>QAPG01000016.1:0-434470 GCA_004366825.1 Colletotrichum spinosum | reverse complement strand
CCCCCCCCCCCCCCAATGTCGTCGTCAGTCGCTGAATCTGCCTGGAAAATCATTCCAGCGCTTTCCTCACGGGATATACAAGCCACGGTGAAGCTTGACGCGTACTACGAGTTTGTGATGGCCAGGGTTGCGCACGTGGCCGCGATCGAGCCGGTCCGCGATACGGCGTGGAGATACCGGCAATTCAGCATCGAGGACGAGGATGGTAACACGCCGACGTTCTTCAGGTTCCTGGAGGGAGGGAATCCGGGACCGGAGGGAGGCTGGGTATTTCATGCGTTGTGGGTTGTGGTAACGTTGTGTACTATACTACGACAACTACCAACGCATCACGCCATAAATGCAGTGTTTCTGTAGTGTCCAAATCACGACATCTCAACGCAGGCCGTATTGTCTGCTTGCGGTGTTCCGTGGAGGGGGTCGTTCTGCCCCGTCAACCCCTGATACAGCAGGGGATCCATGTCGGGCACCCAGAACCCAAAGAGGCCCATTACATCAGTCCCCATGACGTTGCTGGGTGGCATGGGCAAGCCTTCAATGTCCATCGATTCGATCGAATCAGTCTGCTCGCCCTCTGTGACGAGGTTCATCTGCGGCACGTTGTCAGTCTGCGTCCGGACGCGTGGAACAACAAGAACGTACGTCGGAAAAGTCGGCGGTGACGTCCATGGCCACCATGCTCTGGGTCACGGCCTGCGGCAGGGACCAGTAAGGCTGGGAGTAGAGGTACTGGGAGTTGTTTTCGGGCGTGTGCCGCGGCGGCGTGTTGCCCGTCGACGAGCCGCCGCCGCCGCCGCCGACATCGTTGACGTAGTTGCGCGCAATGTGCGCGAACTCGCCAATGACGGACCCGGGGATGATGCCCTTGGACATGTACTCCAGCTGACTGGAGTGGCCGGCGACGATGTCCAGCAGGGCGAGGTTCGACGTCGCGAGGGGCGAGCGTGGGTTGTGGATGGTGATGTCGAACAGCACGAAGAAGCCCGCCACCGGGATTCCCGCCAGCATCCTGCACGGGCACGTGTGATGTAAGTCTCTTGCGGATACGGTCGGGTGTCGGATGGACGGTGCTCACCACATGGGAGTATACGGGGCAACCTCGATCAGAGGCGTCAGTTCGATCAGCGAGCGGGAGGCGTGCTCGACGGTGTTGAGCACGGCTTCTCGCTTGGCGACCTGCGAAGCTGGCAGGTGGCGCAGAGCCATCCGGGAGACGGTTTGCAGGAAGCTGTAGTAGAAGAAGTGAATGGAAACGGCGCATGTCCTCGCCAGAGATTCGCCTTCCATGCGATGAGGTTTCAACACGCCTCCCGGGCGAAAGCCCGTGTCTGGTATCGACACGCGCCACTCTTCCAGCTCCTCGGAAAGCTGGTCGATGATGTCGAGGTAGTATTCATCCGGATTATCCGAGACGCCAATGGCAAACAGAGACGTGTAGGCGCGGGACAGCAGACGTGCGTGTTTGATGAAGGAGAGGAACCAGTTGTAGCCGCCAAAGATGGAATCCTGAGCGTATGGAATCGGACACGCTATGTCGCAGTCCACGAAACCCTTGCGGGTCGTTAGCGGAAAGTCAGTCGTGTGGAGGGAGAGCAGTTGACGTGTGATTTCTCTCTGCGATCCGACGACGGGCGACACTTACAGAACTCCGTCCGTGATGGAAACTGGTAATCTTCTCCAGGCAGTACAGCGACCAGAACGTCCGCCTGAAGGCGTCGGTCGCGTTGCCGCTGAACCTGGCCTCCTGCAGGTTCTGGGCGCGCCGGACGGCCTCGGACATGATGATCTGGTCGAGACCCACGCTGGACATGCCGAGGGCGTAGATGGTCATCGCGGTAAAGGCCTGAAGCGTCGTGAGAGAGTCTGGGAGGAGCATGAGGTCGGTGTAGTTGGCCAGCGCAACGCTGAAGAGCTCCCACGACTCGCCCTTGCCCGGCTCAAAGCTGCCGCCGCCTGCGTACTCGCTCCCGAGAGCCAGGACCGTGTGGAACAGCGCCGTCCACGACTTGCTCCTGGGGATGACGTTCGGCTGGCCCTGGGAAGCTGCCGTCGCTTCAAACGCCGCGCGGTCGAGGAAGGGAAACCGGGGATGGACGCGCTCAAAGTACACTGGCGATGGGGTCAGCGGAAACGCCCCCCGAAAACCACAAGAACTCAACGGGGTTTGCCAATTACATCTTATGCACTCCGACACACGCGCCTTGTCGCTCAGACAGCCTGGCGTCTTGGCCTGGCGGGTCCCCATGTTGCTGCTGAAGTTGACAATCGTCCGCATGTGCAGGTTGACCGTGCCGGAGATCCTCTCGACGAGGGCCCTCACCCTGTCGTGGCCCAGACATTGCGACAGTGACTTCAGCCGGGTCTCGGAGAAGTACGTCAGGCTGTTGTCGCCGGCTATAGAGGCTGTCATGAGCACGGGCCGCATCCCGAATCCGGGGTTATGTGTGAAGCGCTGTCGAGACTCACAAAAAATGCCGTTTCCCTTGGGGCGGGGGCACATCCCATCATGTCAGAAACAACGGCACGCTCAAGCTTTTTGTTTTTCCCTTGTGAGGAGCGATTGTAAACTTACACGCACATACTGTTTGTTGTAGACGGCCCCTTTCGATGAGGCTAAAGCTACCTCGGCACGCTCAAGCACGCGGTCGACGTGAAGAACCGGGATTCGGTGCCGACCGCCCCGCCCGGGATCGGAGGTAACGGACCGAGGTGTGGGGTTCGACTCCGGGGCGGCCGGCTGCAGCAGCTTCGGAGACGGCGGGGTCGCAAAATCCAAGACGGAGACGGCACAGCACTGTGGGCCGTCGCTTGAGCTTCTGCCGGACTCCGTACCAGTGTTTGCTATAAACTGTCTCACGACTGATGACATCATTGTCAGCTTGAACCTCGAGTCGAAGAGATTCTTCAACCGTAGTACTGTGCTGGGGACATCTTCTTATTGTCGGTGAGGGACATACCGTTCGGCTTTCGGCCCAGCTTCCTCACGCCAAAGATACATTCTGTTTGTCGTCGCTTCGCAGCCAGCGTCAATAGCAAAGCTCCTGAACCACCATCTCGGGTGCCAAGGAAAACTCACGACGCAGTTGCTACAAGGACCCGGAGCGCCTGGTGGGGGTTGATGTAATCAGCGCCGACTACTTTTGCCTCTTTGGGAGAAGATCTCGACCAAATTGATTTAGACTGGAGGGCGGAGCTTACCGGAGCAGCGAACCTTGCGATTGGTGCAGGCGTCGCAGGACTTGTGAGTCCTCGAGCTGGACGAGTCGCTTGCCATGTCTCGCCGATGTACCGCTGCAATTGGACGAACTCGCACCGTAGGCAAGAAGAAGTCTTGCGAATATTGTGAGTGAGGTCGCGAGCCTCGGCCGAATCGTGGTGACGGGAGTCCTGGTGGCTTTGAGTAGTCCACGCAGCAGGCTCGAGGGGAGAGCCACGCCGATACCCCGCCGCCTCGGGGCCGTTCGTCCAAATGCGGTAATATCTTACCGAGGTTCCGGTTACCGAGCGCGAATCCGCCGAAAATTTCCAAAGTTGCGGATCCTGAGCAACTTGGGCAACGAGAAAAGGGGCCAGAACTTGTGGCTATGACACCTTGGTGTGAAACAACAGCTTCGTGACCTAGGCGGCATTCATGGGAGACTTTCCGTCCGTAGGTGTGCGCATTCCTAGCAATAATGGGCACTGACATTGTAACCGGAGATATCGGTCACAGGTTTACCGTGTGACGCGTACCATGTTGATCTCACCCCATGCCTACCATTGCCAACCGGATAAGCGCAACGAAAAGGTTGGTGCAATGAATGGGTTGCTCATTTGGATGTATCGTGCATTAATCGTATTCCCACTCTCGTGGTATTCGTCTTGTATAAATCGGTGAGCAGTCTATCGTGGACGTGCATCTGCAGTCATCATCATGTGTGCATGACTCGCGAGCAACGCCGGGGCTTCGGGCTTGCTGGTCCACTGTGAGCGTTCCTCCGTAAGCTTAAGTCCCGCAGATGCTACGAGGTCGATCATCTGCTGTATTCAAATGGGCAGAAAATCAAGTCGGATCTTGTTGAGCGATGTCACTTCAGATCAAGTTTGGGCACATGGATTTCCTACCAGTCTGCGTATCTAGATGTATGTGTGCATAGAGACGAAAAGTATAGGTATAATAACACTCTTTTCTTACCCAGCGGTTAGCCTCGTTTACCAAGACCGGCATCCTGCATAGACTTGTAGAGGCTGGCCAACCTCTCGAAAGACTCCTTCGGCGCCCATGGAGGCATCCTCTGGCACCTCTCATCGTCTTCCGGCCACGTCTTGACCAGCGAAAAGGACATCATGTCCAGGTTTCGTGCACCTTGGCCAGCTCGGTACGTCGGGAACGAAAAGACGTACACGAACGCGCCGTCAACCGCAGCGTCGGCAAGGAGCCTGAGCTGCGTCTCGATGTAGTCGGCCTGCTCTGTTTCCGAGTACGTCGGCACAACTCCGTCTGCGAACTTTCCCGTGCCGTCGACATTTGCTCCCTCCAGGAGCGCGAAACCGCCAGCACCGCGAGCTGCCGCACCCTCATACGCACAGCACCCGAACTCCATGACGAACAGGGGCTTGCCCAGTCGGTACTTGTCCAGGCCGTCGACGTACTCGGCTTCGGGTTCGCTGTGCCGGTAGTAGTCGACGCCGACAATGTCGAACATGGTCCAGTCCACTTGCTCCCAGCTTCCTGCCGAGTACGTCACGCGACCGTGGAAGACGGGCCGGATGACGTCCAGGAACAACCGCAGCACGCCGTTGAGCTTCGCGGAAGCCTGGTTGGAGAGAACGGCGAGACCTCGGGCGTGAGCGGCCCGAGCGGCGGTGACGAGACGGGCGATGGACTCGCCCTCGATGCGTACGGCATTGGCGTGGAGGTCGTCGGCAATCGTACGCATGTCGTGTTCCACGAGACGGGGGCTGAAAGAGTCGACCGACGGCGTGTTGGGTTCGAAGTGGAGGCCCACGTCGTAGACGACACCGCGATACTGCATTTTGGGCGAAGGGGCCGAACTGATGAGTCGGGGTAAAGATGACAGAAACCGACTGCCAGACACAGACCGCTCATACAAGGTGAAAGATCTCAAGTAC
Organism: Colletotrichum spinosum; assembly: GCA_004366825.1. Classification (NCBI taxonomy): domain Eukaryota; kingdom Fungi; phylum Ascomycota; class Sordariomycetes; order Glomerellales; family Glomerellaceae; genus Colletotrichum; species Colletotrichum spinosum. The sequence goes on along the minus strand of QAPG01000016.1, from coordinate 429,358 downwards.
GCAAATGCGAGCCATTTGCTGATAATATATAGGTATTCACACGGGGTTCGGTGACGGAACTGGAAGGTTCCGCGGCCGCACTCCATGTCCGTCCCGGCGCTAGCGTTCCGGAATCTGGTCTCCGGGACCCACCTATCTCCGTCTGTTCCGCATCTCGGCCGGAGTGGTCGATATATCTTGCTCGTCGGCCTGATGTCTTCTTCCTAGCTGGTCTCTTAGCTTGTAGGCCATGTGCCCTGATGAAATATCACAGAAGAAGCCTCTTCGTTGGTTATGCAGACTTGTTTGACGTTTTTGCCCGGGACAGGAGATTCCTCATAATTCGTGCGCAAGAATATCAAGACATGGTTCGTCGGAAAGGCCTTTGGGACCAACCCCCAACACTCTGCCCGCAACCCAGGTTGGCGCATGGGGCTGAAAATGCCGTTGGTCGAGCTGCGTCTTGAAGCGAAATGGGGTCTCTTATGGCTGAGCCACATGTCCTAGGCAGATTCGCATGACTTTGCAACGACCAACAACTCACAATCAATAAATAGCAAACGGTGAGCCATCAAGTCGGCAAGTTGGGGGTGCTTAGGAAGTCAACCCCCACGTTGAGATGCACCAAGGCTTCATTCTCTTCCACAGTTGGCAATTGACTGGGGCCAGGCGTCAACCGTTGCTGCGCGATGCACCTGATCTGTCATTATTGATTGGGGCCAGATCAGTTGGCCTAACTGACAGACTGACAGCTCTACGTTGATCAAGCAAGCCCCCATCACCAAGAAGGGGTTGAGGGGCTTCTCTGCCAACAAATTGGCCGATGGTGGGTAGCGCATCGCGAGGGACGATAGTCCGTCACGGGTTGAAGCCAATAAATACAAGACACGACGCTCGCTCTTCATTGTTGCCGTCGCCACAAATCACTCCAAGCATCAACGTGACAGTATCTCTCGATCATCCTCAACAACACGTGGAAAACTAAGCCAAGCTTCTCCATTCTTTACAGTTCTCTCCCCTCAACATGAAGTCCAACCATTTTCCGATCATTCTGTCGCTCACGACACCTTTGGTCATGGGACTTCCTGATCAGGAGCCCACAGCGACCGCGGCATTGACCTCGGCGACGGCCTGGACTTTGACATCAACATCCGCCTCAACACTGACCTCGACGTCTACTTCTGCATGGAATGCGGCAACAAACTCGACGAAGACTATGACAACGATGAAAACGGCAGCAACCACGATTTACAAGGCTGCCGTCACTGTTAATCCCGAGGTTGAATATGGCATTGACCCAGCCAAAGATGAGCTCATCGAGTTAGTCACAGTGTCGATGCAAAGCTATGGCATGAGCTAACCAGAACACCTTAGGGTTCGTCGAGTTGAAGCAGGTGACAAGTACCTGGCCCGAGACGGCGATTCCGTGCAGGTCAGTACCCCAGAGCCGTCCATGGACTGTACAGGAGACAGACTAACACAGCACGCAGTGGATTGCCAAAGACGACTGGTTCACCGAAGCGCCATCCCCGCAGGCCATCAATGCGCCCCAGAAGCAGGGGCTCAAGGTGTCAAGGGAACGAGACCAGACCCACGTCGCCATCAGCAAGTGGCTCCGCGACAAGCTGGTCACCATCGCAAGGAGCGTCACCAAAGAGGTCGACTGCGGTTCGGACAAGCCCCGGTACCGCAGACAAATGGTCGCCTGCCGCCGCAGCGAGGCCGCTTGGATAGCCGGGCAGCTCGCCAAGGACAGGGACGTGATCGGACAGCTCCGAAGCGGAGCTCCGCAGCTGTTGCAGGCCGAGGGGCTCAGCGGCACCGAGCTCGCCGACAGCGAGCAGGTCGCCTCCTTTGGCCCCGCAGGGTCTGCCAAGTTTATCCTGGCCGCCCTGGGCCTCGAGTCCGAGATTCGCTCCGTTCAAGAGGCCGCTGCCCTGGGCTTCCTGGCACAAGTTGTCATCGGCGCTGCCTGGCGGGGCAGAGAGCAGGCCGACGACGTCCCTTACAAGTTCCGTGTGCTGGAGCCGCAAATCATCTCGGTGAATAAGTACAAGCTGCTGACGTACGGCGAGAAGAGGCTCTCGGGGTTACCCAGGACCACTTTTGCAGATGACAAGAGCAGCATGGTGGTGAAGTTCTGCAAAGAGGTTGAAAAGTCGAAGAGAGACACGCACTCGTGGGTCGTCGACTCCAAGGGTGACAAGGTTGCGCCCAAGTCCAGAATCCGCCGCGCCGAGGCAGAGGAAGAGTATGAGACGTACACGGCGGAGTTGAACTGGACGCCGCTCAAGGACAACAAGGGTGACGAGTGCACAAGGTCTTGTGTGGATGCGTACAAATGGATGGCGGCGGGTACATGTAAGTTGGCCCTCTGCCACTGCGAGTTGAACCAGAAGTAACTGACTGTAGTCAAGGTGGTGAACATGGGCGTCCCACGGACGAGGTGGCCGAGAAGGCTTCGTGGACGGACACTTGCGGAACCTACTCGTGGTCGGTCAAGACGAGCGAGTAAGAGGAAACTCTATTAAACTGTGCTTGGAGCATCTCAATCTCCAGCGGGAAAGTCTCAACTGCGTGAAACCTGAAGTGGAGACGAGTAGCAAAAGCTTGGGGGGGACATGTTGAGAGTAATAGAATGTCGTTTGATTGGCAACTCGTATTTTGAAAACCTTACAGCTTCTGGTCAACTCCCCGGTTGCCACGGGGACTAACTTCCGGTTACTGATACGTGGTGGTTACAGGGTTACTCCCTAGCTACTCTTACGACATGATTACCTATCCTGACATGTTGCAAAAACGGCTTCTCGTAGTAACGCACTCAGACCTTCGTTTGGTAACACAACCGCATCCTAGCGAGTCGCGAAGACTCAGGTTCTCAGCTGGGTACCTAGTATGGATCCAACTTGAATTACTCGTAAACTAAAAAGTTGGCTCGGAACCAGTCTTCGTCCATGTCATCATCCGAGTCGGACCAGTCAAACGACGAGACGTAGTGCTTGCTGAACTCCTCAAACTCGTTCGGAATGGCATTGGAACCCGCCGCGTGCGGGGACTTTGAGATCAAGTAGGCAAAGGCTTCTTTGTTGGACCACGATACCCGGCACCACCCGCCCGAGCAGTCGGGGTCCCATGTTTTCTTGACGTACGCCGTGGCCCTCAGTGTGTCCTTGTTCGCCATGTCGGTATACACTAATTAATCACCAGACCGTCAGGCAAGAGTCGAAAGTATAATAAACGGATGCGCTACTTACCAATGTGGCGCAGATGCTTAACGGCGTATTTCGAGTAGTCCTTCCAGAAAGCGACCGTGACTTCTCTCGCCTTGACGCGTCGATTCTTGAGGTCCGTGTGGTCGGCATATTTGCGGTACAGCGTCTCGGTGTCGTCGTCAACACGAGCTTGCATGACAAAGTTGTCGCCATGAGCGACCTCCATCCAGTCTCCGTTGCCGGTTGCCGTCACGTCGCAGCCCAGATCGCTCAGCGACGGCACCGGCTTCCGGGCCCGAGGAAGCAGTCCCCGCAAGTCCGAGCCCGCAGCCCGAGCACGACGGACCTCGCCATCTTGGGGTGCTGCTTGTATGGGCGATTGGCGAGAAAGCGAGATGACGAAGCAGAGAAGGATGGCGAGAGTTTGTCTGAGGAGAGCCATGGCGGGAGATTTGCTGCTCGAGGAATGTCGGTGCCGAGCGAGAGCTACATTATGCGAGTTTGCCAGGACGAGCGCCTCTTTTTTAAAAATTGAGACTCTTTCTCGGGCTCTCGCAAACTGTTCTCGTGTACACGCCAAGCACATCTCAACTACGGCAAGCCCGAGTGAAGCTTTTTCGGAGGCTCCGCCACTCTTGTTTTCTCCTCAAATTTGGTAATACGAATGTTGAAAAGGTAATCTACGTAATCATACTGGCACCCGGTCTTTGTTGAAAACTAGATGACTGACAGTGTCTCGATTGCTGCGGCTCACGTACCGCGTGGGTAACGTAATGCCTCCACCGATAGATACTCTGTTTGAGTTCTCGACCCTCGGGCATTTCCTTTTTGCATGGACAAGCAGTCAGGAACCTGGGAGCTACCCAAGTTGTTCACTAGATCCTTGGCAGTGAGCAGTCCTGGGCATGACCCGGGACCGGATGGTCCCGCTGTAGCCACCGCCAACGCAACGACAAGCACATGGCGTCTGCAAAAGAACAGTATAACAAATGAATAAATCCAAGATGCTATTAAAATGTTCATGCCGGAGTCGACAGCCAAGGGGTCCCGTGTACTGTGGAAGCTGGCCAATGATGACTTGTCGCGAAAGGGAGCAGCACCTTATTGCAACGCGGTATATTTTGCGTCGAGCTTTGTCCCGTTCAGTGGTCATTGCGAAGTTCCCTCCAAAAGTCTATTTGACATAGGCATAACCTTTCTTATTAACAGTTTGCTGGCTCACAAATTTCTCTCCCGTTTTAACCAAAGGGGGGGGTTCACACCGTAAACACCCGACCCCATGCATCATCTGCAGATCCTTAAGTAGTTCGTCGGGGTCTACTTCCGACGGTATGGAAAAGCCCGAACACCAGGGCAACAGTTCAGGCGCTGCCAATCTTCCCAACGAGGAAATCCACAGCCTCGGGAGCCCGCTTCGCGTAGTCGAGATGCGCCGGCTTGACGTTGAGGGTCCCGCGGCAGATGTCGTCGGGCCCGTTGCAGATGATCTTCACCTTGCCCTTGGGGAACTTGGGAATCTGGCCCCTGTCCTGCTGGTTCTGGGTGTCGCCGAAGAAGACGACACCGACGATTCTGCTCTTGACGTCGTCGGACAAGCCTTCGATGGCGCGGTGCCCCATCGCCCCTCCTTGGCTGGTTCCGCCGACTCGAGTTAACAACCTCTCGATCCTTGCTTCTTCTGTCGTCCGTCTCTTTGGCACGAGAATGCCGTTCAAACTCACCTGTACCCGCCAGCCACAATCTTCGCGCCGGGACACTTGGTCGCGGCGTCGGTGAGGAGCTTCTTCATCACCGCCGCATCTCTCGGGTCCGCGCCGCCGGGTTCCAGGTTCGTCGTCAGCAGGGCCGGGTAGTCGACGCCCTCGGTGGCCACACTCCTGTCGCCGTACTTCCTCTTCAGGCCGTCTGAAGTTTGCGGTCCCGGCTGGTCACCCTGGCATTACTTTTAGCCGCAACCTTTTCTTTTTTTTCCCGTCTTCTCCCCTTTGACCGTCTTGGATCGTCTGGCACGTGTTTGCGAGCATGTCGGCAACTCGCAGTTGTGCGCGAAACGTGCGGGGATGGTTTGCAACGGGGACCTACCATGTTGCCTAGCTGCGTGGAACCTCGGGCGTAGATGAAGATGATGTCACGGCAGCCGCCTCTGGTGAATTCTTTGGACGTAAGTCCCGTCGCGCGGCTTTCTATTCGAGCACCCTTCACAGCATCATTTTGCAGGATGAGAGGGATGGGGTTTGCTGTGATAAAGGCCGCGAGTGTAAGGGCGTAAAGAGGCTTCATGGTGGTATGTGCAAGATACACAACACAGACTGCGAGCTTCTCTGGCAAAGCAGACAACGTTGAGAGTAACGGCTGGACGCTTCGTCCACATGCTTGATCTGGCGGTTCCGGAACTGTGGCTTTATATGCCATCTCGAAGGCTCAGGCAAGCATAATGGCATGTCCCCGGAGTCCGCTTCACTATTGTGTAGATGCAACGATCGCGAAAACCTAAAGCTGGCTTCGCCCTACGCACCCGGCCTCACGGAACGGTGTCGACGGAACCAGACCGTGTCGTTCGTCATGTCGAAGATGCCAGACGCACTTGGCACTCCTGGGTCATGATGCCATCGATGGCAGGTGTAGAACAGACGCAGAGAGATGAGATGATGCCTTCCGTCATTCAAGTCCGTACTTCGGGATGCCGGACGGCGATGATGGACTTTGGCGTTTCGGGATAAGAGTACGGAGGCGATCGCATCCGTATCTTCCTTCGCACATTTATGCCTCCTGCATAGTGCGAGTCGACCGACTTGGGCTGGCGCATTTTGTCTTTTCCGCTTGCAGTCTCGCTCTGAAAGAGCGAAAGGGTATAAAGTAAGATGGTCATGTCTGGCAAAGTATGTCTGCTGGCCAATCATAGTTGGCACAGAGGCTTTCCCTCGCAACAATTTCAAGAATATACAGGCCCCAAAGTGGTTTCCGCGAATTGACTTTAGTGATTTGCTTCATCGGCTCCTTTGACTTTGAGAAGCTGAGAGACATCGGACGCACGTCGACCGCTTACCTTCTCGGCTTCTGCGTAGTAACTTTCATACCTGGTTGCGACGAAAAGCCGCTGACGAGGAACTGGTACTTGGCTAAACTATTCAAAACAGATGGTTTCCGAGCCGGGCAAAGCAGAGGAGTGGTTACGATGTGGCAGTTGTACTTGCTGCAATCTTTTGACAATGGAAGACAAGCTTCCACGTGAAATTGACTCTGAGGTGCCTGCAGAGATCGTGAACCATATTTCTGGAAGGATGCGCCGCGGCAGATTATGAGCACAGCTCGTATTGGCGTGGCGTTGAGCATCTGCCACTAGTTGCGTAAAGACCAAAAACAGCTCGATTTGTCTAAGAGGCAACGAAGATGGGGAAGATTTTGCGAGCCAGGTAATTAGCGGAACTACCAACACCTCAGGAGACAGTTTTGGGGGTGTTGACCACGGCTAGCATTGATAGAGCATGATCAACAAAGTAACTGGACGACGTCAATTGCCCAGAGAAGTCAAAATTATCGGTTAACCGAGTGGGAATAACGGTCATATCAAGTGTTTTGAATACTCTGTGCTCCTATTGACCTGGGACCAATTTGGTTGATGACGCAGTCCTTTTCTGCGTTGTCGACTCATCTACAGTATACACTCAAAGATCATCAAACGACAACAATCTTAGATTGTGCGTGGGCAACATATAACCGTCAGACACTTCACTTTGTCCTCTCAACTTGCGCCCAGGCAGCCTGATTGACCCAAGCCTTTGCTTACTCCGATATACACCTACACGTACCGGCAAGCTGGGATCACGCTCGCTGTCACATTGGTATGCCAACGAGGCCAAGCTCAGTTACCAAAGAGTCATTTCGACTGAACAAGGTCATAACATCGCGAGCCATACTTGAAAATTTAGGGCTTAACAATTTCCTCTCATTTGTCTTGCTTCGAAAAGTCATCTTCTTTTGCACCAAACCTATCGGTCCAGTCGAGCTTACTGGTGTCTTTGCCGAAGACACTTCGGCCGATAACTTGTCCGATTCAATGATGGGTGGGAGTGAAAGGTATTCTGTCTGGACCAGCAATGAATGACATGATACAGGCCCAGGCAGAACTTGGTAGACGGTAGCGACGCACATGATTTGCAGGCCGACTTCCATCGTCCGCACCGTATCCCGAGCATGATCACCTCGGACTATCCACGGTGTTCACACTAGAGAACATGACATGGCAACAGGAAGCCCCACATCCTAACTGGGGAGCCTGAGTGTGCATGGGTTGGTCATATTTGCAAATTGCAATGTAGGTAAGAGTCACATCAATATGATCGTTTACTAATCGACATTGAACGATGTAGCCGGGGATGCGGCACCTAGGGCAGGCGCCGAGAACTTTTCCAGCGGCTCAAACTTGGTTTCGATCACGCTCAGTGCGCTGCCCTCCGAAATGTCCGACGCCGTGGGGGACCGGTATATCCGGAGCAGCACCGGCAGTGACCCGCATCTCGTATTCGGGTTCGGACGGCTAAAGTGGGTCTCGGGAGGAGAGCGGGCGGGGCTGGGGATGCGTAACCTCATCTTCTCTAGCGCAGCTGTGTGACGGTAATACAGCTGGAGAGGAACAGCAGAGTTGCGAATGCCCAACTGTGACTCACGGCGGGGCTACACCGGTCAAAACCAAGAAGCACAGGGCGCGGAAGACAAGCAAGTAGAACCACAGACATATCTATATCTATAATCTATTCTTCTGTTTACTGGCCAGGTCTGCTATTTTACGCATCGGTTCTCTCAAAAAGCTTCTACAATCCGCCAAATACACCAAATACGCCTCAATCCATCACCATGGAGCTCCCCTTCACCACCGTCGACGTCTTCACCGACACCCCCTTCCAAGGGAACCAGCTCGCCATCGTCACCATCCCCGCCGGCACGACTCTCTCGCAGGCTCAAAAGCAGGCCATCGCCTGTGAGTTCAACTACTCCGAAACCACCTTCGTCCACGAGGAGGGTATTGCCACTTCTTCTGAGCGCCGCTTCGACATCTTCACCACAACCGAGGAGCTCCCCTTTGCCGGCCACCCGACTATCGGCACCGCCGTCTCCCTCCAGCCGCAGGGGGTCACGACGCTCCACGCCAAGGCGGGCCCCATCGGCATCGAGTCCACCGGGCACAACTCGGTCCGCGCCGCCATCCCCCACAACGTCCGTCTCCACGCGAAGCGGCTACGCGACCTCGGAAACGGGCCCTTCAGCAGCTCCGCCCCCGCCATCGCCGCCGCCGAAAAGGACGCCGTCGTCTTCAGCATCGTCAAGGGCATGACCTTCATCCTGACCGAACTGCCCTCCCTGGAGGCCCTGGCGGCGGTCAGAATCTGCCCCACGGACTTTCGGCCGGCCGAGCTGCTCGACGAGGGCTGGCGGGACACGCTCCTCTCGGCCTACTACTTCGTCCGCCTGGGGACGGAGAGCGTCGGCGGGAAGACGGTGCAGAAGATCCGCACGCGCTTGGTCACGTCCAGCATCGAAGATCCGGCTACCGGCAGCGCTGCCTCGGCTCTGACTGCTTACCTGAGCCTGTATGAGCTGAGTGACCAGTCGGCGAGCTTTGAGATCACGCAGGGCGTCGAGATGAGTCGCGAGAGTCACATTTACATTGACACGGGTGTCGACGAGACCGAGGAGGGTCGTATGTTGCGGACGCTGCATCTCGGCGGGAAGGCGACCCAGGTCATCAAGGGTGTTGTAAGTGTGCCTGTTTGAATAGACGGCTGATGGTAGTCAGTTCTGGCACGAGCGTTGCATTCATAATTATACCAGTAGCTGCCTAAGAACATGTAGAATGCTGTGCGTTATTGTCGCCATCTTACACGATACATGTGCCATACGAAAATGACACATGCGTGTGATCTCAAACGCTTCTTCTACTCTAAGGGTATCGTGGGTTAGCCTTGACGTGGGCGAGTCTAAGTACTGTCCACTCCCTTCTATCGTGTCATCTACCGTCTAAACCTTGGACACAATTGCAAACCCCTCGGCCGGCTTGAATAGACAGGTCAACAGCGCGCCGACCTGAACGAGACGCACGAACGGAGCCAACAGGACGGTTTGAACGGCGTGCTGTATCGTCTGGATCCACGTTACCCCCGCCGGGGCCGTGAGGTCCTGCAAGAACGAAGCCACCATGAGACTGTGAGTGTCCACGGTGAGATGCCACAGGCCCCAGATGAAGAGCCACTTGGGGATGACGAAAACACCACCGAGTTGCGTGTAGACAGGTCTGGGACGCGTTGTCAGCGCGGAGGCTAGATTTGCGAGGGGACAAGACGGCACATACCCGATCCAGTACACAAACTCGCCAATGACGCCGACGACCAGAGACATCTTGACGACGAAGCTCTGGATCGACAGGATGCCCGTGTACCATCTCCTGCGCTGCTTCCAGAAGTCGTTGAACGTCTCGTTTGGCTGCTCGTGGACTGTGTTCCAAATCCAGCCGAACCTGTAGCCTTTGGCCGAGGACTGAAGCGCCAGTCAGTCGGCATGCAATGGCAGGTGGGTGGAAAGAGCTCTTACGTTGTACGCAAACCAAAAGTCCTCGGCTTGACAGTCCGTGTCCCACGTCACCGCGTTCTCCACGGCGCCGTTGACGACGACCCAGGAGCCGTGCATCCAGCCCAGCATGGGCTTGTTGCGCATCCGGACAGAGTAGGAGAACTTGCCAAAGTCCTCCTGGCTGCGGAGCGTCTCCGCTGTGGTGAGGAAGCCGTTCTTCCAGTGGTTGACGTCGTTGTAGTGCAGGGTTCCCTTCAATGTGTCAAGACTTGGTAACCTCCACTTGATGCAGGGCACTAAGGGTTTCCTTACCATGGCGATGTCCAAATCGGTCTTTGTGATGAAATCAAGGCAAGAGTCCAGGGCATCTTTGTCAATCATCGACTCCTCGTCCAGGTGAAGAACCCAGTCGCTGGCGGTCAACTGCTGGTTCCGGCGATAGAACTCCAGCGCCCTCGCCTTGTACTTTGCGTGGTTGGGCGTGAAGGCGGATGGAACGACGACGATTTGGACAAAGGACGGCAGCGCTGTTCTGAACTCGACTTCTCGCTTCTCATCGTCCAACACAACGTGGAAGCGCACGCCCGGGACGTTCTGGAGCGGCGCCCAGGCTCTTGTCGCTCTCATCACAGTCTGCGCCAGGATGTAATGTCAGCCAAGGCCTCTGCTGTGCGCGACAAAGTCATCAGAAGTTGCTACAGCGACTCACGTCAAAGTTTGTGCCCTTGGTGACGAGGCACACCCTCAGGCTGCGGAAATCACGTTTCGCCTGCGCCTCGGCGTACGAGTCGGGTCTCATGGGCGTGCACAAGCCAAACACGGACGCGTACGGCGGCATCTGGGCGACGAGACCGAAGAACATCAGGGCGGCCTGGAGGATGGTGGTCCAGTTCCACCGGTCGTTGGTGGTAACAGCATTATCAATGTAGTACGTCAGGTGAGCCAGCTTCCAGAGCACTACATTCGGCCAAGTTAGTGGCGATGGACTTGGGAAGAGTGAGACTGAGTACTGACAGCAGAATGTTGTGGCTAGTGTAAGAGGGAAAATGCAGTGGTTGTACCGCGTGATGGTCGTGTACAGATCCTTTCTGTTCCGCGGGATCCCCCATTGGAGGAACGGCTTTCGTGCTTCTGGGCCTGCCTTGGACATGGTGAGGGACGTGAAGATGAGATGAACTCGAAAGTGAACGATGGTCTGAAAGCACGCCCAGCGGCTAGTTAACGAAAGACAAGAAGAATGGTGGACGGACTGAATCGAGCAGAGGTTGACATCAGATGAGTCCGAACTATCTATGAGATGGCACGAGAGTGGTCTCCTGTTATATCTAGGGGTACTCGCGGCTGGAAGAAGTGAGACGACACCGCATTTTGACACGAGCCCAGCACGTTGGAACGCAGTTGAGACATGGAGATCCAGGAACTGGCGTCGTCGCTAGCAGGCAGCATGTGCGGCGTCATGAATCATTACGAATTCGGGACGTGGCCATGAAACGAGTCAAGTTGGAGACCAGGCCGGGAACACCAACGGTACCCAAGCCGATGGTGGATGTATGAGCATGCTTCGGCACGTTCATACTCCACAAGAAGAAGACGTGAAGAACGTGGTTCTACAGTGAATTTAAAGGCAGGTTGGCATCGGTAGAGATGCAGTAGGTTGCATTCGAGAAGTGTGAGAGACTGACAACAATCAGCATCCGTTTACAACCACAGAGCTGTCTCTATAAGAGCTGTAATATTGTAATGAGAGTGAATTACGGCTGCGGAATAAAGATCTGGGAATTAATTAAGGCGCGTCCGCGGAAAGACGGAGGGCAGACAAGTGCCGTGAAATTAACATCTGTTTGCAACTCCCATGCTCCGGAGGTTTTTTCGACCACCATCGCACCGTTTGCCATTTGTTACACAGTCAAAGTGGAACCACAATTGCCGGTTGGTAACTGTGGGCTCTAAGGCCTGAAGACACCACCATTATTAGATCCGCTCATAACGACATGAGCGTTCCAACACGGGGCCGAAATGGCACAAAACAGTCAGAATAGGCAACAATACAACGACCCGGGAACTTTTCGAGCGCCCGACTGTAAGGACGAGTTAGAGTTTGTCCGCGACCAAGACCGTATGAGCCGTGAACATCAAACGACACTCGACCCGCTCCTGTGGACGGTCCGACTTGAAACGTCCCGTTGGAACCACACGATGTCACCGTCAGGAACGACTCGAGCATCCGACGAACTCTTCGGTTACGGGTCCCGCTGATCTGAACTTGGGCGGTCTCCGGTTCTTAATGTCTTATCCGCCTCTTCAATACGCCATCCCATGAATCCCATCAATTTTCATCGGTAGTCAGCGAGCAACCCGCAAGCCCCATTAATCCGATTGATTTCTTTACTTTTTCATCACTGCAGATAGAAGTCCCATTATAGACAACATGGAGCGGCTGCGCTGGCTAGATGGCATACGTGCCATCGCCGCCATCTCGGTGTGCTACAACCACTACATCATGGGCGAATTCGAAGCGCCCTACAACTCCTACTGGGCCGAGCCGGCATCCGAGAACCGCTGGCTCTTCCAGTTGCCCATTCTCCGCTTCCCGTTCGCGGTACACTCCATGGTGCCGCTGTTCTTCATCATCGGCGGCTACGCCATGGCACACAGCGTGCAAGCCCACACCAGCGAAGCATCCTTCTCTCGCTACTTTCAGCTTACTCTACTTCGGAGGTGGCTGCGGCTATACCTGCCCATCATCCCCATCAACGCCATGGCGCACTTTGCCTACTTCCTCGGCATCACGACCAGACCCTTTGCGGAGCACGTCACCAAGGGTCTCAAGCCGTGGACCGCGCCCGTCCAGCATGTGCGGTATCTCTTCGAGTACTTGGTAGACATTACAGAGTCTGTTAATCTGGCGTGGGTCGAGAACTTCAACAACCAGATGTGGACCATTCCGGTGACCTTCCGGGGGTCGTGTGTTCTCTACCTCACGCTTCTCGGATGCTCCACATGGAGAACTACTCACAGAGCCGTCGGCATGATCTCGCTCGCCTTTTACTTCTTGTACCACGGATACTGGGACCTTTTCTGCTTCATCAGCGGCGGTTGGCTTGCGGAGATGGTCACTCTCATCAAAACGGAGTACGAAGGGTTGATCGTCGGATCACCGAGGTTGTTCTCTCGCAGGCATACCTGCGGCAAGGCTAAGCTGGTGACACTGGCGAAAACGCTCCTGTTCCTCGCTGGACTCTATCTCATGTGTCTCGAAGGCAACGAGGAGACTGGGGAAACGCACATCGGTTACCGCTGGCTGGCCTCTATCCGGTCGAGGCGTTGGGCCGCGTCCAAGCCCTACGAGTTCAACACGTTCCGGGCCTGCTGGCAGTCTTTGGGGGGATTCATGGTCATTTCGGTCGTTGCCACGTCTCCCAGCGTCGCGAAACCCCTGGAGATTCCCGTTCTGCAGTATCTAGGGAAGATCTCCTTTTCGTGGTACCTCGTGCACCAGCTGCCGCCCGTCATCCTCAAAGGCCCGTTGAGAAACTTCTTTTGGAGGCTGCTGAGACCGCAAGACCCGGTGTACTTGGTTATGGGCGAGGCTTTGAAGCATCCGTTGACACTGGTGTTTTCGTGGACGGCGACTGCACTCGTCATATTTTCCCTGACATGGGCGTCGGCAGACTTGTACTATCGACACGTCGAAGAGAAGAGCGGCGTGCTGTCGAAGCGACTGGAGAGTTGGCTTGTGGCTCCTAAAGACAGTGACATGGAAAGCAGATCGTGTCATCCAGTTAACAAGCGTCCTTGACGTAAGCTTTTATTCGTATTCCAGTTTTAATGACATTCGACTATTCTACCTAACTCGCAAGCAAGGCTGCCTACCGAACAATGGTCCCCCTGGCTTCTCCTTTGATCCGCTGCAGCCGACAAAGATAATCGAACCTCGACTCGGTTTTTCTTCGCTTGTTGCTCCCTGTCATCCGCCACTCGAACTTTGCACCGCCGCTCCAGGCTGCTGTGATGGCAGGACGATCATTCCAGTGCTCTCGAGCCGTGAGTCTGCCTTGCTCGCAGAACCTCCCGACGAGAAACCACCTCCTGACGTCTGGGTGGTGTTGACCAGCAACAAACGCGTTTCGGTAAATCCCATCCTCGTTGGTGTACGAGATCATGGCGCCGTGTCGGACCAGCCATTTCACAGCTTCAAGCCGTCCATACGTACTTGCGACCATGAGCGGGGTTCCTTGTTCATCCCCTTCTTTATCGACATCTGCGCCGCATTCTGCAAAGCTCTGGAGGCATTCGAGGTTGTTGCTCATCGCGGCCTCGCAGAGAGGGCTGTAATAAGGATGCGATCTTGTGTTGATGAGTTTACTGAGAGTTTCGTGGCACTTCAAGAAGTGGGTGACCAATCTAAGAGACTTGCTTTTGCTCTTATATACCAAATGGGAGATAATCTCGACGGTATCTGAGTCGTCATTCCCAAGAAGCTGGTGGTTATTGAGAATGTATGTGATCACCGCTTCGGGGATAGATGATGCTTGAAAAGCCTGAGTGACGGCGGACCCATGGCCTTGTGCATGTCGATGAGGGCTGGCTCCTTTGTCGACAAAATAACGAAACGCTTCAACCACTTCTGTCCCTCTCTGAAGTGCATGATGTAGGACATTCTCCCCTCGATCGTTAATAAAGTCAATCTGCTGGGTATCAAGGCAACGGATGATTTCCATGCTCCCGTACTTAGCAGCGGTCATCAAAGCTGTGCGATTGCTGGAGTCAAATGTCGACTGATTAGCACCAAGCTCTATTGCGAATCTTGCCGCCTTTTCGAAGTCCATTTTGGTGGCCAAGAGTAGCGGGGACATGCCAAATTCATCAAGGGCATCAACATTTGCGCCGTTGCTGGTCAAAAACTCCATGCAAGCCAGACAGCGGGCAGCAACTGCGTAATGAAGTGCTGTCCCTGAAAAACGCAGGTCTTCGGACAACGTGTGTGGCCAGTCCAAGTCCGTTGTGTTGCTCCCCGTATCGAGTAGCATGCTCACAAAGGATTCGCGGTCCTGGATTCCATGCTGATGCCTGTGGAAATGTAGAGAGCTGTACCGAAATAGTTAGTCGTTATTATATCCAGGTCAGGAGAGATAGCTTATAGTAAGGTAACTTGCCAGTATTCCCCCAGATTTTGTTTGACGTGATCCAAAAGCGTACGCATGGCAAAGACGTTTCCCTTCATAGCTGCGACATGAAATGGATTCAACTCGCTGTCTGTCCAGCAAATGCGTTGCTTCAACGACGTATCAAGCAGAAGTGAAAGGACCTCTGTCGGTAGACCGTCTGAAGAGAGATCGTCTGATGGCCGAAGATGCCACACCGCAAGGCAGACGGGATTCTGTAAGACCAGTGGGAAATGTGTGCAAACAGCAGCTTCTACGCTGGCACCGTTAGCAAGCAAAGATCTGACGCAGTCTCCTCTTTTTTCATCAATAGCTTTGAACAGTGGTCGAACAGGGCAGTCTTCGCAGTTGTTGATATCACTATTGATGAGCACGCCCTGGTTGATGATACGCTGGCACAACTCGCCGTCATCTCGCCACATCGTCGCGGAAAGAGTTTGCATAAGATATACCTGTTGTTGCTTCTTGGAATCCGAGTCTCCTAAATTCTGGGGTCTGTGAGATGACTGAGCGGCGGCCACTTGATTGGACGTGATGAGCTTGGACTTCGTCTTGGCGGGTAAAAGGGCCAAGTTGTCAATTGATAGATACCGCAGAAAAGTTTCTTTGATATCGTCCTTAAGAACCTCTTTGGTATCACGTAGAAACTCGAGTACTGGCCATGTGTTCTTCTGAGTCAATGGGTCATACCCACTTCGAAGCAATGCTTTCAAAACTGCTGCACCCGAACGCACAGCCAGACTCAACGCTTTGTTACTGTCGAGTGCAGGCCATCGGGGGTCGGCGCCTGGGTCAAGCAGTTGCGGATTGACTGCGTCTAAGAAGAGCTGCAATGTTTTTATTCTCAGACTTGAAGGATACAATGTGCCGGTCGGAGTCCTTGAACCATCGGACAAGAGTTGCCGTCCAGCGATGGCGAAACAGACGTATGCCTGAATAGCGGACGGTCCTTGACTGGTCTTCGTCATCAGGGTTTGACAAAGCTTTGGAAAGCCCAAGGCGGCGCCCAAGGCTAGTGGTGTGAATGAAGAGGATAGAACCAAGGCTAAGGATTGCTGCAATAGGACATCAGTTGGAGCTTCTACTACAATGTGCCTCACATCAAAAGAAAGTATGTCCGTCAAGCACAGTGACAACCCTAGGCTCAAGAAGGGTGCGGGCCTTCTGGTGTCAAATATGACTTCCAAATGGTCGTGGATCTGAGACTTCTCCATGTGTGCCCCAATGTCCACCATCGCATAATTGAATCCGGTAAGCCATCTGATAGAGTAGCAGTAAAACGGAGACTGTTCGAGTTTGGAAATCACAGTCTGCGAGAAGACCATGGCTTTCGGTAAAGAAAACTCGAAGCTCTTCCCCGTGATGAGAATGTAGCGCAAACATGTCTCTGCAAGTTGACCTTGGGCAGTACCATCAGCGAATTTGAACATGGAAACGTTGGAAGTCGATTCGAGCCCTCTTAGGTATTCCTCGACCGTGAAGTGGGCAATTTCAACACCGTCTTGAGTCGAGTCGCCACTGGCGTTACGTGTTCTGCGGATGAGACTGCTGCAGCGCCTGAAAATCTCGTCTACATCGACATGGTCGTCCTCGCCAAAATCATCGACAACCTGGTCGGGAACCGAAACAGCCTCCCGAAGCAGAGCCAGCGACCAATCGGGCTTGATGACCGTCCAGTGAAGGGTTTTCTGTACAAGCTTCGCAACTTGAGAACCAGCATCCAAAACACGCTGTAGTATTCTGTGGTATGTCTCGTTCAGGGTTGGCGGAAGTTGTGACAAGGCTTCTCGACGTGCGCGATTGGTCGTCAGCTCGCAAAGATAGTCCAGCTGGCAAGTCACCCAGCGAAACCTGTTGACGATATTAGCTTACTTATGCCTTTGAATATGAGACAGTTGAACGGCTTTTCAACTCACATTCCTTGTGCTCCATCGGTCAGTTTCGATCTAATCTCTTCGGCCAGTGCTGGATTCTGATGCCCAATCTTCCTCAACTGCTTCCTCGTTTGCATCTCGGCGCGAACGTAGAGGTCAATGTCGTCTTTCTCGGCGGCTATTTCAATGTGTGCGGATATGTCTTCCAACTCATCGTAAATGTCTTGCTCATTTCGGCTGAAGACAGCCAAGGAGATGGTGCTGCACGATTCGAAGATCCATCTGAGGGATTCGGCAACTCGCCCACTGTTGTCGCCGCACTCATCCACGCCATCCACGACAAGATACACCGTCTGATACAGGGCGGCAATCTGCTCGATGATTTTCTTCAAATCAGCCGCTTCGGGCTCCTTTGCTAGGCCATTCGCAGGATTGAGAGACGTATAGTAGGCTTCGAGGAGATCAAAGGCCGACGAGTTCTGCTGCGCCAGCTGGACTGCCAGACAGCAAAGAATATTGACCAAGTCTTGGCTCTCTTTCTTTTTGTAGTCGCAGTAGAAGAATGCAGCAGCTGTCGAGTCGGTCTGCAGCTGCAGTATCTCTTCGATGACGGACCCGGAGAGAACCGTCTTTCCAGAGCCGGGAATGCCGCTCAGCCATAGGGCAGAGTGCGGTAGATCTCGCCACTTGAGAAAAGTCGTGTTGATCCTCGTGAGCCAGAGACCGGTCATGGGCTGCCGAAGGTTGAGAGACGTCTGGAAATTAGGTTGAGGATTGTCCTTCAGGAAGTAATTGACGATCTCTATGCGCTGGCTGTTGAGCTCGATGCGGGTCTGAATGTTGAGAATCCTCTCGACCTTGCTGGCTACACCTTTCAAGTCCGAGGTGATCTCTTTTTGCATTGTCAACGACGCCATGAGGTTTTGAAGCGTGTCTGCCGAGAGAGCCAGCTGAAGAGCAGCCTGGTGGCCGGCCATGTCCGCGATGAGGGATTTGGTTTCGTCGACCGAAAAGGGCCATTTCAGGCTGCGCAAAACGGTCTTGACCTTGCTGACATGCGAGAAATCGTCTTGCGCCTTTTTCAGAGCTTTATCAATCTTATTGAGGGTCTGGCGGCAGTCGTTGAGGTGATGGGCTTTGAAAGTCGACGGTGCACCCTCGGACTCGAGCGAGGAGGCTAGCAGTGATAGATTCTGCAGGTCGCCCGAGAGGTTCCGAGCCTGATTCGCGAGTTCTGTGACTTGTTTCTGGGCGCCTTTTGCCTCCCTGGCGAACTTGGACACGTGCTTGAAGACCGAAGCCGAGAGCGACACGAGACCTGCGACGCTACCAGCGATGGAGAGGGGGTCTGACATTGTACCTTGTTGAGAGGACTCGGGGCTGAGAGGAGATCGGGGCAACAAAATCGAAGAAGAATAGGAACCAGAAACAGCCTAGAAGAAAAGCAAAGGATGCGGCATGAATATGTAGCCTGGACTGGTGTGTGCCATTCCAACACCTTCAAGGCTGTGCCGTTGACATTGCATTAGGTCGGGAGACTCGCCGTGTCAGCCTGCATGACGCACAAGGCACCAAAACGAGCAGGCCAGTCTGCCTGATGCGCCTCGTGATGATTCTTGGCCACCGTGTACGAATTGAATTGCCTAGGTTTGGGATCAGGCTGGGCAAAGTCTCAAGGGCAAAAACGATGGATCGTGGCAGCAAACGGCACGTCGGTGAGGCCGTGTCTGCTGCCAAGCCCGGAGCGCTGATTCTGCGATGAGTGGTAAGGTAGGTAGCAAAGATTAAGAAATGTTATTGTCGGGTTAACTGGGCACCGAGGTCCGTGGTGGTGGGTGACTCAGCAAAGTGGCCCACCTATTTAGACCAATTATATTAGAGGGATTATCCTACGGATTTATCCCTACGGCGCGCGGCGCACACGCGCGCGCCGTAACCTAGACAAGACATCACGAGAATAAACCACCCAGTTACGTTGCGATCGATCGAACAAATTAATTACCAGGTGTAAACCAACAGTTATGATAGCATATGTCTCTTCTCTTGTTGACGAGAGACATTCGCATCGTTGCAAAGGCCCCAGCCACATGTGGCTATATGTGGCTGTATGTGGCTGTATGTGGCTATATGTGGCTATGTGTGGCTTCGCGTGGGCTCAGTAGTATTCAGACCACTTCGCCCGATGGTCCGTCCCATTTAGAGAGATCAACCCGTTTTCAACCCTTCCATCGCGACACATCAGCAAGAAGCATCAGCACTACTAGCAATCCTGACCACGTCAATTCTTGGGAATCACCTGCGGACAGACTCTGTTATTGGTTGTGAAGGGGTTCCTGGCCAGTCAACTGATTTATGAAGCACCTGTTCTCCACGGCAGAAAGACTTGCGACAATGTTTACAGAAACTCGCCGAGAAACAAAACAAAGACAACCATAGACACATCTGTGCTAGGGCCTGGATTCGGCGTGTTTATGATCCCGGGCCCGTTCTATTCAAGCAAGCTTAAGTCCAGAAACAGCAGGTGGTGGATAACCCGAGTCAATGCATTTGCAATGCGCAGCATCTCTTTGGCGAGGCGCGGCGCCTTCACTCTATTTAGGTTGAAGCAATTTCCAGAATACGGGGGTCACGATCCACCTCGTGGCAGAATTCGGCAGCGGACCCCTTTCGGCCGTCGAGTCCGCGCTCGGAGACCCCGGGATGGCCCCGATTCAGTCTCCCGGATTTGGTACAGGGCCCCGTTTTGATCGGACACTCCGCCGATCAGGGAAAAGCATATCTACATGTCAGATTCCTGTTCTGCGTGATGGTGGATGTGTCGATTGCCTCGAATATCAGTCGCTCGCTTGCTCTCAGCCGCCAGCCACTCGTTGATACCTCACGATGCGCGTCACACTCCTCTCGCTGGCCATCTTTGCCACCGCGGCAGTATGCCAGGACGCCCAACACGCATGGCAAGCTCCCGGAGCCGGTGACCGTACGTCTTCCGCCTCTCTCACCCGCGTCACACCCACTGACATGCCCCCGTCCAGGCCGCTCCCCTTGCCCCCTGCTCAACAGCCTCGCAAACCACGGCTACCTCCCCCGCCATGGCCAAAACATCTCCGTCGACGCCCTCATCGACGGCATGCACGCCGGGCTCAACCTCCGCGAGGACGCCAAGCTCTTCTTCCGGCTGCAGGGCAACAAGGCCGTCACGGCGTCGACGACGGGCGTCAAGGACACGTTCAACCTGCAGGACCTCAACACGCACGACCTCATCGAGCACGACGCGTCGCTGAGCCGCGCCGACATATTCTTTGGCGAGAACTGGTCCTTCAACCAGACCATCTTCGACGAGACAAAGTCGTACTGGGTGTCGGAGACGATTTCCATCCGCGACGCGGCCAAGGCGCTCGCCGCGCGGCAGAAGAGCGCCGAGCGGATCAACCCCGAGTTCAACTTGCCGTTGGACGGGCACACCAACTCGCTGGGGCAGACGGCCATGTACCTGGGGCTGTTTGGGGACTATGACGACGGGAATGCGAACAGGGCCTGGGTCGAGTACTTTTTTGGTGAGTTACTCTCTCTGTTGGAACCATCGTGAGGTGTATACTAACGAGGATGGCTGAAGAAAACGAGAGACTGCCGTATGAGCTGGGCTGGGCAAGACGGTCCGACGACGACAAGATCCCTGCTACGGGCATCCTGGCCTTGACGACCAAGGTTGCTGTTCACTACCTGGCCGTCAAGATTGGCCTGTAATGTTGCGATAGACTTATTTAATGGCTGAAGAAGTTGCACATGCGAGCATGATATCTCTTGTTTAAGCCATACTCATGGGTTGACTGACAGTCTGGCCATTAAATGAAACTCGTCTTTGGCTTTGCGGTTGCGTCATACGACAGTAAAGCCAGCTGGAGTTGACGTGTCACCAGCCAAGTCACTCAACCAGATTTATATCCCTAGTCATTTTCACTTATCACATCCGATTGTCCTGGACTGCCACTTTGTCTCCAGGCACCATGAGGCACAGTCGAACCCATTCTCGGGTTAATCTGGCTCTTGGGTTCTCCAGGGCTGCTCAACTCCTCCCAGGGCAGGGCGTCACCCGATCAGTTGGTCGACAGCTCCAACGACCAACACGTCCACCCGACGGGCAGCCGGAACGCGTTCCGCGAGTCCCTGCTCTCCGCCCGCAACCCCTGCATTGTTCCCATCTGACGCTGCAGATAGTGGAGATTAAACTCTTGACGATGTGACGGAGGCAGGGAGAGAGAGGTGGCTGGGCCAAGTCGAACCCCGGTCACGACCACGCCGGGCGAACGAGACGACGGCTCGAGACGTTCTGCAGCGGGGACGACCCATTGCCAACCAACACGGATCTGCTGTTGGTGATGTGAGTGCGTCCTGAACATGCGATTGTGCAGGCACCAATGTCATCGGGAGGGGTATATCACCATCAGGCGTTCCCAACGGTGAGAGGAGTCGAACGGCTTCGTACGAGCTCAAACCCTTCCACCATCGGCCCAACCCCCATCTAGACCGCCCCAAACACCCATCATGTCCTCGAAACCCAGGATCCTCCTCACCGGAGCAACAGGCTACGTGGGCGGCACCGTCCTCCACCACCTCCTCGCCACGCCCTCCCTCACATCCGTCATCACGCCCTCCAACCCCGTCACCCTCCCCGTCCGCGCCCCCCTCGACCGCCTCGCCAAACTCACCGCAACCTACGGCTCCCGCGTGAACCCGGTACCCTTCACATCCCTCGACGACACGGCCGCGCTCCGCACCCTCGCCTCGCAGCACGACATCGTCATCAACGCCGGCTCCGGCTTCCACCCCGCGTCCGCCGAAGCCCTCGTCCAAGGCCTCGCCGCCCGCAGGTCGCACTCGAAAACCCCCCCCCGTCTGGATGCTGCACACCTCGGGCGCGTCCAACATTGCCGACAAGCCCATCACGGGCACACCCCGCCCGGACGCCGAGTACGAAGACGCCAGGGCCGAGGACGTGTTCGCGTTCGAGGACGCCGAGAACAGACGGGACTGGTACCCGCAGCGCGCGGCCGAGCTCGTCGTGCTGCGGACCGCGGAGCGGCTGGGCGTCGCGGCGGCGAGCATCCAGTCGCCGTGCATCTTCGGCACGGGGGCCGGGCTGTTCCAGAAGGCGGGCCTGATGATCCCCGTCATGATGAAGTTTGTCCTCGACAACGGGTTCGGCTTCACCGTGGGCGACGGCAGCGGCGTCATCGACTGGGTCCACGTGTCCGATCTCGCGGGGCTGTACGTGCTGTGCGTGGAGGACATTGTCGCCAACGGAGGTGTCAACATCCCCACCGGACGGAGGGGTATCATATTCCCGACCGTGGGACGGACGTTGACTGCGGATATCGCGCGCAAGTGTCTCGACGTGGCGTTTGCGACGGGGAACTTGCCGCGCGAGGGCGGGCCGCGGGAGAAGGAGATGAGGGTGTTCACGGTGGCCGAGGCGGCCGTCACGACGGCGGGGAACGAAGCCGTGGCGGAGACGGGGTATATCGGGCACAGGAGGACGAAAGGCACCGTGGCGAGGGAGCGGTTGGGCTGGAAGCCTGTTCACACGGAGGAGGCGTGGGAGAGGGACTTTGAGGTGGAGTTGAGAGCGGCGCTCAACGGGCAGAGGACGGCTTCGACGATGGGGTCGTGTATTGCCGAGACGAAGTGAAGATTGTATTGCTGGTTGTTGTCCAAAGGAGCAACCTGCTGAGCCCTCTTGGCTGGCTCTGATGTGAACATATTCACATCCACACGGCGAAGATGGAAGCCAAGTCCCTTGAAACCTCGATTATATGCTAATCGACCTATATACGTGTTTTGTTCTGTTCAATATGCACACGGGAAACATCATCCAGCACCATGGTATCAGCTGAGCACGCGTCTCGCTCGACAGGCTCTCGTCGTGGCATCCAGCCTTGAACAACCACCTCACGATAGTCCATCCAAGCCGATACACCACACACACGAAAAGCCCACGACAACTCGTCCACGTCTGCCCCATCACCCGTACAACCATCATCTCAACCCCCCAAACTTGATACACTTCTCAATCCACCCCCTCCGCGGCGTCTGGGGCGGCGCCGGCGCGTGCTCCCGCGGCTGCGTCACTCCGCCGCCCCAACTGCGCCACGTGCTCTCCGTCGGCGCCATGCTCACGCCGCGCTCGCCGTACATCAGCGGCGGCGGGGTTTCCAGCCACGGGGCGTCGGGCGGACCTCCTCCCTGCTGCTGCTGCTGCTGCTGCTGCGTCGTCGGCGGGTGCTGGTTCTCGTACAGCGAGAGGATCGAGTTCGTGCCGTACAGCGAGTGCGCGTCGCTTCCGTACCTGCTCGACGCGGCGGTGTACCGGCGATCATCCGCGCCCGGCACGGCCAGGCCGGAGTGCCGGCTCGACGGGCGGTAGACGTCGGGCACGGCGGGGACGGGCGGCGCGTCGACGTTGACGGTGCGCGTGCTCGCGCCGGCGGTGCGCGTCGAGTACATGCTGCTCCGGCCGGCGTGGGGGTTCAGCTTGAGCGGGTGGTGGCGGCGGATCCAGCTGGCGACGGAGTTGCGGACCTGGGGCTGGTGGACGGGCGCGGGTTCGAGGATGGGGAGCTGGCCGTCGGCGGCGAACTTTTTCTCGTCGAGGTAGCCCTGCGGCGTGAGCAGGTTGCGGTCCGGGTGGGTGGTTCCGGCTGCTCCGGCTCCGGCTCCGGCTCCGGCTCCGGGACCAGCGCCGGCGTGGCCGTTTTCGGCGGCGTAGGCGTGGCCCATGAGCTCGGCCATGACGCTGGACGGCGAGCGCTTGGTGGCGTGGGTGGGCGGTGAGAAGGTCGTGACGGGGTTCCAGATGGTGCCTTGCTGTGACGATATCGAGTTTTCGTACATCTGGCGAGCTTGGCGGCGGCGGCGGTACTTGAGGAACCACCAGATCGCAAGACCTATGACGAGGAAGAAGGCGGCGATGGCTGGGTTGGATTGGGTTAGTGTTGGTGCAGACGCAGAGGCAGAGGCAGAGCTTGATCTTAGTTTAGGCTGGGCTGGACTGGGTTGGGATGGGATGGGATGGGCGTCGTCTGAAGAGCTGGGATCAAGAAGTCAACTCACCAATCGTCCCAAACGCAATGGCCGTCGGCGTCCACCCGACCTCTCTTGACCTGTCCTTGCCGAGACCGGCCTGGTTTCCTCCTCTCGTGGCGGTGTTCGTCGGCAACGGTGGTGCGCTGGTGGTGAATTGGCCGTTGGGAATAGCGGTGGGGGCCGGTCTGGACGATGACGACGACGACGACGACGAGGACTTGGCGGAGGGTACCGGGGGATTTGACGTCGGCTGGCGTTGAGGCTGGTCGCGTGATGGCTGGCGCGAGGGAGCGGTGGGCAGAGACGACGACGAGGACGATGACGATGTTGTCGTCGTTTCGGCTTCACCCGGTCTGGCGGGGTTCAAGACGGGCGGCGCCGGCTGCGGCGGTGGCAGTTTGGGAGAATACGACTTGGTCTTTGGCGAGTGAGACTTGGAAAAGGACGAGTAAGAGGGCGAAGGCGAGTCCTCGCTGTCGGAGGCGCCGTCTCGAATCTCGATGCGCAGGTCCGGTCGCGGGAATCGTGAGCGGCGGATGATTCGCCTGATATCGTCGGTCAATCCTCACTCGCTTCCTCGGCCACCTCGGCCGTGTTCAGTCTCGTGCGATGCCTACCTCCTCACCATGTCGGTGTTACTCGTCGACTGAGACTCCATCCTGTTGTTGTTGTTGTCGTTGCTGCACTACCACGTCCGAATAGCTTAATGTTTCAATCCGACAGCCGAGAGACGAACCGGTCGACAATCGATGCGAATTCCAAGAACAAAAAAAAGGGCGAAAAGGTGTATTGAATATCTGCAGTTCGTCGTAGACGGACCAGACAGACAGACGGAAGCCAGCACAGCTGTAGAGACAGAATCAAAGAAAGTAAATGGGCACCGCCCGGGAGAAGAAGAAAAGAGGCAAGCGAGAAGACGAGAAGCTTGGATGCTGAACTGGAAGCTTCACATTCTCATCTTGGCCATGTGTCGAGAGGAGGGGGGATGGGATGTCGAGAAGGGGTGTGAGCTTCGTTCCCCGAGTCGATGGAGAGAGACCAAGAGAAAGATGGGATGGCACGAGACGGAAGCAGAACAGGGCAAGACGAGGAGCGCTATGTATGGATAACGTAAGGTCAATGGTGAATGCGAGAGAGCGCAGGGCCATGGACCAGGGTTTGTTTCTTTTCCAGCCTCTACTGCGTAGAGATCCAGGTCCAGACTCGGAAGCAAACCACTCATACGCAGCACTCTGTATGAGAAAGCAGGACAGCATCGGTGTGTGTGCCAGTTATTGTTCGTCCCCTTTCTCGCAGTCTGGATAGCTCCAAGCCAGTGCCATGCCATCCATCCAAACCTTGCTGCTATGCCTTGCTGTGTCCTACCATGTCTTGCTGTGTCTTATGCCTCGATTTGCGTGCGCCTCCATCTCTAAACCGCCGGTTGGTGACACCAAAACGTGGGTTTCCCCTGTCCCAGCCCGTGCTGTCGGACTGAACCCACCGTCGTCTGTCTGGTCCTCTCGCCTGTCCAGTCATTGCGTCGACAAGCGCCGTCTCTCTCTCGTTGTGCAGCAATACAACACAGAGCACAATGTACGCAGTAGAAGCGTACGGAGGGTTACAGGACGCGAGATGCCCAGGAAAAGGGCAAGAAGAGACGAGAGCCGTTTCACGGTTTCAGAGAGTGTGCCAAGGAGTCCCAAAGCGCGCTGGTGCGACGCCTCTCGACGATGGTCCCCTGCAGCTTCTCTCTCTCTCTCTCTCTACCCTCTCTCTCCGTCTGACTGTATCTCTGGCTCTTCTCTCGCACAGCGTGTGGCGTCTACAGTAATACCTCTATCGGTCCGCTGTAAGTAATCCCTGATCATCGAGACAGGGCCTAATCCCGGCCATTCCCGCCAGGCCAGCCGAGTCCCTGCCGGCCGTCCGGACCCTCGGTCTGCTCGAAATCAACCCATTTCGCGTACAGTCGAGCTGGACCAAGTAGTGATAGTCGAAACCAAGGTGAACAATGTCATCCGAGGAGGGAGCTTAGCAAGACGATGGCGATGGTGACGGCGATGCGGTGGTAACGTGGGCAGGGGTTCTCGTCCGTTCTGTGGACACAGCACGAGTCGTGGAGGCATCATCGTCGTCCACCACGGCCCCAAAAGAACAGCAGAAGCCTCTGTCGTTTCAGACTGTCCTCCTCCCCGCCTCCGCCGTGGCCGCCAGCGTCCCAAGACTCCAGATCGCCTGTCCCATGTTGATTCTTTTCTTAGTGACGGGGGCGCAAGGGTGTCCATGAACCGCCAAGGTATCGTCACATCCTCCAATCCCTCTTCCTCTTCCTCTTCAACTCTTCGAGTCCATTCTCCTCCCCAAAACGACCGCTGTGTGACTTCAAATCGGGGCAGATGGGTGCCACCCCAGGACCCAAAGTGGCAAGTCAATGGAGGACCATTGGAACCATCGTGGGAACCGCTTCACCCATCCTGCTTTGCTCAAAACCTGGAAACGCCAAGCTCCAGTGTTCGCATACTTGTATTGACAGATGGGCCGGCCGGGTGGCATTCGCAAGCAAACTGCGCATCCGTGATACTACATCAATCTCCTCCCCGTCGTCGACCAAACATGTCATCATCCTCCCGAGTCCGCGTCACGGCCAATCCACACCTCTCCCCGCCTAATCAAAGTCGAACCAACTCCCGCCTCACACGCCCCTTGGCCTCCTGTTCCTGTCCGAGGAGCGCTTCCCTCTCGTGTCTCTGTTTGCTTATTCCTCTCGAGACGCTCAAAGGATACCTCGCCAGCCCACTCTCTTCCCATTCACCCTGTCCATCGCCCGCTTGGCATCGTCCAACACCACGTCCCGGTGCCGAAAGCCTCTCTCAATCATGAAATAAAGGACAAGAACAACAGTAGCCGCACCGTCCAGCTTGCCAAACTCATCCACGTGTGAATCTCCGTGTTTGCTACCTTACCGTCCGCACCAAGCCTTCACACAAATTACCCTCTCGGCAGATATCCCCCTCTCGGACACACCATACTCTTTTCGTCCTTATTCGCGTCTTGCAATGTATATCCAACACGTCGACCAGGGAGTACGGCCCCCCCCAGATCCAAAGCTTGGCTTCGCGACTCTGCCACATACACAGTACACACCTCAGTCTACGAAGCACCAAAGTGGGCAAACCTGCTCTTCATTTACATCAGAAACCCAACTCTAAATGCTTCCCCCCCTCGTGAGTCAATGCTCTTTTCGCCATCGTGCATTCAGCGCCATGGTGATGCAATTTCCGAACCATGCTCCGGCTCTCCTTTCGCCATCTAAGCTTAAAACGCAGCCGTTATTGTTATTGCCTGGATGCTTCGCGCCGGAATGGAAGAGCCGCATCCGCCGGCTGCTCGCGGTGCCGGCTTCCATTAGATTGATCGTCGTGATGCTTCTTCAATGGTGAAAACCGGCCTGGACGTCCGCCGACGACAAACTCCAGTGCTCTCGGCGCAATGTCGCTTGAGGCGAGCCGTTGCCCGCGCGCGGACTACGAGGTGGTCCACCGTGACATGCTTGCCGGTCGCTCGGACCTGTTCGTCTGGGTGCAGCAGGCCAGAAGTTCTTCGGATGCGTGCAAGTGTGAGATGGGACGAGGATCGAGGATGCGAGTAATGTTGCCATGTGGCTGCTGTCGACATCTTGTTCGTCAACAGCTCGAAAGGTGACTCGCGAGTGGGCAACGGCACAGGCTGCATCTCATGGCAACGAAACATGGAACCAAATCGGTCAACGGATGTAATGAAATACGCAAAACCAAGTCTAATACGACTGCTCACTTCTTCACCCCCAAATCCTCCATGGGCCGACTCCGAAAGCCTACCAGCGGCAATCTCGACCTCAGAAGCAAACTGCTCGTAATGACACTCAAGCTGCTCAGAACCATGGCCAATGCCGCCCAGACGGGGTCAAGTCTGGTGTAGTTTCCACCCGTCTTGATGGGATAGAGCACGCCGGCAGCTATGGGCAAGGCCGCCACGTTGTACACCAAAGCCCAGGCAAAGTTGAGCTTTGCTCGTCTGCATACCGCCCTGCTCACAGTCAACAGCGTCAGCAGCGTCAGCAGCTTCGAGTTGAGTAGCACGAATTCTGCAGCGGAAACGGCCACGTCGGAACCGGAACCAATGTCGATTCCAATATCGGCCACCGCCAACGCGCGTGTATCGTTGATCCCGTCACCGACCATGGCCACTATCGGTCTCCGATACGACGAGGTCCGGAAGCCCAAGCGGGACACAGGCTTCACCTGGCTCTTCTGCAGGTACTTGATCTTGTCTGCCTTCTGTTCGGGAAGAACGCCTGCAATGATGTGGTCTGCGGGGATGCCGGCCATGGCGCCCACTGCCTGGGCTGTCTTGACGTTGTCGCCAGATGCCGTCGCATTGACAGAAATCCGGTGATCGGTAACCTTCGGCTCGCCGCCTCCAGTCAGGGTGCCAGTCTTGTCAAAGACCATGATATCCAGCCTGCTGGCTTCCTGGAAAGCTTCACCACCACCCTTGGCCAGTATTCCATACTTGGCAGCCAAGCCGCCGCCCACAAAGAATGCAGTGGGCGCCGCGAGACCGATGCCGCAGGGACATGCAACCACGAGGACGGCAATAGCAAACTCAAGGGACCAAAGGGGCCATCCCCCGACGGCCGCATCGTTGTAGTCCGCTGGCAGCTTTCCCGTGAGTCCCAGCCCGAGCCAAGTCAACCAAGTGACCATGGCAATGAGGATTACCGCGGGAACAAAGGAGCCCGTGATGGCGTCGGCAACACGCTCGATTGGAGCCCGGCGTGCTTGACCCTCGCGGACGACCTTGATGATTTGGTCCAAAAGAGAACTTTCGGGCGCACCAGTGACACGTATTGTGATGGGGCCTCCTTTGTTGACAGTCCCGCAATAGACGGAATCTCCGACGTGCTTCATAACTGGCTTGGGGTCTCCCGTCAGGCTCGTTTCGATAAGCTCCCCGCTGCCCCCTAGGATGATGCCATCCCAGGGCGGGGATCCTCCCTGAACAACTTTGACGACATCTCCAGACTCGAGCATGTCGACACTTACGCTCTGCGTCTCCGTGTTCGCGTCCCCAATTGATGTCAGAAGAAGAGCCTCCTTGGGCCTCAAACGCCCGAGCTTGGATACCGCTTCTCCCGTTTTGGCCTTGCTATAGGCTTCTATCATCCGGGCCGCCAGCAGGAACAGCGTCAGGAATACTACCTCACCCATGTGGAATAGTCGGTATGGGTTTACACTTTCGTGCGTATTGTGAGGTCTTTGTGTCGTGATAACCATCTTAGCTAGGGAACTGAAATAGGCAATCGTCGTTGCAAAGCTGGCGAGCATATCCATGCTGCCGAAGCGGTAGAATCGACCAAGCAAGGGTGTGGGACTTCCACGTCTCCAGAGAGAACAGAGCTCTATGATGGTTCGTTCATGAAAGACACTTGCTGCAAAGAGGTAGACAGGTGTTGCCATGATAAAAAGGCACCGTTCTAGGCGGGATGCGAGATCCAGGAGTTCCATGTGGTTTTGCTGTCCAGGATCGGCCGATGAGACAATATTCATGTACATGATGCTGAAGACGAGAGTCGGTACAGCGAACACGATGGAATACCGAAGACGCCATAAAAGCCTTCTTTGGGCACGGCGCAATGTTTGCTGCGATCGTTCCTCGACCGTGGGTGGATGGTGAATTGCTGCTGTAAATGCCTCATCGGCGGTCGATACTGCCTCCAAAATTGTTCTGACCGTGTACTTGGGTGGACGAGGGGTGTAAGATAGAGTAAAGAATGGGTTGTTTAGGCTACCTTGCTTCTCGATGGAGATGCGATGGGCGAACGACTTCAAAGCGTCGATTACTCGCCCGGGACAGTGCGCACAGTACATGCCATCGACACGTACGCAAACCGTTCTCCGCAAGTCTTTCGCCGGGACAGTGGTGTCTTGAGTGAGGTCGTTGGGAGCTCCATCGTACCCAGCGTTAGAGATGGCCGAGATGATGTCGTCCAGGTGGCTCCTGCCTTCGAAAAGCACTGCTGCGTTGTTGGCGACGAGGTTGACAGTGACGGATTGGATCCATGGGAGGTGTTCAAGGGCTTCCGTAACGGCTCCCACGCAAGAGCTGCGAGTCATGCCATCAACAGCCAGGGTAGCCTCAAAGACCTTGGGCGCTGACGTCTGGTCGACGACAACAGCCGACATCTCCCGCATTTCCTCTCCCATGGCTTCATTGCGACACTGTTGGCAGTGTTCGGCGTGTCTCTTCCTCCTTGTTTCTTCGTCTCGGGTGTTGCTGCCGAGCGGGAGCCCGAGAAGGTGCAAAGTTCGACAGAACAGCGAATCGGAGCGGTTGGCGCGATGGGGTTGCGACCCAATGACTTCTTCCATGTTTTTTTTGTAGTTGATGATATACGTCGTCATAGACTGAGGAGAAGGCCAGAGGCTGCGAAGGAGAAGTTGGATGAAGCCGGTACACGATAGGCAATCGATTTTGGGGCCACCAGGAGGTCACAAGGAAGCCACCTACCTTCCTGGAGCGGAGCGACGCGACTTCCCTGGGGATCATGTTGAAAGTATTGAAAGAGGCAAGCGCGAGGGGGTCGATGGGCGACAACCTGTTGACTGATTGGGGTAGTCTGACAACGGGATGTGCTACCTCAGAAATAGAGGTGCAATGAGTAGCCAGGAGAAATATATCGGGTCCTCGCCACCCAGCACCCGATATGCGAAGCGACTCACTCGGTATGACCCGTCCAGCACCTCTTCATAGACGTAACAGGCCCTCGTGAGTTCCAGTCGCTCGACGTGAACTTCCAGCCAGCTCCCAAATTGATGAGAACGTAACATGTTGGTCAATTATGCCCGAAGTTTTAAAGATAACTTTGTTTCTTTGGAATGTAATGCGGTCGGGATAACGCAGTGACACTCCTTCAATCTGGATGAAGTGCCTACGAGTCTTTGATGCGTCTACCGCCATGCCGGCTCAAGATAACGTAAGCCACCGATAATTACGGTCCAAATGAGACATTCGTGCGGGGAAAGTGGACCAATCCCCGACTCGGCACGAAAGCAGCCGGAGCAAGCAGTCTCTTGAGCGTTTGCGCTGCCAACAACCCTCCCTTGGTCCTGATTCTGTCGCATCTGAGGCTTGGACGATGAGCAGCTGACAGGGAAGGTTGGTACTTTGGATCCATGCAATATCAGGGATTTCTGCATGAGTCGAGCAACAGTGGCATCGCCAAGTGTGTTTGCAGATTGAACGCAGCTCAGAATACGGTTGAGACGGGGGGTGAGACTCCGGGCGTGGCGCCGGGTTGAGTGGGGCCAAATGCAGCAACGTCCGGGACCGAGCCGACAGCCTTCCGGGCCGCATCTGCCGACATCGACTTTGGAGGCAAAAGCGCGCAAAAAGATCAAACAAGACGTCGAGTGACGTCTTATCTACCTCTTACTCATGGAAGGAATTGTGAAAGGAATACGCCATTGAAGCTCAACGGGATTGCCACCTGTCTAGTTTTCCCACGTCATGGACTTTGCTCAATATTCCCCTCCTTTCGTATGTTAAGGCCCGACTCGTGGTTCGGCGTTACATACATTTAATGTCGAGCACAGGGAGCCAGAGCTGATGGCTCTGACACTTGCCAATTGGGCCCCCGTCCTCCGCTTCCATGAAGTCGTCCAGGGCCTCGCTGACAAGATCACGGACGAGTACGTGGAGCGCCTGAGCCGCCATGGCACGAGTTCGCGCCTGGAGGGGAATCCCTACGGGTATCCTGCTTCAAAATCCGAAAAGTCAAGAATCGAGGGCGCTCTTCACCGCTTCGAAACATCTTTGAACCTATTTCCTCCAGAGGATCCTTTTCGATGCGATTCAGTCAGGAACTGCGCGACGGCTATATTTCTCCGAGCTTTCGCCCGGGGGTAGTAATGGCAGGTCAGGACTTCATCCATCTTCATCAGTGCTATGAAGAACTGGGCCCAGTGTCTGCAGAGGACGAAGTTTGCAACAGAATCAGTTTTGGAGATCTGCGTGCCGAGTGATTTGTGCAACGAATGATGTGGAACAATCCCAAATCGTGGACTGGAAAGCCTTCGTCGACTTGGAAAAGACGAATGAAAAGAGTCAAAAGACCTAGCCGGGTCTGCCCAGTATTGTACTTGAAACTGACTTCACTCCTCGGAGCGCAGGAACGAGCAAACCTGAACTGCCACAGAATGGATGACGAATACTACGCCGATGTGTGAGACGCGGCGTGGGACCGAGTGTGGATGGGCCATAAGAAAGGCCGATGGAACTGCTACCTCTCCATGTTCGTGTCTTGCAAATTCAGCGACCTCTGCTCATTTGAAATTTCTCTCTGGGACAGGGAAAGGGTAGCCGCGGCGGGCTGGATGCAGGATGCAGGATGCGCGACTCAACGCCGACATCAGCCTGGCTGAAGAGTGGCGACGTTCATCTTGGCCCGGAACCGTGGCGACTTTGGGCCGAGGGAAATCGAGAAAGAATATCTTGACTGAAAATTGGTCAACATGTCGAGTAAAGACATGTTTACCTAGGACACCTCTAAGAGGAAGAAAGCAAAAAATAACCACGGCGGACAGCCGGCTGAGTCCAGAGAGTGGCACGACGGGCCCGTTGTTAGAATGGCCTCAACGTATTTTGCCAGGATGATACACTCGACTGGTTCGAAATTACCATGGTCGGTCTCACGAGCGCGTGAATATGGTGAGAGCACACTCTCGATGAGGCGTGACAACATGTTGGGATGGATATTGTAAGCCTCTTGGTTATCAAAACGTCTCTGAATGGAAGAAAAGAGTTTGGAAGATTGATTGCGGTGTTACCCGACATGACAAACAGCTCTTGTCGCCCGCCTACCGAAGGGAAAGCTCAATATTTGACGAATGTCGCGACGAGCAAACATCCCCACCCCCTTGCTTGTTGATAATTGGCTTCAACTCCCTAGCAGCTGGCGGAATGTCCGAGAAGCCCTCTTGTGCTTTGGTGTTGTACAGACATCATTGAATGCTCCCAAGTGGGCTTCACAATCATTCGTCATCCACTCCCTAATAACTGCTGCACCCCTATTTTTGTCTGCAAACAAGACGTAGCAGTAAGTCTCAGCTGTGGTAAAGACGGCAGGGATATCTGTTGTGGTCACATACGCTGGGTGAAACGTTCAAGGAAGACAGCCCGATGCGAATAAAACGTGTTCAGTATCCCCAGTCCCGAGGGATGGTCGAGGGAAACCTGAACACGAGCAATCATCGGGCTAAACCGCCTATTCCTCGAAATAGTGTCAGCAACACCACCAACCTCTTTCAATAGTCGTCACTCTTGGGCCACCGAACTTCTCCACGCTGTGTCGTGACCAGCCTTCGGCCCAGCATCTAGGGACCCCTGGATACGATGCCTTTTCTATCATTCCTTGCCAGGGTTACAAGCCTACTGGCAGTCTTGTGGCTCGCCACCCTCTGCGCCGCACGAATCGACGAACCATACTTCGACGTCGGTCCCGGACCCTACCGGGAGATTAGGAAAGAGGTGGAGGGCATCCACAGGCGCAACCTAGAGGAACGGGCGGCAAACAAGGGAAAACAGGGGAATCTCGGCAACTCGACGATACTCGAAAAGTTCAGAATCAACCCCGAGACCGGGGAGAAGCAAAAGTGCGGCGGCGTGTACTTGTGCGACCAGGAGCGCTTCAGAGGCAACTGCTACTGGGGCTGCTACCCGGAGTTTGAGCAGATCTACCCTCACGGCTGGTGGGTGGTTCGGATCGTGTCGTTCGGGCCCGACCCCGGTGTCAAGGGATACCTGTCCGGGTGAGTTTGCGACCATGCTCTGGAGGGTGCTGAATTTGATGAATCTCGACTGACGGAGCTTGACAGTGGCGAGTGCACCATCGTCGGACCATACGACAAGATCGGATATCCCGGAAAGACTCTGGACCCTGCGCTCCGGGAACGGATTGGCTGCTTCTATGTTGCGTATCACAGCATTTGAGGTTCCAAGGCGGTAGGTGGCGAGAACTGTGCGAGTTCTCTGGTGTCGTCCGGCGCCGAGTGAAAAGAAACAGTTATCTTCGTGTAATTAAAGGTATATATATAGGTTTGCAGCTGTACATGTCAACTTGGTCTTCAACATCATCCTAGTCGGGACAGGTGAAGAGACCTGCAATTTCTGCTGGTCTAGATGGTATCAACGCTATACGCAAGGTTCAGATCTTTCATGAGAGGGCTTTTGCCTTTTAAGGCCCTTAAGCTAGCAAAGGCGTACAATCACCTGGCACGTGTGTTGACACAGAATGCTGCACATAGTCGTGTAAGGTCTTCTCGTAGACTATTTTGAGATCTCCTCATTAAACAGTCTTGAACCACAGATGGGCCATATACGATCACGCCGAGTGTTTAACTTTTCTTCACAAACAACTTTACAAGTCCATCCGTGTTGGCATGCGACTTGGCACCTTTCGGAAATATTCATAGCTTACTGAGACTTGAACGGAGCAGAAGTTCGGTCACCCTGGACCTTTCTCATGTGGCGGCAAAAGCGGCTGCGAGCATGCTTCGGGCGAGGAGGTGCCTCGAACGGAATCTTGGCCGAACCGGGGCCGAGACCTTGTGTGAGTGTCCCCTGACCTGGCACACCCGACGTGCCATTCCGAGTGCCGAACGTCTCCTGCTCGCGTGGAGCTGTGCCGCTGCGAGAGCGCCACATGGGACTCGTGATCCTTCTACCCCTGACGGGCCGAACCGGCCAGGATTCTGGCTTGGCTGTAGCAATGCTGTGTAGCTCTTGGGCTACATACTACGTAGTATGTTGGTGTCGTCCACAGAGCTCAGACGACGCGAACAGCTCTTCCATCCATTGGGTCATGGGATCGACCGATGGGGCACGAGGCCTGGTATGCTTGACGACAGTCCGGCGATCAATGGCGACTGGCCTCTGGTGCTCGAGGTCGTCGATGCTCATAGGCTGAGAAGATAAGCAGACATGACGGAATGCCGTCTTATCTCGACGCCATGCGAGGTTCTCGGCGGTTCCCCGGAGGCCCTTGTTTCTTCCCGGTAGTTTGGTCCGTTCCTGCGTCCGCCTTTTGCCGAGCTCGCGTCCAGGGATGTAACATATCACGGAGGTGCCTTGATAGAGTCTGTCCGTTACGTGCCGAGCATAACCTGTGTGGGTGAAGTGTCGGGGTGCAGCAGAAAGATGCATTCGAGGTATTTGATGGCTATTTCAAGATCGTGAGCACTTGCTGTAGTAAAAGTCCAGTTTTTAACAGTAACAGAGCTTGAATAAGTTAACCTAAACAATTTCATATCCTTTTTCTCCAGTAATATATGTTCCTACAAGACATTCCGTGTAATAACAACTCTGTAAACGTCAACGAAACTCTCCATCGTCTCCAGTGAATCAAACCTCTCAGTCACGAATCACAATGACTTCCACCTACATCAGATGCAGAACGAGGCTCGCATGGTGCCATATTGCGTGATGGCTGTTGCAATAAAGTGACATGTCCCGCCAGGGGCAACCCCGTCTTTTCCAAGGATCACGCGCCTCACCCCTGTCCGTCGTCACATGGCCAATATGTGACGAACATGTGCAGACGACTAATGACCAGTATGCATATTTCCACGTCTAATCTCGCTCCTCGATCCCCTTTGGACGCCAAGCTCGTGAAAGCAGTCTACCCCGCATCGTGTCCGGTCGTTCCCCATTGGATCGCGACTCTCACGATGGTGGCAAGCATCCTCTTCGGCCTTTTCGGCGGATCGTCAGCGGCATCGTCTTCCACCTTGGAGTCCGGTCCAATTACCCCGTCAGGGAGGTGGAAACGAAGCTGGGCCCCTTTCCCCGGCTCCTTTCCTCCGCCATCGGTGCAGTTGGGCCGAAGCAGCCCAGCTTTTGCTGTGGGAAGTGTCCCCTCTCTTCAAGATTACCGGAACCATGACGAGGCCGTCGTGCAGCTCCGGCTTCATCGCTCGTGACCAGCTACGACTCGCGAAGCGACTCGGGGAGACAAAGAGACCAGAATCGCCCCTTGATCGCAATTAAACTCGCAGACCTAGCGGCAGGGCAGCGTAGCACTCAACACGAGGGACGGGCGGCCGGCCGAGAAGGATGGAGCGAGAGATGGCATCATCACGTCGAGACTCTGCGTCGGGCCAAGTCTGGAACGGTCAACGGGGTCCGCTCTAGTTCTTCGAGGTGACCCATGCCGGATGATGCCATCTCGAAGCGGTATCGCGGGCCAAGACTGACGGACAGCATCGATCATGGTGGAATTCGCACTCCATTGCACCGAAGCCATTCGCGTCGTAGAAATAGGACGCGGCAGCCAGTCTGGTCTTGTCTCGCTTCCTTTCTGGCTTGCCAACACGCAACGAACATTCCGGGTCTCGACCTCTTTCGTTCCTTTAGTTCGTGCTGCCGTCTCCCCAGCCAAGGATGTCTCGTATCGTCCTCGGCCTCGTGGCCCTCGCCGGCCTCCTGGGCTCGGCCAAGGCCCAAAACACCACAACCGGCGACAGCGCCAGCGTCAAGTGGCTCGGCCGCACGCCGTCCTACAACGCCGGCACCAGCTTTGGCCTGCCCTGGGCCCGGGGTAAATACTATCCCAACTCGACCGAGTTCTCCGTCTCTGGCGGCGGTCCTCTGCAGACGTGGATCACGGCCTATTGGTCCGACGGCTCCATCAAGTGGACTGGGCACGCGATCCCAGAGTCCGACACCATCCTCGACGAGTACACCGTCAGCGCCTCCTCGGCCAACTCGACCACCCGCTTCTCCCGCGCCAAGAGGCAGTCCGGCAGCGGCCTCTCCGTGACCGACTCGCCCGACGCCGTGAGCGTCGACACGGGCAAGCTCACCATCTCCATCCCCAAGTCGGGCAACGTCGTCGTCGGCGAGATCAGGCTCGCTTCCGGCAAGGTCGTCGGCCAGAACGGCAAGCTCGTGCTCCACTCCCAGTCTGGCGTCGAGGACCGCGCCGAGGCCAAGGGCCAGTCCGGCGGCATCAGCTACTTCGACTTTGAGAGCAACATCGAGGAGGTGACGGTCAGCAAGGACAACGTCGCCCGCGCCCTCGTCACCGTCCGCGGGAAGCACCAGGTCCAGGGCGGGGGCGGAGGCGGAGGCGGAGGCGGAGGCGGCCACGACGACTGGCTGCCCTTCATCCTGCGCTTCTACACCTACGCCAACTCCGAGGCCGTCCGCATCGTCCACACCGTCATCTACGACGGCAAGGCCGACGAGGACTTCATCACCGGCCTCGGCGTGCGCTTCCAGGTCCCTCTCGAGGGCGAGGAGCAGCACAACCGCCACGTCCGCTTCTCGGGCCCGGACGGCGGTCTCCTCAGCGAGGCGGTCCGCGGCATCACCGGACTCCGGAGAGACCCCGGCGCCGCGGTCCGCACCGATCAGTTCGAGGGCGCCGAGCTCGCCGACCCGGCCACCTGGGACCAGCGAGTCACGACCAGGCTCCGCTGGATCCCGACGTGGAGCGACTACAGCCTGACGCAGCTGTCGCCCGACGGCTTCACCCTCAAGAAGCGCACCAAGGCCGGCCAGTCGTGGGTCAACATCCCCGGCGGCACCCGCGCGGGCGGCCTCGTCTACCTCGGCGGCGCCACCAAGGGAGGGCTCGCCGTCGGCCTGCGCAACTTCTGGAAGCGCTACCCGACCGGCCTCGACGTCAGCAACGCCGCCGCCGACAAGGGCGACATCACCGTCTGGCTCTACAGCCCCTCGGCGCCGCCTCTGGACCTCCGTCCGTACCACGACGGCCTCGGCCAGGAGGGCTACGCCGACCAGCTCGACGCGCTCGAGATCACGTACGAGGACTGGGAGGACGGCTTCGACAACCCGTACGGCGTGGCCCGCACCAACGAGATGTTCCTCTACGGCTTCGACAGCACGCCCAACCGCACGCTCCTCGCCGCCCTCGACGACCACACCAACAACCCGCCGGTGCTCTTCGGCGAGCCCGCGTACCTCGCCGAAACCAAGGCCGTCGGCAACTACTGGGCGCCCCCCAGCAACTCCCCGAGCGCGCGCGAGGCCCGGATCGAGGAGCACCTCGACTTCCTCTTCCGCTTCTACGAGGCGCAGGTCGAGCAGCGCAGGTGGTACGGCTTCTGGGACCACGGCGACTTCATCCACGCCTACGACGCGGACCGGCACCAGTGGCGCTACGACGTCGGCGGCTACGCCTGGGACAACTCGGAGCTCTCGCCGGACCTCTTCTTCTGGAACTACTTCCTCCGCACCGGCCGCGAGGACGTCTACCGCTTCGCCGAGGCCCAGGTCCGCCACGCGGGCGAGGTCGACGTCTACCACCTCGGCAAGTACAAGGGCCTCGGCACCCGCCACGGCGTCCAGCACTGGGGCGACAGCGCCAAGCAGGCGCGCATCTCGACGCCGCAGTACCGCAAGGTCTTTTACTTGGTCACCGGCGGCGACGAGCGCGTCGGCGAGCTCATCCGGGAGGTCCTCGACACGGACCAGACGTACGGCGTGCTCGACCCGAACCGCAAGGTCCGCACCGACGGCTGGGTGCCCGCGCCCAACGCCTCCGTCGCCGTCGGCCTCGGCACCGACTGGTCCTCGCTCGCCGCCTCCTGGCTCCTCGAGTGGGAGCGCCGCGGCCCGCGCTGGGAGGAGGCGCGCGCCAAGCTCACCAACACGGCCGCGAGCATCGCCCGCCTCGAGAACGGTTTCGTCACCGGCTCCGGCCTGTACAGCATCGCCAACGGCACCCTCGGGCCCCCGCCCGCGGACCCGGACAACCGGGGCCTCGTGGCCGTGTCCCACCTGTCGGCCGTCTTCGGCCTGCTCGAGGTCGTCGCCGAGTTCGTCGAGCACGCCGGCGACGAGGTCCCCGAGGGCTTCGAGCGGGCCTGGTACGACTACTCGTACTACTACGGCGCCGGCGCCGCCGAGCAGACGGCCCGCTACGGCAAGACGTTTGGCAACCTCAACCTCAAGCAGGGCCACTCGCGCCTCACGGCCTACGCCGCCCGCCGCAGCGGGAACGCCACGCTGGCCGCCCGCGCGTGGAACGAGTTCTTCAACACGGACGGCTTCAAGGAGAGTTCCCCGTGGAGCACCGTCCGCTTCAATGGCAGCGAGGTCCTGGTGCCCGTCGACGAGGCGGCCTGGATCTCGACAAACGACGCGGCCCTGTACGGGCTGGCGTCCATCATCAACCTCGCCCTTGTTGGCGAGTATCTTACCTAGGTCTTGGCGGTGACGGTCTTCATTGCTGCATGCTTACTTTTGTGCTGTACTTTATGTAACTATTTCATACATACAAACCTTTCGTATCCCAGCCACATTTGACTCAGTAGACGTCTTACTAGCTGTCGTGATATGGGCTACGCTCCGTACCCACTGTCGTATGTGTATAAATAACCCTTCAGATCACGCATCCCATACGTCCCAATAGACAAGCCTTTTTGCCTCCTCACACACCCTTCGTACGTGGCCTGAGACCCCCTTTCGAGTGTCTCCGCGCTTCACAACACTAGCACATTGTAAAGTCCCTTCCTCTGGCCAGTCGTCCTACGTCGATCAAGTCAACAGCACAATGAACTAGACTGGAGACTTCATTATATCTGACATCTTGAAATATTACTGCGTAGCCAGGAAACAGGGAGTGACATCCAATTATTTGTAATTCCAACCTCGGATTTCCGTCGCTTCAAGGCATCTGCTTCATGTCCTATATACACGCTCCTCCCAAGTCGAGTCCACCATCCGTTCGTGTGCCCGATTTCTATCCTTTATATGCATGTTTATCTTGAAAATTAGACGTGCCCATTGGTACAAAATAAAACAGTGCCGCTCAGACAAAAATGACAACCCAAGCAAAAGTAGTCCTGTCGCGAAGAGAAGTATGTCGAAAGCCCAGGGCCCAATTCCAAAGTCCATACCGGCCAAACGAAGAGTCGAGGGAATTGTCAAGAGCAAAATACATTAGATGGAAAAGTATTACCCAAAACAAAATCTACATCACCTTTGAAGGGGTGCAAGTATCCGAATATTAAAAGAGGACAAATGAGAGGCAGCAGGAGTCTTGGCGAGATGGCGGAAGGAAACGTCAAATTGACAATGAAGACCGGGCACAACAACCCTAAAACACATCTTGAGAACAGATATCTTACCTGATGACTGGCCATATGATTTCTCAGCATTGCCCAATAGAACCTAATATTGCGCCCTGGCCTGTCATCAAATACAACGTCCAAGACATCCATGTCAAACTGGAAGCACTCGTCGGTGCGGATCCGGAAGTACAGAGTCCCACTCAGCAGGTTGATGCTTTGGCTTGAGGGCAAGAGAGAGTCTAGGAAGGGAAATCTGACCTTGTCCCCGGATAGCAAACCATTGTAATTTGTGGCCAGGCCTGGCCAGCGTGACCTCGTGATTTCTCCTATACTTTGGAGAGAACAGGAGACGTGGGCTATCTCGCACCCTGACGATGATGCAAAACATCTCGCATGGCGTGTTGGTCGAGCAATCAGATCCGATCGTGATGGTTGAAGACGAATCGGGCCAAGGCATTGACGGCCTCCAACTCTGGACTAAGCGGTCCGACGTCTTGGAGAAGGCTGTCCATTGTCCCGAGGTCACCACATGGAGTATGCAATAACCAGGGGGCAAGGATTTCAGGATGAAAATGTCTGGCAAGAAAATAGAGAGCAAAGTAGACAGGAGGCTTTCGGGTCTTGTTTGCAAATGTAGCGTAACTCGATAGGAGCGTGAGAAGGCTTTGGAACGATCAAACAGATTCACAGAGTCCCCGTCTCTGAAACATCTGTCGCCGCGTATCCTCACCGGCACGGCAAATATGTTCCAATAACCAGCCGATCTGCGGCACTCGAGGAGGGCGTACGTTTGCTAGAGCCCACAGCTGACATGGTGGAATATGGGCAGCTCCATCCGTATTTCTGTCTTTCCCTTAAAGAAGTCAGACGGTAGATTCATCTTGTGGCAGGCCGCAATATCGTGACATGCCAAGAATTCGCTCGGAGACTGCGCTAGCCAAAAGAGGTTGCGCTGCTTACGAGTGTGCGAACCATGCCGGTGCCATGCGAATATCGACTGGTCGTCGCTGGTTCGAATGAGTTCCTCTTGCAGTCGAAGAAAGGCACCGCTCCCCCCTTCCCCGTAGAGCAGAGGGAGGTTAACGCCAAAGACTCCCAGAAGGCTGTAGGCTCTGTCTTCCGCCCTCGTTGTCTGTCTCCTCGCAGCCCAGGACATGCGGGCGGCGATGGAGGCATGAGAGAGCGGTCGTATACCGAGGAAGCTCTCGTCAATACCAGAGATTTTGCTAATGACTTGCCTTGGGTCTGATTTGGTGCCAAGAGGCTGCCAGTTTTCCGAGTAGAACACAATGCGGGACGGGGCCAGCAGCTCCTGAAGCGTCCATCCCCGGGTAAACCATCGCGATTTGGCGAAAGACGACTCCTCGTCAAAGCCTGTATCGTCGGGGACGTCGGACAGAAAAGCGTAGCAGACGGCCGCCTGCTCGTAGAAGCGATACATGGAGTTGATTGCTTCCAAAAGCTCCGCGCTTCTCGTCTTGTCGATGCCACAGGTGTCGATCCAGATGTAATCGAAGCCGTCGCGCAAAGATTGGGCGCAAGATGCGAGTAGTTTTTGGTATCCAGCCTTTGGTGAGTGTGCTTGCCGCTCCATATCCTGGAAAGAGACCTCTTCTTTTTCCCACGTGTGAGAAAGAATCGAATATGCCGGAATGTTTCCCTCGACGAATTCCTCAACTTCGATGGTCCTGGCGTTGAGGAGGCGCATCTTGAAGGATGGAAATAATATACGGTCAGGGTCTTGGGAAATAAAACACAAGTCTGCGAAGAAGGATCTCAGCGTCACCGAGTTCTGATGTCGCGTTAGATGGAATGGGAAACTGTTTGAACCTCAAAGTGCCGCGGGCATACAGCTCATAAATCATCTCAGGCTGACGCGAAGCCAATTCACGTCACACACCATACCCAAAGACGTTGGACAGTATGAGTGCTACTAAAATATGCATGTCAGCACGAATCTGACCATGTGCGGTGTGTGTGGCTTGCCGCAGCTGGCATACATGGAGTGTAGACGCCCAGAATTTCCTCGTTGACCGTGACAATGATGTGTAATAAGATCAGGAACATCCTCTTGTTGGCAACTATTGACAGCAAATGGGCCGTATTACTGATCCTACGCCGAGTCCAACATTCAGGAGATCGTATATGTATCGTCAGTTGCTGAAGCTGAATGTTCCTGGAGACTAAACTCCGACGTCCAAAAGGTTGATCTCCCCAGGGACTTTCGCGTGTGTAAGCCCGACCATGAGCCATGATAGCTCACAGCCAATGATAGGTCTGAGGCTTTTCGTCAAGGCGTACTGAGCTTCTCTGCTTTGCCTCGTCAGCGGCTGCGCCCCCCCTTGTCTACATTAGCAGATGCGGGCAGCCCACACACACCATCTCCATTCGCCAGCCTGATCTGGGCGGCAATGTGCTTGTTTTTCTCAGTCGTTTGCGCAGAATTTCAGTCTTCCATGCCCCCCATCCTTTGATTTCACGGCTGGTTTGCCAACTTCATGTTCATCATCCCCTTCGGAATCATCACCTTCACTCAATACTTGAGCAAGCCTGTTGCTTCTACAGCTAGGTATCAACTGTTGTTGTGTGAAATCTAAAGATGGCTGAAGTCCTAGGGACTGTCGTCGGCGTGGTTTCTCTGGGAATTCAAGTCTGCTCAGGCGTCAACACCTACCTTGACGGCATTCAGTGCCGAAAGGATGACATCGATGTCACCAAACGCCACTGCGCACTCACAGAGACCTTGCTCGACCAGCTAAAGCTGCTTCAGACTCAGATCCAGCCGCAGACCAGTGCCGAGACAGCAAAGGCGTTGGAAGAATGCATCATATCTGCAAACGTTGACCTGTCTCGGCTCGGCAACTTTGTCGCTGAGATCAACCCTGACACGCAAACGTCGTCATCAGGGTCTTTCAAAACCAGCTTCTCGAAACAGAAGAAGAAGCTGGTGTACCCATTCAAGAGAGAACACCTGAATCAACTTGACCATCATCTCGATACTGCAAACAGAACTCTGCAGGCAGCTCTTCAGTTGGTAGATCTGTATGGCGCTTCGGGCAATACAAGAGAGATACATTTATTGACATCACAATAGGCAGGCATCCGTCCATCATCAACGCAGCTTACAGGATGTATCATCAAACGTTACCTCAGTGTCGCAGAGTGTATCCAACATGAACCTAGGAATACACACTTCGTTCCAAGAGATTCAGGAAACCACGACGTCATCTCATACAGTCTTGCTCGAACTAGATTCGAGATCCCAAGAGAGCAGTTCCTTGCTGTCTACTGTCCACACCCAGAACCACACGCTT
Source organism: Colletotrichum spinosum (assembly GCA_004366825.1). NCBI lineage: Eukaryota > Fungi > Ascomycota > Sordariomycetes > Glomerellales > Glomerellaceae > Colletotrichum > Colletotrichum spinosum. Next base: position 386,052 of record QAPG01000016.1, on the reverse strand, counting down.
CAGGATGAGCTGGCCGAGGTCAAAGCGTTGTTACTGGCCATTTCGTCTCCTGACCCGAGGCAGCTCTGTCAGCGGATGATTTCCAAGCCAGACGCGCTCAGGCGGATCTGCGATTTATCAGATGACGATACTTCCGGCCCAGAAGAGGGCGAAGAGGAAATTCGACGACCTTTTGAGAACGTTTCCACAACCATTGGCCGAGACACCGACGATATCAACCTTCGATGCCGCTGTCGCAAGCTGAAGATCACTGAACGTTGGCGACGCCAGCTTGGCCCAGCTGCCCTTGTGTACGAGAGGTCTTTTGACAAGGCCCATTTCGACGACTGTGCCTTTGCTCGTTTCAACACGCAAACCAAAGTCAGCTGGAACGCCGGGATATCAGTGAAGGCATTGCGGGGTGTTTTGCGTACAGCTGTTGCCGTCACAACGGCGTCTAGCTTCGGGGCAGGTGGACATGCGATATCGCCGTCGTTTACATACTATGCTCTCAGAGGTGATAGTCCAGCCTTTCGGATCATTCAAATGCTCGAGGATGCTTGGTGGTGGAAGCAGTGGAGCGGCGATGAGTTTGAAGATCTTGTTCGGCAAGGCATCAAAGCCCTGCAGACCTGTTTCGTGAGCAAGTCTGCGTCTGTTTTAGACCTTGACAGCGACGGCCACACACTACTACACGCTGTCTGCAAGTCTGAGTGGGCTCTCTCGCGACGCCCGCAAACCTCCATTGTGGGATTCCTTCTCAATGTTGGTGTTCCAGCGGCCCGTGCCGACCATAAAGGCTCGTACGTGTCCATTGGACCAAGAGAGTATGTCAGACAAGAAGAGGCTGACTCCTTGACAGACTGCCTTTTCAGGCTGCTTTTGAGTCGATGGTATATCAGGACAACCCCAGGTCGCTCGCACTCCAGGCGGTTCGCACACTATGTCCGGAAACCTGGTCGGAAGCTGAAACACAGGACACCCACAGTTTAATCGTGGCCTCGGTCTCTGCTAAAAGGCACAAGGAGATATTTGCCGACTCCAGTAGTCTGGGTGACTGTAAGTACTAAGAGCATGGCCTGCGCCAACTAATTAGTCTAACATTGTGAGATTCAAATGCTGACTGCTCGAAACTAGTTTACGTTGCTTATCCTGCCCGGTCAATCATACTGAGGAATATGTCAGACTTGCTTGTGGAACTTGAAAACGACTCGTTCATGGCGTACTTGTCTGCTAAAGATCCGTTCGGCAACTTGATTCTGCATCATCTCCTCAGCTGGCCCGAGGGCCTCGAGACCGTTTTACACAACTGCCCCGGGAACACCCTTGAGCTACATGAAAAAACAGTTGAGGCATCTGCGCTTTACTATGCTCTTGTTCGGAGCGTGCGGACATGTGCGTCGCCAAGGTCGCGATGGTGTTTAGAGACCTGCCAGTGTACAAGAGTGGTCAAGGTCCTTCTGGCAAACGACAGTAGATGCCTCCAGCGAGCGATGAAGCTGACCAGGGACGCTGAAGGCGTATCTTACTTTATTCGTGGCTTGAACAGGGCATCCGAGAAGGCGCGAAACACTGTCATTGACGATTTTGCAAGACGACGGCAACAACTACAAAAACTGGGCGCCCGCTATCTGGAGCCTCAGCAAGCCAAGCAGCTGGGGGTTCTCGACTCTGGAGCTCTTGATCAGGCAACCGGTGAGGTTATAAAAGCACTCGAGATGCAACACGTCTGTGTGCCTCCTGAGTTGTTTACACAATGGCTCGACGACGACGACGACGAAGGCAGATCTACCACCGTGTACCACGAGATTTGCAGATCAACATCCCGCCACTCAAAAGAAGTGGCAACACGGTTCTACGCCAAGGGGTTCCATGCCATCGACTCGCCTGACCACGACGGCTTTACTCCCTTGCAATATCGAAGCACGGCAATGATGATGGCATGGCTGATCAGACACGGCGCAGACCTCGGAACCCAAGTGCCTGGGCGCGTCGTTGGGTACACAGCAGCACATCACGCATGCCTCCACATCGCGGATAACTCCAGAATCCACGCGGAATATCGACTGAAATTTTATCCAGAGCTCTTTGGGGTTTTGAGGGATAGTCTTAGTCACGATACCCTCTCCCGAGACAGCTGTGACTGCGGATGCTCCAACGATGGCTGCCATCCGTATAGTTCTCTTTGGCGCTACAGTCTCGGAAAGCGACTCAACGGCCGCCTGGAAAAGCTCGAACTGGCCCGACTCACAGACAGGATATGCACCCTATGCAGGGCCCTAGAAGATGACTGGGAAATGCCACGATTTTTCAGATCAATCTCCGTCCGTGCCTGCACATTCCACGCTCTCGATCTTCGCCACACATGTTGCACCCGTTGGTCCAGATGGAAAATTTGGGACTTCAGATGCCCCGCTCATCACCAGCACCTGTATGGTCGCTGGGCGTCTTTTGATTCCGAAGGCTTCGGAGGTTTCTGGGATGAGACAGTACCCGACGAGCACGAAACTCGAGAGGTGCGGGAAGAGGACGCTGACGAGCTCGAATACCTGGAGGATCTGCTGCTCGAGTTCGAACAGCATCTCGAACAGTGGGACGGCTCACTGACGGCTTTCTTCCGCGAGTGTTGGTCGGAAAGAATGTTTGAAGCAATCTGCGAAGCGGAGGATCAAGACCTCACCCCGGACGACCTGGAGCGCGCCAGACGCATTGGAGTGAATCTGGAAGTTGGTGGCGACCAAGAAAGTGACTCGGAAGAAAGGGACAGTAATTCTTTCTGGCTTCGTGAGATAGATGCTTGTGTCGAGCGTTAGTTGGCCCCCTCTGGATGCTCGGCAGCTCTTTGAGTGAGTTTAGCGTTCTGGACTTTTGATACCCGAGTGAGGCAGGCATCTAGATGACAATAGTTTTCAGAATTCGGGCAAGGAAGCGAGCACAGATGAGGCTCCAAGTGTAAGGAGCCTCGGCGTCTCTTCGTCATAGTCACAAGTGTGAGCCGCGCAATTATGACGAATTGCTTGCTGAGCCATCAATTGAACCGTCACCCGCTAGTTTGATCATGAGTCGGTGCAGGGTAGGTCGTGAATGCAGCCCAGGCAAGTTTTTCCATCTCGTAAAGTATCCTAATGAGTGTCCATGTGAGTTCAATCGATTATCGTCCTTGTTTGATGAAGCCTAAGCCCAGTCAAGTTGCTATAGGTAGAGGAATCAATGAGTCAATGAGAGCATTTCCAAGAGGGGCATTCAACGTGAATTATCTTCATGTGTCAAGAGGTAAAGTCTCAACTGCGCCTAGCGTCTGCCTCTCGGTCTCTGGACTCATCGGTCGTAGGGCTGAGCGACATGCAGGTATGAAGCTTGAGTTCGAAGTTGGACCCCACGTTATTTGTGAGTACGCCAAAGGCTCCCTTGTGTGAAATCCTTGCGTGGGGTCGATTTTCTCTTCGTATTTGGCAATTGGCGGTCAACCGCTGACTACATACGTGTGCATGACACGACTGAATACTCTTCACTTTGCAGGGAACGGTCGCGGTGCCTGTGGGACGTCAACGACGACAACCAACGCGGGAGAGCCGTTTTAGCGCTTCTCGTGTGCCTGGAATGGCTGGGAACCAGGGCCTAACAGCGGTTCGTGCCTGATGTGCCTGAACAATAGGCTGTGGTGAGGGTGTACTGAGACGAGTCGGCACCTCGACGAACGATTTACTCACCACCACAATAGATATTGAGTTCTAATGAGAGGATCTAGAATCTTTGACGAGATATATATGAGATTCCGGTGGTCCAAAGACAATTGAATGACGACGTCGACGTCCTCACCGCTTCTACCACGGCTCATATGAGTTTCAGGCGCTGAGCTAAATTCCAGTCTTTATCCATAAGACAAGGCCCCCTTGCAGTTTCACATTGAGTGAGCAATCCGGACGCTTTGGGGTCTAACTGTGCCGTGTCTGCCTGACCTGTGCTTGTGTAACTTGACGCCGTTGGAACAGAGTGAGCAACGAGAACCAGCGAGGCATACTCACCTTCGTTGAACGGTCGGTTGGCTCTGGGAGTCCCTACAGCTGCTGTACAACTTCAAGAATCCCCTCCTGCACCGGAGACGAGTCCCGAGGGAAAACCAAGCATCGACAGCCAGCTAGCCATGGAAGCCAGAGGGATCTACGGCGCCACCATGCCGCAATAGTTCGGATTGGGGTCCACTCGCAACTGTCTCGCTTCCTTCTCCCTGGGCGTTCTCGCATACTCCGTACGGTACGCAGTAATGCTCTGGACTATCTCTACTACTTACTAGTCATTAGCACTCATATCCCAGTCCGAGGAAGCTCAGACGCTCGTTGTCGTGTCTCAAAACAGACACAGCTGGCCCGAAAGAACCGGAAGCTGGAGTTCTCTAGTCGCCTCCGAGTCCATCCGCTCTGCTACTGGTTCCTGGCTCTCAGTTGCTCCATCTTTCTCTCTCGCTGGCCGTCGCTCGCTCGCTCAGCATCGTCGTATCGACTGGACTCGACTCGACTCGACTCGACTCGACTCGACGCGAACCCCCTGAGACAACGAGGGTGATCTGGCCCACTGGAAGTCACTGGACGGTATTACTGGCTGGTCCCCCTCCGATCCTTTCGATCGCTCTGCCAATTTCCACGTCGGCGGCGTCCATTTCCCGCCAAAAGTCTAAATTCGACCACGTCGCCGTTGGCGCGAAGCCGGAAACCCCCTGAGCTCCCAAGCCCAAGGCTTTCTCTCACTCGGCCGCTCTCACTCACTCCTTGTTCACTCACTCCTTGTTCACTCACTCGCCTGACATCATCTCTCTCGGTAGAATCTCACACTGAGAGACGCACACCTTGAGAAGCAACGCCCGCGAGACAGCGCGTCACACGCCACTGAGCTCCCGGCGGGCGAGAAGAGCGACGACAGCAGCAGCAGCGGCAGCAGCAGCAGCAGAGTCTTTGTCCACGATGGGCGCCGCCGGTGATGGAAGCGGCCAACCGCCAGCGGACCGCCACCACGTCCCGTTCACAGACGACCCCGGCGCCGACGCGCTCCCGGCGCCGACCAAGACGACCAAGACGACCAAGACGACCAAGACGACCAAGACGACCAAGACGACGACGCGACGCGGACGCAAGAGCAGCCTCGACGAGGAGGCCCAGCTGCTGGACGACCACGACGACGAGGCCGAAATGTACGAGCTCGAGGCGCGCGACTCGAGCGACCTCGACCTCGACCTCGACCTCGACCTCGATCTCGCCAGCAGCGGCTCCAGCACGCCGTCCATCCTCGAGCAAAAGTTCCCGGCCACCAAGAAGCGGCACTGCCTCCACGGACCCCAGCCGCCGCGGAGGCACGTCATCCGCCCCGTGCTGCCGTGGGTGCAGGACCTGCCGCCCCGGCTGCTGGACCGGCTCGCGCCGACGCCTCTCGGCAAGGGCGCCGTCGTGGCCGTGTTCCTGGCGCTGTGGGCCGCGGCGTTTTGCGTGCCGCTGGCGTCGTCGCGCGCCATCAAGGACGCCGCCGGCCGCGACGTGCTGAGCCTCGACTGCGCCGACGCGCTGTGGGCGTTCAAGAACGAGTGCGGCCTCGACGGCGCCGACTGCCGGCCCTTTTCCAACTCGTCCCTGTCCTTCAGGTGCCCGGCCAACTGCATGGCGCGCAAGCTGCTCAACCCGCACGCCGTGGGGCCGCGCGAGGTCGTCTACAGGCACCTCGTCGTCGGCGGCGGCGGCGGCGACGGCGACGGCGACGGCGTCTACCGCGGCGACTCGACCATCTGCGCCGCCGCCATCCACGCCGGCGTCGTCACCGACCTCGGCGGGGGCTGCGGACGCCTGACGCGCGTCGGGCGGCACCAAGGATTCAACGCGTCGTCCCGGAACGGCGTCGACTCCCTCCCGTTCGACTCGTACTTCCCGCTGGCCTTCAACCTGTCGGCCGACGCCTCTCTGCGGTGCGGCGCGCGGGACCCGCGCCAGGTCCTCCTCCCGACGTCGCTCTTCTTCTCGTCCGTCTTCTCGCTCTTCACCACGTCGCCCGCGTGGCAGCTGTCCGTCTCCTTTGTCGGCATCTTCGCCCACGTGAGCTTCGCCTCGGACCCGCCGACGACGGCGCGGCACGTCGCCTCGGTGCTGCCGGACCGCATCTCCATGTTCGCCGGCCGCCTGCTGCCGGCCGCCTTTTGCGCCGCCGTCATGTACCGCGCCGCCGTCCGCCGCACCCTCGGCGGCCTGCGCGCGCAGGTCGACAAGACGCTGCTCTGGCTCGGCGGCTTCTGGTTCGGCGCCCTGTCCAACTACACCTTTGGCTGGATGCCCATCCAGCGCCTGACGGCCCACGACATCGAGTCCCAGCCGGGCGCGAAGCCCGCCCTCGCCCTGATCCTCGCCGTCCTGGCCGTCGTCATGGCGAAGCAGGTCTACTTCTTCTGGCTCGAGGGCCGCCTGCCGCGCTTCCTCGCCCTGTACGCCCTCTTCCTCGTCGCCATCGTCGCCGGCGTGTCCATCCCCGGCGTCGACCTCCGCATCCACCACTACATCATGACTTTTCTGCTCATCCCGGGCACCAGCATGCAGACGCGCTCCTCGCTCTTCTACCAGGGCATGGTGCTCGGGCTCTTCGTCAACGGCGTCGCGCGCTGGGGCTTCGACTCGGTCCTCCAGACCCCGGACGCCCTGCGCGAGGACGGCCTGTTCGGCTCGCCGGTCCCCGAGGTGGCGGAGCCGGTTATCGCGTCCGGCACGCTCGAGCCCAGCATCGCCTTCAGCTGGGACCCGGCCCCGGGCGCCGCCGGGTTCGACGGCATCAGCGCCCTGGTCAACGACGTCGAGCGGTTCCGGTACTACTTTGCCGACGGCGACGCCGGGAACCAGTTCATATGGCTGAGAAAGGCCAACATGGCCCTGCCCGAGTACTTTCGATTTGCGTACATGAGGGACGGCGTCACGCTGGACTACACAAAGGCCGGCACGTGGTTTGCCAACGGCACGTGGACGATGCCTTCGCAGTAGCATTCTGCTTTTCCTTGTTCTCTTTGTGTTTTGCATCTTGTCGTTATAGAATACATGTAGACTTTTTGCCGGGTTTGCGAGGAGTCGGGGTAGCGACATTTTCTCATTATATCTATATATATACATGCATTATTCGACAGTATGACAGGTCCTCTTACATTGTCACCTCGTCTCTGCTGTGCCTCTTTCATGCCGGTGACCATGACGGACAGCCGATGAGCGTCTACCGCGCAGGATGCAGCCAGCGAGCGCCTTTTGCGCCCTGGGTTGACAGACTTGTTGATGCGGACACCACGTCCGAAGCCGAGGCCGAGGCTGGTGTTAGTGGAATGCGTGTGCCGCGCGCCGTTTCACTAACATGAGGCCATCAACGCCTGGTGGGTCATGGCTGGGTGAAGACTGGGTCACGCTCATCGTCGAGGAGTCATACATAATCCAGGCCGAGGCCGTCTCCAGCCGGATCCCGACTTGTTCGTTTCCCCCTTCGCAGACAGTGCTCGGAGTCCAGAAACCAGACACCATGTCGAGAACTAGAGTGCAGCTCGTCCCCTTTGACGCCGATTCTCCCAATCATGCCGCCAGGATGGTCCATCAGAGGACAGAGTGCGGTTGGCATGCGGATGCGGTGCCCGCCTGGCAGGAAGCGCAACGTACGGGGCAGAAGTGCATCTTTTGGATCGTAAGTCCCGTCGACCACTCGTGTTACACGGATCTCATAGGATCACGATCCCTGAATCGCCTCTCTGCTGACGCTGCACATCGTGTAGGCCATCTACCCCCTGGACCCCGACGGCAAGTCAAGGCTGGCAGAGCACATATCCCACTTCCCCAAGGTCCGTTCGTACATGTCATATACGGCCAACGACACGCCCATGAAGCTGAACAGTCCCAGGAGAGAGAACCTCTAAACGACACGGCTTCGTCCGTCCGCGCCACCGCGAGAACGCCAACCCGCACCCCCTTCCACCCCGTCGGCCACATCTCCCTCGACGCGGCCAACCCTGCCACCAAGCGCCTCAACCTCCCCGTTCCCTCGGACAACCTCTACTGGATCAAGAGCCTCTACGTCTCCTACGCGCTGCAGAGCGCCGGCATCGGACGCGCGGCCATGGACGAGGTCGAGGCCATGGCCACGAGCCCGCCCCTCGACGCAAAGGTCCTCATGCTCGACACCGTGGCCAGGGAGGACCAGCACAGGAAGCAGTTTGTGGCGCAGATGCCGGGACGGCCTCCGCCGGTGCGTTGGAATCCCCCCCCCGCTCCCGTGTCGGAACGAACGTTCTTCTTTCCGTCTCGGAACGCGAAACTTGGGAAGACGTTGACAGAAGCTGACGAGACGAGAGCAGATGTCCACGCAGGAGTGGTACGCGAGGCGAGGGTACAGGCTCGTGTGGAGCGAGAAGAACTTTTATCCGGACCTTGATCGGGACGGCAAGCCGCTGGGCAGGACGACGGTCTTTATGCGGAGGGACCTCGCCTGAGCCGCGGGCCGGTCCGTCAGCACGTCGTTGGTTTGCGGAAGGCTTTGCCTGGCCGTCATGTTTGAGGTCCAGTGGTTCTTCCTGATGGACAGCAGGAGTCTGAGCTGAGCGAGACCGATTCCCTTTTTGATTAAATGTCTGGGCTTGGCCAGCGACACGGAACAAGGCGTCGGCTTCCAGTCTCTGGCTTTCTTGAGGCACGGGCACTCTGGGTTGTTTTACGAGAGCTTTGGTCTTGACATCGAGCCGGCCAGCAAGTTCATTTTCCTGACGGAAACAGTTGATTTTCATATTGGCACAGTTTCAGTGTAGTAGAAGAGTCTAGAAATACCACTATTTCCGAACGCGTACGATACGGACGGTGCTGCAGACCAACCCTCCTCTCAGCCCCGAGGGAGCTCTCACTTGTCCAACATTCTGGCGCAGTCAGCCTCCCCAGCACACACAAAGTCTGTCAAGTCCGGATTCAAGGATGGCTGGTCGATCGCAATGTGCCGAGAGTGCGGTTCATCCTGTGCATCGTCGTCAGCCGCTCGTGGTCCCATCCACTCGGCTTGGGCTTGGACTTGGGACAGCACGCCAGGCATGTCGTAAACATACATACCCGCAGGCCGCATTCATTCGACTCAGTTACAGCCGGCGCGAACATATCCTTTGCCTTTGCAGTCCTGGTCGCAGGTCCTGAGGCCGGAACCCTCGATCCAGACGTTCTTGTTGCTGCTGTCCTTGCAACAGCAGTAGAAGCCGGTGCCGGGTTCGGCCACGGGGACGGCAACGGCAGCGACCACGGAAGCGCAGGCGGCGAGAACCACGGCGAGCTTCATTTTTTGTACGGGTGGACAAGCTTTTGTTGAAGGTGTGACGGTGTAGCTGATGAATGAAGGTGGTTGAGAATTCGCCAGACAGTCAAAATATGGCGTGCTGCAACGGGCAGAAGAAAGCAGGGAGAGTGACTTGGCTCCTTTTATCTCTCAAGGCCGACTTCAAGCTTTTCCGTAATTGCGGGACGCTGTCGAGAGAACTTGCACTCCGGACCCCCTCCCCCATGCCCACGATGATATCTGTTGCTACCTTAGTCAGTCAAGCTTCAACGCTAGCAGCGCCAGATATTGCAGTTGCAGGTCAGAGTTGCTGCAACTCGGAGTCTAGCCCGTGACTTGAGGAACCGGCCACACACGGGAGCGTACGCGCCGTTGGTTCGGAGGTTGATTACCGTGAGCCGTCTCCGTCGCCTTCGTTCCGGCTTGGGTCACGTCGTCGACCACGAGGGCGTTTCAAGCAAGTCCAGACGGCATGTTTGAAGCCCGTTGACAAGCAAGCAATGTACCTATGAAAGCACAAGAGTCAAGACAAGCAGACTGCTGCAAAGGCCTCAACTCCGCAGCCGTCTTCGTCGTCGTCGGTCACCACCACCCACGTGGAGTGACGGTCTGAAGTTGCTGACTGCCCACTGACGATTTACCTTTTCTTTCTAGACATCAGACTTTGCCGCATATATCCAACTCCAGAAAGCCCCCCCCCCCCCGGGCAAAACTACCACATTCTAATGAGAGTTTCCGGGTCCGACACCTTGAAGTCACCACGCAACCTCCCTCGTGGCTCTAGTCGCATGCAACTCGGCCGCCTATTCTACTTTGTCCAGCTGGACATTGGACCACCAGCACATCGGCCAAATAGTCGCAGGTTCCTGGGTCTGACTTACTTTGCATAGTGATCAAGAAGAGAAGAAGGTCAAGATTGGCAAACACTGGCTTCGCCGCTAACAGGGTCGTTGAACACATGTTCCACGACCTTTTTCAAACTCTACGCCCTGATGATATGACATGGGAGCATGCCGAAAGCCGACAAGTGTAGAGAAGTGCCCGTAGCGGCACGCGAGTGCGACCTTTAAGCCGGATCAGAGGTTATTGTAGTCCTAGCAGGACGCAACCGTAGCTGTGCCGCAGGCGCCGTCTTTGCGCGTCTCCAACTGTTGGAGCCCAGCGATTGTTTCTTCTCGGGACTTTTCCTTCCTTCGTTCCCGACCAAGCGTTCAAATTGTTCTTGCGTAATGTCATGCCAAAAGCCGGTTGCCCAGACGTGAGTCCCTGTGGTAACGACGACGCCGACCGCCGCGAGTCAGGAATCGGAACCGGAGCCCGAGGCTTTTGCATCCGGGAGGCCTATCCCTGTGACAGGAAGGCTAACCCGGCGACACGGTTAAAGTCCCCGGGGTGTGAGCGCTCCTTGAGTTCGATTCCGCAGCCGGCGGGCCCTTGGGGATGACAGACTCTGACGCCGCAAACTTCGAGACTCCTCGTCACGGCAGAAGGCATAGGCGCCCTTGACGCTCTCCCGCTCTCCCGCTCTCGCTTTTTGTTGGTAAGTTAACTGACTACCAGAGACGCAGGTCAACTGAAAGTCAAACGCGAGGCATGCTCAACTCCTCCAAAAGTCGCCGGCTGCGTTGCCTCTTTGGGACCACCAGCATGAGGGGGCAGCATGAGTTCAGACGTTGGACATGCCGATCGACCGTCCGATCCGTCGGCGCCCTGTGAGCCGTGTCGTGGCACGACGGCGCCCTTGGCCGATCAGTCCCTTGGCCGATGAGGGCATTGTCGGACGCGCTTGCGCGGCTGGGATGCCGCAAAGGTGTGGCAACGGCAAGGACGCGTAATCCTTTCTGAATCGCACGCAAAGTGAGAGTCATTCAAGAAGCTATCTTCGAGATTTGGTTTGGAGAGTGAGAAAGGTCCAGTATAGAACCCTGGGCAAAGCCAATGGGAGTCCGAACAAGTCGTACGCAACTGCTGCGACGTGAGGGGCGGCGACGTCTTTGGATCCTTGTACTGCTTACCCTCTTGCGTCGTGGCCGACAACTTTGTATGCGAATCGAGTTAGGGTTCTAGCACTTGTTGTTTTCTATTGGATTAGATGTACATACAGAGAAACAAGATGACAGCCACTTGAAGACCGTCGCCGAGTAACGAGTGGCTGAGTTCTCAATGAGGTGGAACCAGGACCTGCTTCTTCTTTTGCTTTGCTTGATGGCCTCTTCACGTCCTGGGGAAAAGGTCAAGCCACACTTCGTCTCCTCTCACAGAGCATGTGGCCCAGAGTGTGTGGCCCAGAGCGTGTGGCCCAGAGTGTGTGGCAAAGTCATCAGGTCTACTCGCGGTAGAATGTTGACGGCAACTGTATGAGTTCGTGTACGGACACCAGGCAGGGACACCAAGTAGGTGGACAACTAGGCTGTGTTCGCACGTCAGGGCCAAGACAAACACAGAACATTGCTCAAACAGATACGAGAGAAACTCTTGAATACTTTGACAGCTTTTGACAGGAAGCCAGGGTAGACCGCACATATATATACGTAGCCCACTCTCCAAGCCAACGACGCCTCCCTCAGCCGGCAACACGCGGCGCCGCTCCCGGAGTAGTCCGCATTTCCGCCCCCCCTCCGCTTGCCGCAGCACCCGCACCGAAGCGCCGGGCATAAATCTCACACGGCCTGTCGAGAGGCCTAGACCGAAGGGCAGCCGCCGCAGAAGCAGCGCTGGTCGCTAGAGGGCCCGCCGCCGTCAGCCGTCGGGACACGAACATCAACCATGCCGCACGCGGGAGGATGTGTACTCACCCAAAGGCGGAGGCGCCGCAGAAACCCGTCTTGCACGGTCCGCCGGAGCAGAAGGAGTTGCAGTCGCTGTCCCGGCCGCAGGTGGGCGCGGTGGCGGGCTCGGGCGAGGGCAGCGCGAGGGCGACGGCGGAGAGGGAGAGGAGGGTGACGAGGGAGAAGCGCATTGTGAAATGGGTATCGAGAACGCGAAGGAGTGTTGGCAAGAGAATGTGTGACTTGGGTAAGAGAAGGCTGGCCGAGTGTAGAGGTGGTGAGATCATGACGGAACGAGGAGGAGGATTGTCGAGCTCTTTATGTCCAGGCCACCGTCGCCGACAGCCATGGTTGAACGGACATGTAGGGTCTCATTTCTCATACAAGAGTCCCACTCTCATTAGACAACAACTACCAAGTAGACACTCAAACGGCCGTGTAGGGCGTAGAACTCCACGTCTTGTCCGTCGTTGATTAGCCCATGACTCAACGGGTTGGACCAAGGCAACCGATGTGCTGGCGACCATCTCACACCGGGTTTCATTCTGTCCATCTCGCAGGGGGGCACAAGTCAAAGCAGACGGCGTAATGGTTGATTGTGATGGTCAAGCTGGATCGCCAGAGGTCTTGGCAGCACATTCTCCTCGTGTTGGAGGCTCTCAATCTGGCGAAAGTCTATCGAGATGAGTCGTCCACCAAGAAGGGGACACCCTATCGGGAGCATTCATTACGGGACCGTGGCCAGGTCCGGACACCGACGGGCGATATTCCCGAGAATTAAGTCGGTTTCACAGCCATCTCTGGGGCCGCTCTCTGCCTGGCTCGATGCATAATCTGGCTGTGTGGGCACCGTGACCGTGGGCTGTGCCTGGGGGATGGAGTGCTCCGTAAGTCGTCCGAACGGGTGGAATGGCCCCTTCATCGGAACTCTTGGAGGCCCAGAGAGTCGGGAACTCTTGGATTGCTCCCTTCTTCTGTCCAGGCTGGCGGGCGTTGGCGTGTCTGGACCACCGCAGAGGAGGACGAGATTTCCAATTCAGCCGACAAGCGGCAGGTTTCGAGCAGTTTTGCGCACCCAGCTAATCATCACCGACGATCGTCAACGGAAAAGACATGGACAGGGCGTTCCCGGGAGCCCTGGGATGTGGGGAGTTGGGCTAATTCCGCGATCCATGCTATCGCCCCGGTGGGCGGCCAAGAGTATCCCGGGAGGCTTCTTTTACCGTAGCTGGTCCTGATAAGGTACGCATCGTAGCCAAGGGAGATGGTTTAATGTGGAATCAAGAGGCTCTTTGCTAGAACAACGCCTTCTCGTCAATCTTGGGGGGTCGTTGGGCCCGTGTCAGCAGCCAGCTGTACTATTGTTGTCGGTCACCAACCTTGTGCGTAGAGACGCCGTGTGACAGGGAGTTGTGTTTTTGTGATGGCTGTGTAGAGTGTACTCGCACAGGTATTGCGGTATTCCTTCAAGATGAGAGTCCACAATGATAGGCTTTGTTAATTACTACGTACGTGCAACATCGTATGAAGCCCAACGCTAATCATCGTCCAGACGAGTCCGGCCATCTTCCGCTACTTCATCAAAGCACTTGGGCAAGCCAGCCAGAAGTGCCAGTGGGAGGAACTCGAAGAGACTGCCGTATCAGACGCAACATGGGAATCAACATCTCGCATGGACTGTCAGTACAGGTCTATGCCCGGGACGTCTAGATGGCGAGCAGAAGGGCGCAGTGAAACCGTTCCGAGGCAGACGGGCAAAGGCTCTGGCCATGCCGACGGCTCCGGAGTAAACCTCGTCATTTTCAACTCGATCGTCTGCTGTGGAGTAAGTGCAGTTTCCACGATTCATCGTCAGAGGCAACTCTCGCCGAGGCCAAGGCCGGTCCAGCTCCAGCGTCCTGTTTACTCGGGCCAGGACTCGGATATAATCTGCTCCGACGTCTTGTCTACTCTGGCCAAGACGTGAATGTAACCTGCTACAGCTCTGGATGGCCAGCAACGACTGACAGATCACCCAACCCCCAAGACACAAAGACCCCTCAACCACGACACCCGGCCCAATTGTGAGATGTTAAGTGAGATTCAGGCTAAATGGATCGCGGACATGTCGCCCATGACCCCTGTATCGTCGTACGCGGGTGCGGAGAAACGCGGGGTGGTGGACGGCTGCAGGTCTGTTGACCCGAGATATGGCCTCATCATGGACGACGTCTGAGAGGCGAAAGCAGTCGATTCGCCCATGAGGCAGCGCCTTGGGCCTGGAGTAGCCCGTCGATACATTGTGACGATGGACGAGAGCACGCAAGGGAGATGGAAGCGGCGGGATCGGGCATGACGAGGTGGCATAAAAGGGCAGAGCTCTAGCTAGGACGTCGCCGTAGGTAGTTCAGTTGCAATAGATTTCAGCATCCCATCGGCTGTCCAGATGTCGTTCCAACGATTGCTCGGAGCGTATGCTCACGGTCTCGTTCTCGTCGGTCTGGCTCTTCTCCTCGCCTCTCGTCCGGCAGCGGCGCGGGGCATAAACCCTCGACAGGACAACACGACTGTGGCCGGGCGTGAACGCATCAGCATCAACAAGGGGTGGCAGTTTTGGCGCTCCGAGTTCAACCCAGACGGTCTCATCTACGACCACCGGCCCGACCTGGAGAACCTGACGGACGTGTACGTGCTGAAGCCGTGGATCCTGCCCTCGGCCAACGACTTCATCAAGGATGCCGAGAAGCACTACGAACCCCCCCGGGGACAACCCGCTCGCAACGTCTCGTACGCGTCCAAGTCGTTTGACGACGGCGCGTGGGAGACGGTCAACCTGCCGCACGACTGGGCCATCAAGGGCCCGTTCTACACGGAGGAGGACCCCATCATCGGCGGAGGCATGGGCCGGCTCCCCGTTCACGGCGTGGGCTGGTATCGTCGACGGCTGAGCATCTCGCCCGAGGACGAGGGCAGGTCGGTGTACCTCGACGTCGACGGCGCCATGTCGTACGCCATGGTGTGGCTGAACGGCCACCTCATCGGCGGGTGGCCGTACCCCTACAACTCGTTCCGCCTGGACCTCACGAGGCACCTCACGACAGGCGGCGACGACGACAACCTGCTGGCCATCCGCCTCGACAACCCGCCCGACTCGGCACGCTGGTACCCCGGCGGCGGCATCTACCGCAACGTGTGGCTGACCAAGGCGAGCCCCGTCCACGTCGGGCAATGGGGCACCTTTATCGTCTCCAGGGACGTCTCGTCCGAGTCGGCAACCCTCGAGCTCGTCGTCGAGGTCGAGAACAGGGGAGTCTCTGCGCAAGAGGTCGACGTCACGACGGACGTCTTCGTCCTCGACCCTACCACGGACGAACCCGGCAGCTCCAGGGTCTCCTCGTTCCCGGCATCCGCCGTCAGAGTCGAGGCCGGCAGCAAAGACTCCGTCACCAGCTCCTCGACGCTCGCCAACCCTCGGCTCTGGGGCCCTCCGCCGGCGCAGCAACCTCACCGGTACGTCGCCGTCACGACCCTCTCCGTCTCGGGCCGGGCCGTCGACACGTACCGGACGCGCTTCGGCATCCGCGGCGTCACCTACTCGCCGACGGCGGGCCTCGTCGTCAACGGCCAGCGCGTGCGCGTCCAGGGCGTCAACCAGCACCACGACCTCGGGGCCCTCGGCGCGGCCTTCAACACGCGCGCCGCCGAGCGCCAGCTCGAGGTCCTCCGGGACCTCGGCTGCAACGCCGTCCGCATGGCCCACAACCCGCCCGCGGCCGAGCTGCTCGAGCTGACGGACCGCATGGGCTTCCTCGTCGTCGACGAGATCTTTGACGCGTGGCGCCGCAACAAGACGGCCAACGACTGGCACCTCGTCTTCGCCGACTGGCGCGAGGCCGACCTGCGCGCCTTCATCCGCCGCGACCGCAACCACCCGTCCGTCGTGGCGTGGAGCTTCGGCAACGAGGTGTCGGAGCAGCAGACGGGCGACCCGGGCACGCTGCCGGCGCTGGAGCTGCGCGCCATCGTCGGCGACGAGGACCCCGGCAGGCCGTCGACGGCGTCGATGAACTACGCGAAGCCAAACATGTCGTTCCCCGCGGCCATGGACGTGCTGAGCCTCAACTAACAGGGCGAAGGGATCCGCGACACGCCCGGCTACGCGCACCTCTCGGGCATCAGCACGCCGCCCCTGTACGCGGCCTTCCACGCGGCCTTCCCGGACAAGATGCTGCTCGGCAGCGAGACGGCGTCGGCGCTGAGCACGCGCGGGACGTACATGTTCCCCGTCGTCGGCGACGACCTCGGGGCCCCCGTCAACGACAGCTCGGGCGGCAACTCGACGACGCGCCACGTCAGCGCGTACGAGCTCTACTCTGCGGATTTCGGCGCGTCGCCGGACAAGGTGTTCGCGGCGCAGGACAGGCACCCCTTTGTCGCGGGCGAGTTCGTGTGGACGGGGTGGGACTACGTGGGCGAGCCGACGCCGTACTACGCCGCGCGCAGCTCCTACTCGGGCATCGTGGACCTCGCGGGCTTCCGGAAGGACAGGTTCTTCCTGTACCGGGCGCGGTGGCGGCCCGAGGCGAGGACGGCGCACGTGCTGCCGCACTGGAACTGGCGCGGCCGCGAGGGCGAGGTGACGCCCGTCCACGTCTTCTCCGCGGCGGCCGAGGCGGAGCTGTTCGTGAACGGGGTCTCGCGGGGCAGGAGGACGCGGGGCCCGTTCGAGTACCGCTTCCGCTGGGACGAGGTCACGTACGAGCCGGGGGAGGTCGAGGTCGTCACGTACAAGGACGGCGAGGAGTGGGCGCGGGCGGCGGTCAGGACGGTGGGCGAGGCGGCGCGGCTGCGGGCCACGGCGGACCGGACGACCATCGCGGCCGACGGGGTTGACTTGTCGTTTGTGACGGTCGAGGTTCTGGACGCGGACGGAGACGTGGTCCGGTTCGCCGACGACGAGATTTCATTCTCGGTCGAGGGCCCCGGGGAGATTGTCGCGACGGACAACGGGGACCCGTCGGACCTCGTCGCGTTCCCTTCGCCGCGGAGGAGGGCCTTTAGCGGGCTTGCGCTGGCGATTGTCAGGTTTGAAGAGGGTGCTGCTGGCGATGTGGTCGTCACGGCCTCGGGGCAGGGGTTGGAGAGCGCCCAGGTGGTTGTGAAGAGGCGGTAGACGTTCCTTTTGTCTCTTGGGGGGTCGGTTTTGATGATGAGGCATAGTCACAGGGATGGGACGTAGTAATTAAGAAGCGTATGATATTCCTATACTGTCGTGATAGCTTCATGCCTGTGGGCCGCTATCCCGGGTCATGTGCCCCGCTTACGTAAGATACTCCTTATATCAGAAACACCCATGTCACAGGGCACATGGTCATTGAAAGGCCAAAAGGTTCCAGAGTTGAGGCGGATGATTGATGAACCCATAATGGTATATTAGACGATATCGCTCCGCAGATAGCTTTCAATACGAACAAGCCTTTTCCTACCCATCTCCGTAGGCCTAACGGTATCGTTCGTCACATATACCAAAGAAGATGTGTTGAGGGGTGGGCCCATGGCCACGTACGTCACGTGCCATGGCCACCCACGTCACGTGCCATGGCCACCCACGTCACGTGCCAGCCTAGGCACACCACAGCCTAGAGGCTCGCCCTCTCGCCCCCAGCGCCGTCAGGCCTTCTCTCATAGACATCACCAATTGTACTACAATTGCTCATTCGAGCCTCATGCCCTGAGGTCACACCGACATGGCAAGGAAGACACCAGCCAGACGAGAGAACTTCTCTGCTGGACTTGACTCCCTTGCTGCCCGAGTCGCCAGGTGGCCCAGCTCCCCGGACTCAGCCACCATGGTGAGGCAGTGGCTCCATTGTAGGGCTGAGGGGCAGTCTATGAAGCTCACGATCTCCTCACACTCCTTGGGACAAACCAGGCCCCACCGAGTGATGCCATTGCCACCGCCGACGACAGGCCTCCGGGACTAGCAGCGGTCCAACGCCTCGAAATAGCACACCGAGCCCGTATGCACTGGCCAGCTGCTCCACGACGAGCGGCTTGTCCGGCGAGAAAGCTGGCCAGATCCCAGCTCGTCGAGATTGCTTCGCCCCACTGCCATAGTCTACAGCAAGCAATTACCTGTATTCGTGCTCCTTTACGAGGCGCAGGTGATCGTCGTCATGCGGAAGGGATGGCATGGCTACATTAAACCATTTTTTTCCAGCTGGAGATCGAGGTCCTTGGTGTCTTGAAGCCTCATCCAGCTTCCGTTGGCTCTCGTCAGTTCTTCAACCAAGACATGCCGCCCGTCTTTCGTATCGTCTCGGCGGCAGCGGTCGCCTCCGTTGCGGCTGCGGCTGTCCTCGACCTGCCCATCATAATCGACAATGGCTACGTGAGCTGGACACCCAGAGAATCATCGTCGAGCCGGCCCGACTGACTGCCGTCCAGAAAACGGTGCAGATCAAGATGGGAACGCCGGCCAAGACCTACCGCCTCCTCTTCGACACGGGCTCTTCGTCGTCCTGGGCCGTCGACAGCGTCTGCAAGACCAGCTGTCCCAACGTGAGCGGGTACGACGACGTCCACTCACGATCCCATCTTACAGAAACCAGCTAAACCGTGCCCAGATACGACCGCGTCGGCTACAACATCAGCGAGTCCAGCACCGGCCGCCTCACCGGAGGCTACGCCGAGATCCCCTACCTCGGCGGCGCCGTGGCCGGACCCGCCGTGGCCGAGACGTGGTCCGCCGGCGACCTGACGTGGAACCAGACCTTCGTCGCCGCCAACGAGTCCAACTGGGCGGCGCTCTACGCCGACGGCTTCCTGGGCATGGGCTTCGGCTCCATCATCGACGGCGGCGCCAACACCGTCGTCGAGACGCTCATGGCCGCGGGGCAGCTCGACGCGGCCAAGTTCGGCATCTACTACGGCCCCGAGACAAACTCCACCGGCGGCGCGCCCGGCGACGGCCGCCTCACCATCGGCGCGTCCCGCGAGGCCGACTTGGTCGACGGCGAGCTCGCCACGATCCCCGTCACGCGCGTCGACGGCACCTACGACGTGTGGCGGTCCACGCTGCTGAGGATCAACGGCACGCGCGCCGCGGCCGACGGCGGCGGCGGCGGCCTCGTCGAGACGGAGACCGGCTTCGACTTCAGCACCGTCGTCTTCGATACGGGCGCGGGGTCCGTGACGCTGCCCGCCCGGCAGAACGCGGCCGTGTACGCGTCCATCGGCATGAACTACAGCAAGATCCTCAGCGGCGAGCACGTCCCGCTGTGCAGCGAGTTCAACGCGACGTGGTCCCTCAAATTCACCTTTGGCGACTACCGCGACCCCCAGACGCTCGAGATAACGGGCGACCGGCTGCGGCGGCCGGGCTTCGCCTACCGCGAGGACGCGTGCTGGCCGCCGTTCGAGGAGGGCTCGCAGGCCGGCTTCGCGCTGTTTGGCACGCCTTTCCTGCGGCACTTTTACACGGTGTGGGACTACGGCGCGGCGGCGAACGAGACGGATATCACCAGGTTCGATCCCACGCTGTCGTTTGGCAAGCTCAAGGCCGGGGCGGCGTGAAGTGGTGGTGATGGGGAGGCTTGCGGGAGTGAAGATGAGATGTGGACTAGTCTGCTGAAGACGTGGACGTTTGGGACGAAGAAGCAACAGCAAAACACAATAAAACCTTGGAATCCTTCACCAGCTTCTCTCACACAACTCAATGACCCTGCATGTGTTACTGACAGATCGTGATCGTGAAGCCAGATCTTGGGTAGCACGTGGAGGCCATCCAGACGAGGCGAAACCCTGGCTGGACCCCCGTGCGCCATGGACCTCATCAACCAGAGTTTCCATGTGACGTCCATCGCTTAACAAATAGTGTGGAAATCCAGCAAGATGGTGTCGTCTCCCGGAGCGAGCTGTGCGTTTTGACAGGCTGCCTCCTCTTCCCATCGTGTCTGGGCCGAGCTGAACTAAAGACCGAGCAGAAAAAACGCCAGAAAATAGAGGTGCCAGACTACTCACGATGACGTTATCGGTGACGTCTTGGCCTCGTCCCCATTGGCTCTTGGACCCTTCTCGGACGCACTCGCCACGCGCCAACGACGCACCAGGTCGAGCTCTCGAGGAGGACGGCGAGAAGGTGTGGCTGGAAACCTGGCACGTCTGGAACGTGAGAGAGACGGGAGCTGGGATGGAGGAAGTACCTAGAGAAGGGCCGCTCAGTCAATCGTCACTTGCTTCAGACGATGATGGTATTTGCGGCACATTATTTCACCTGCTGCATGCTGCCTTTTCCCACAAACACCTCTCACGATATCCCTACACGAGACCCCATCTTTCCTGATTACGCCCAAGATACCCCTCAGTAATTATTTTTGTATTCTTTTCCAGTAACGCGACCATGGGGCGGACACTCCTGCTGTGCTTCATCCACGGCTTCAAGGTGACACCAGCCATCCCTGCTCGTCTGGCATGGCACTGACTCTTGCAGGGAAACGACGATACCTTTCACGACTTTCCATACGTGCGTAACTGACCTCGGAAGCTTTGTCATATAACAGTACTGAGATGGTCGCAGGACCTCAAAAAAGAGGTTACCAGGCAACTGCCCGACCACCGCGTCGACTCCATCGTCTACCCCAAGTATGAGACCAAGGGCGAACTGGCACAGGCCACCGAGGCCTTTCTAGAATGGTATGACTGCCGTCGTCTGTCGTTCTTCGTCTTCTAATCGACGCAGGCTCAAGGAACGGGTAATGGAAGTCCGAAAGGCCCACGTCGAGAAGCCATGGCCTCCAAAGGACAGAGACGTTGGCGTCGTGCTCGTCGCTCACTCCATGGGGTAAGTCGCACACCTGTATCGTGTGTAGAGACATGCTCACCTGGCACAAAACAGTGGCTTCGTCGCCGCGGACAGCTTGTTCCTCGCCATCAACGAGCGGGCCCAGTCGGACCCGGCAGAAGACGATCCCATCTTCCCCCTGATCCAGGGCATCCTCACCTTTGACACTCCCTACAACGGCCTGGCCCGCTCCATGTTCGTCTACGGCGCCTTTTCCAACTACCAAAAAGTGAGCAGCGTCTTCAACGTCATGACGGCCTTGTCGGCAGCGGCTCCTTCGACCCTCGCCCGTATGGGCAGCAGACGCGCCGCCACATCTGCCGTGGCCTCGGCCGGGCGTGGTCCCGGGTGGAAAACCTGGCAGCTCGTGGCTGTCCGCACAGGCACGGTCGGTGCCATCGCTGCTGGCGGTGTGGCCGCATACGTCAACAGAGAGGCCATTCTCAAGAGCCTCAAGAACCTCAACAAGGAGTCCGTCAAAGAAGGCTACCGCCAGAGCGTCGACGCCCTCGGACAGGGCCTCGCCTACATCAACCGCGGCAACGTCGGCCAGTCGTTTGCCTACCTGTCAGACCACTTCACCTTTGTGGGTGCGCTCATGAAGCAAAAGGAGCTCAACCGACGGCTCGAGCGCATGGGTGCCCTCAAGGGTGTGGGAATCCACGACTTTTTCGTCTCTCTCGGCGAGAACGGCGTGTGGCAAGGTGGCTACTTTGTCCCCGAGCGAACTTTCTGTGCCGTCCCCGAAGAGAAGCACGCCGCCTACCCCCTCTTCACTCGCCAGGTGTTGGACAACCTGGACGACGAGGTCCAGGCGCATATGAGCATGTTCCGACCCGAAAAGAACGAGGGCTACGAGAAGATGACGGAAAAGGCGGCCGACCTTGTCATTGAGTGGTTCAAGAGCGATGGCCAGGTTGTTGACGATCCCAAATTCCGTGAGCCCCCGCCCGAGGAGGCCCAAGAGGACCACGAGGTCGAGGAGACGCTGGAGAAGGCCAAGTCCAATACCGACGACGCTGAAAAGTCTACCGAAACCCTCGACGAAAAGGGTGCCTCCAAGTCGACTGACGAGCTGCCCGACGAGTCGCCCATCGACATTGCCGCTGCCGCCTCGCTCGTCCCTCTGCCAGCCGACGGCGAAGGTGAGCTCGTGGCTGATGCCAACGCCGAGAACATGGACAGCGAGGAGAAGCGCACTTACATGCAGCACCTCTTCCAGGTCGCGCAGCAGACTGGGACCGGCGTCAGGGGGTGGTGGCCAAGTAAGATGCCTAACATGCCGAGCATGCCGAATATGCCGTCGATGCCCAAGGTTCCCGCCTCGGTCTCGTCTCTCGGCAACGTATCCATGCCTAGTGTGAATATTTGGCGCAGAGGAACTCCTTCGCAGACGTCTGACAAGGAGGCCAAGGCAGATGACTCTGAGCAGACGGCGGAGGAGAAGGACCAGACTGCTCAGGCGGACGGGAAGACTGAGGAAGTCGAATCTGCCGAATCGACGGCCGAGGATGCCAAAGAAGAGGGGGCTGGGAAACCTACCGACGGCGAGCCTGCGGCACATGAGACAGACCAGCCTGGACCTGAGCCAAAAGAAGTTGGCAGCACGGTCGAGAAGAAGGAATAAGCTCGCATGATGGTGATTGGGGAACAGGATACCTATTTTGCTACTTTATTAGGCTTATGAATCAGATCAGTCTAGGTTTGGAAGAACTGTTAACTATTAAATCTGCAACTTCAAGCAAAGACAGGTAGGAAAACACGTCTGTAGCGTAATTGGGCGGCGACGCAAAAATTATATTCAACTAGGACAGCTGAACCCACAACCACCAAGCTCTGGGCTGACTAGGCCGTCGACGCAGACAAGGTAAAGGAGCAATCAGCCCCAGTGTCGACATCACGTCGTGACCCAACCCGGAGAGACTGTCCGGGTTGTTGGTGATGTAGGTGAAGAACGGCCAGGCCGGGTAGTAGTTCTCGCTGCCGGGGCTGCCCTCGACGATAACCTGGAAAACTGTCGCCGATAGTCTTTGACGACGTCGATTCCGCTCAGTGTCCGAGGTGTCCTGCCCGTTGTTTGTTCTGCCAAAGACGTCGACTGGTGGAATGGTCCCAGCGGCTGGGGTTCATCCCATCCCCGTCGATACCGTGATACTTGAGAGCTTGTCGCCATGGTAATTGACCCTGGGCAGATTTCTCCGTCCAATGTTCCAAATTTCCCGAACAAGATTAAACTCGCCTTCCAAGGAGGCTATGCAACTGATGTTTGTGTACACCGTGACACCTAGAGAGAACTTATGGACTGCCTTGGATAGGGGAGAACACCTGAGGGCGAAGAGTAAAGGATTGTTGGAGTCTGCAAGTCCAGTGGCAACTCTTTGTTTCTAGACGACAGGGCCTCGCATTGCAATATTACCGTAAATGCTGCAAGAGGTTCGGTCTTACATAACGTTGCGTCAACCTCGCTGACGTCTCACTCTCTATGGCTTTCGTTCAAGTAGCCTGAGGCTTCAGCAAGATATAATTTCTCTCAGCACTTTCTACTGTCGTCGATTCCGGACTCCTGGGCGTAAAACGACGATGACACCACGGCACTCGTCCTCGGAACCGGTGCCAAAGGCCATAGACCGAGACATGTCGGTACTTCCCGCCAGATCGACGCCGGGGTTCTTGCAGATAGTCTGCTGCTTCGATTGGTTACTTGACTTGGCCGCGCTCACGACTGTCGTTGATGGCAACGTCACGACGAGAGCAAAGCAAGGGGCGAATATCCCTAAACAGCCAGGCTACAAACCCCGTCTGGGTGATACTCGCCTAGGGGAGCACCAAGATACTCGTCTCGCGCACCAATGACGCCCGCTGGTCCTTATGGGCATTCTCGTACCACATTCGGATCGATTTGCGTTCTTCTATGATGTCACCTTCCCGTTAGAACGTCCTGTTTCTCGGCAACGATCCCCAAAATCAACTCTCGACAGCCACACATCATAATCCTCCGCGGGTGTGAGTGTGATTCGGGATGGGGTCCGAACTTGCAGGTGGTTTGCGGCCTCAGAGGCCGGTCCTCCCACAAGGAGCCTCTCGCAGTTCGATCACAACGTTGATACGAAATCGAGACCATGGCAGACTCTACGAGTTGTCCTAACAAGTGGCGAGTGCTTGGCGAGAATGCCTCGTATCCCGTTGGCGCCATTCCTTCGACCATTGCAGTGCTTATTTATCTGACAGCAAGCTTCCCCGCCCGTTCTTCCGGTCATACAGAAGCCACCAAGCGTTGTTGGACATCGGGGCTGGGCTTCCGTCGACGGAGGCGGACGACAAAAAGTTCCGTCGCTCGGCCGATCGTCCGGCCCCACCCGGGAAGATCGAGATGGATCGATTTCCATGTGTTGGATGACTGCACAAACAAGGCCTTTTAGCGTATAACCATCAAGCGTATAACCATCACTATAGATTCTCATCGAATCGTCTGCCAACTAGCAGCAGTTCCGTCATCTTCACCCACCAGAGCTGTGATCACGAACTTGGAAGATGCGTCTCTGGAGCACCCTTCCCCTGCTCTCGCAAGGCCTGCTGGCAGCAGCCCAGACGACCATCACGTCGAGAGGGAACCCCATCGTCGCCGATGGATCGTACTTCACTGCGGACCCGGCTCCCCTGGTGGTCAACAACACCGTCTACATCCTGACCGGCAGAGATACAGCGCCGGCTGGCCAGAACGCCTTTGTCATGAACGAGTGGCAGATGCTCAGCAGCAGCGACCCTCGTCCATCGGGAGCGCAGTGGCAGTTCCGTCCGAACATTGCTCGTCCCGAGTCGATCTTTTCCTGGGCCGCTGCTGGAACTGCTTTTGCTGCTCAGATCGTCCAAGGCCCCGACAAGAGATTCTATCTATACGCGCCTGTTACTCAGCGTTCAACGTCGAGCCCTGACCGATTTGCCATTGGCGTTGCCGTGTCCAGCAATCCATGGGGCCCGTTTACCGACGCCCATTCCAGCGGTCCAATCATCTCGCAGGCTGTGCCTTCACCGGGAAACAATATCCAAAACATTGATCCCACCGTGCTGGTCGACGACACGGGCAGGGTTTACCTGTATTGGGGTACCTTTGGACAGCTTCGCGGAGTCGAGCTGGCGACGGACATGGTCAACACCATCGGAGCAGTCACCACGGTCAACGGCCTGACTGGCTTCTTCGAGGCTCCTTGGCTGCTTCAACGTCGCGGGACCTACTACATGCTGTACGCGGCCAACAACGCGGGCCCAAACTCACCATGCACACCCACCTCATACCACGCCTGTCTTGCGTATGGGACTGCCTCGTCGCCGCTGGGTCCTTGGACGTTCAGGGGCGTCATGCTGGACATTGTCTCGTCGACAACCTCGCACCCCGGGGCCTTTGAGTTGAACGGCCAGTGGCACCTCGTCTACCACACCAGGGACGCAGCAGGCGGCGGCCACTTCAGACGCAGCATTGCCATCGATTACATGACCTGGGACGACACCCAGTCGCCTCCGCGCATCAACAAGGTCGTCCAAACACGTCGTGCCGGGCCCGCGGCACCGGCAACGCGCAACATCGCCCCTCGCGCCGTGGCAGCCTCGGTCAACCAGACACCCATCCAGTACTGGACGAAGTCCATCAACGACGGCTGGATCCCCGGCACCCCGCTCCCGCCAGACTACTGGAGCTCCTACGACGGCAATAGGTCGCCGCGAACCAGCACCCTCGTGCTGACGTGGAGTTCGGCGGTCGCTCTCAACGGGGCCAGGATGGTCTTCTTCGCCGACCAGCCGGCCGGGTCCGACGTCGGGGTGCCGCCGCCCGCCAGCTGGAGAATCGAGTACCTGAGTGGCACCGGCGCCTGGGTTGCGGTGAGCGCGTCGACGGCGTATCCGACGGCTGTGACGGACGACCCGGCCGTTGTCGGCTTTGCTCGGATCAGCACCACGTCCATCCGCGCAGTTCTGGTTGCTTCTGGCGGTGATGGGGCGTTTGGAGGGGTGGGCGTGAAGGAGTGGGAGGCTCTGGCTCCTAGCCCTGAGTGAGGAAGAAGAAAGGTCACTTGCTGTCTATGTAGTCTAACTTGGTGTATCTATTCCAGAAAGAGCCTTTGGTTTTATTTTGCTAACAAGCAACCTTTCACCTCTTGTGTAAAGCCATTCAGTCAGGATACAGGCTGTTAAGGACAGCAATAAATCAACTGAGCTAGGTGAGCCTGATCTCCTTGCACTGCATTCTGAAGCTGGTCTGCTTTTGTCTCTTTTTACTGCCTCTCGTCCCATCCAGCCTGTATTTCTATAAAGGAGGGCAAGGCTGTGGTCCATGAATTGCACAGTCAAGAATAGACGGACTGGTATCCCATCATAATGCATGGATGGTATGTCTGAACTCTATAAATATATGGATGGCATGTCTCAACTCCATAAAGACAGAGTATTTACTTTCCCATACCATCTGTATACCTAGAGAGCCAAGAGCTGGAGCTGACGTGCAGTCAAGCCCCTTTTGCTCTGGCAAGTTCACTGGTTCACTCAAAGTGAAAGCACCCCCTCCCATTGCTCTCGCCTTTGTTGACGATAGTCCCTGCTGCAAATCACGAGCCTCAGATGACCCCTCTCTCTTCCCAACGAAGAGATTTCATAGTAAGAGGCAAGAACCCCAGGCCACCTGAGCCAGCGGCACCCGCCTTCACTCATCCTCCCTGCTGGAAGCCTCTCGAATATTTCAGTTTCCAAAAGGCGGGCACTCGAAGTCGAGGTTCTCCTCCTTCTCACATCCTCAACACACTCTTAGTCTTCTCTCGCAGACAACAACGCGTCCGCGCCAGCAACACCGTCGAGATGGCCGACTCTCTCCCCGTTTGCGCGAACCAGTCGTCCAAAGAGGCTCCTCCTTGCGCGATGCCTGGCACAAACGCTTGCAAAAACTGCAACTTGGTCATGGTAAGTCGTCGTCTACGAGAGCCCGCGTCTCCCGCTGCTGACCGCTCCCGCAGTACTGCAGCGGCGAGTGCCAGAAGGCAGACTGGCCGTTCCACGACAGGGACTGCAATAGTGAATTCAACCATGACAACTGGAGGCCCGATTGGTTCGCTGTGAACAAGCTGCCGCCTCCACTGTCTCGTAAAGCTCCCGACACGACGAGACCCGAAAAGCACTACATGGGAACCGTTCCCGCCATCGACATCGTCAAGCTCAGCGACAACGAGGGCCTGTCTCATAACAA
Organism: Colletotrichum spinosum; assembly: GCA_004366825.1. Lineage (NCBI taxonomy): Eukaryota > Fungi > Ascomycota > Sordariomycetes > Glomerellales > Glomerellaceae > Colletotrichum > Colletotrichum spinosum. The sequence continues at coordinate 358,949 of QAPG01000016.1, read as the reverse complement.
GCCGCTCCGCCTTCTCTTCGCCGGTAAGCGCCGCGGTGTTCCTCGGACTGCTTGCTGGTGCCAACTCACATCACATAGCATCTGGAGACCTGCGGAACGTCGTCAAGACCATCGCTGAGCTGCCCAGCGCATACAACCAGGCCGTCGACGTGACCATCAACGATGGCGAGGTGGCCATCGTCGCCCGTAACCTCATCATCTTGCTCATTGATCTCACGGCACCGAGTAGCGAGGTCGCCATCGACTGTATCATCCACGTGTGGTACTCTGCCTTCCTACGCCAGTCACACCTGGACTTGCTGCGCTATCGCGTTCGGCCCCTTCTCGCCAAGGCCTGCCGCATGGCGAAGCCCAAGGAGCCTGGCGGTCTGCCAACCATGAAGTGGTACCTTGGCACCAGGTCGCTGGAAGTCAGCTTGAAGAAGTCGGTGTGGCGCAAGGCCCTCTCATTGCTCGACCCCGTCGGCATCAGGCGCGCTGATGCCGTGAGGATGCGCAAAGCCATTACCCTGTCTCACGGTGCCAGACATCGCTTCGAAGCGGACCTGCTGCTCCAGGATACGTCGCAGCGCATCGCCCTTTGGCGTTACCGCGAGGAAGGGCTCCTCCTCCCCTTTGGTGCCTCGCGTGAGGGCTTCTGCCACCCGAACCCGTGAGTCGCGTGTTCCTCTGCATGGCAAGACTCGCACCAGCTGACGAGATTCACAAAGGACCTTGTATGATTCTGAAGCTCTGCGTGCTTGGCCGGTGCATGCCGCTGCCAACCCCCTCAGCGGTTGGTCTCCGACGGAGGTCGGCAACACCCGCTCATCTCCTGCCGGTGACGTCTATGGCCAGCTCTCGGTCATGCTTCGTGAGGTGCTGTACCGATTTTACAGACGCCAGCACGTGTCCTTCAAAATCGTCCATAAGGATGCGTACGAACTTTGGAAGACTCTGGACCTCGGAAGCTTCGACCGCATCGAGGTACGTCAAGACGTGACGAGTGAGCAGTGCAGAGAGGCTGAGAGCTGCACCAGCTAACGTGTGTCGCCAAGGTTTCCAACATGGCGGACGGCGGACAGCATGAGATCAATTTTGTCCTCGCCAACATGATGCCTCTCCTGCGGAGCCCTTTCAACAACCCCAATGCAACGCTCATCACCCTGTTCCTCAACGCCGTGGACGAGATGAGCATCCAAAAGAAGCACCAAAGAGCCCCCGAGGTTATCGCTGAAAAGCATGCGCACGGTGGCCAATATCTCCCGCTGGTGTCCAAGGCTTCCCGCCCTGCGCTTGTGAACGAGTATCTCAGGTCGTATGCTGTGTGGCGCTGGGTCGTCAACTGCGACGATCTCTGGGAAGAGTAAGGATTGACATGAATTCTGCCTTGCTTGGGCGTCTTTTACTAACTGAAATCAAAGGCACGTCAAACAGAATGGATTCGAAGCGTGTGCTCGGAGAGCGGGAGCCGAGCCCAAGGAGCACACCATCGTCGACGAGTGGCCTTTCATCGTCAAGCTGGCGGCTAATGACACGGATGTCACGGACGAGGTTGTGCGCTTGGTCAGAAGCAGCACCTCGGGCTCTTGGAGATATGTCGAGTGGCAGAGAGGCTACGGGGGTTTTCCACCCCAGGTGCTGGAGGGGTGCGTCATGACGTGAGTTGGAGTCAGAGCAACGTTGAAGCGTCTTTTAAACTTGGCCATGGGTTAAGCGTTGAGTCCTGGGTATGGGCCACGCAGCAGGAGGCTGGGCCGGTGAGGGCAATTCCCTCTGGACATGTTTTATTAGCAAGCATTCAATCATGGCGGATTGTTAACTAGCACTCAATCACAGCGGCTTCCATGTACTACAAGCTCTCCGTCATCGAGGCCTCACATCTGCCGCGTTGCTGGGTAACCAGTTCTCTTTGAAGGCTGCTCATTCGAATTCTGTAGCACTCGACGACCCATGGTCCCGCCGGGCACCTGTGCTCTAATTGCGTCGACTATTTCAACAAAACAACGTCTTTGCGTTGTCGTGTCTCACGGATTCCGCCGCGTTGGACTCTGTAAACAGCTCATCAAGATCTCGGTCGAGCGCGTCCGTCGTGTTCTTGGCCAAGGCCCACGGCGTGAAGGGGGTATCCGATCCGTACACAATCTTGTCGTGACCGACCCAGCGCAGGAGCGGCGGTATGGCAAACTCGACCGGCCAGGGACCGGCGAGGTCAAAGTAGAAGCTCCGCTGCAACGTCGCCCTGACGCCGTCGTAGGTGATGTTTTGCTCCGGCAGGCTGTTGGCGACGACCCTGTCCAGCGTGGGGATCAGACCGCCGCCGGCGTGGGGGATGATCCACCTCATGTTGGGGAAGCGCGTCGGCACGTGGGAGTAGAAGAGGTCCGCAAACGTCCGGGCCGTGTCGAAGGGGAAGTCCAGGTTTGGCGCGCGCCGTTGGCGGGTTGCGACGGGTCTGTTGAGGGCTTGCCACTCCTGCTGCGTGAGCTCGACGGGTTCCGCCGCGTCGATGCTGAAGCGTCGGCGGTTCGCCTCGGTGCACGGCGTCGTCGGGTGTTCGAAGATTGTCACGTTGAGGGCGTCGAGGGCTTGGTATACCGGGTCGAGGGCCGGGTCGCCGAGGTACGTGCCGTAGTAGTTGGACATGAGCACCACGCCGTCTGGTTTCGGGTCGAGAACTCGAAAGGCGTGGTCGATTTCGTCGACGGCGGCTTTTATATCGGGTAGTGGGAGGGAGGCGAAGAAGCCGAAGCGTTCGGGGTACTTGGCTTTCAGCTGCGAGGCGTACGTGTTTACGGCGCGGGCGAGGTTTGTCGCGTTCTCGGTGGCGGGTTTGGAGGGCGGTGTGAGGTAGACGCCCGGGCTGGAGATTGAGAGGTAGGATTTCGTGATGCTTTGGTTGTTCATGAAGTCGATGTGCGTTTCGGGGTCCCAGGCCTGCCGTTTGTCAGTATATACACGAATCTGGGGGGGTTCAGATGTGAGCAAGAGAGAGCTTACCGGAATGCCTGGCATGCCGTCAGGGCCGGGGACGTGACCGGCATCTCTGAGGGCTTGCGCGTAAAAGTCGGGGAGGTAGTGCGCGTGCGTGTCAATCTTTGCTCTTCTGGAGCTGTCCGCCGAGGTGGCTGACAGGACTGAAGCTAGGAGACAGATTCGCGAGAGAGGTGATTGTCTCATGATTGTTCAACCGAAGGGTGGGAAGTTGAAGCTGGGATGCTGGACGTTGTTCGTGGAGGGGATCCCTCCGCCTTTGTATTTCCACGGAATTCTCCTCCGTCGGGTAACATTCTGCCGTGCCACGTAAACTCGGGGCCACGTCTTTTCCTAGTCTGTCTCTGCAGATACGAAAGCCGCAGCTCCAATAACAAATCCAAACACATGATGTCACCGACGCTGCACCGGCTGGTGCTACTTTGGCGCCGAGACATGGTCCTCCGAGACAGCGCGATGAATCGACGCCATGAAGATTAAGTCGACACTAGCTACGAGACGGACGATGTTTCTTCCGCTAGTATATGCAGACGCGCACCTTCGAATACCTAAATCTTCCGCCGCTTCACTAGATCCAAAGGCGACGGGCTGCGGTGAGCCTGTGCTGCTGACAAGTGTATCGGAACGATTGTCGTCCAGATAATGTCATCTTCGCACCCGAGCGACTTCAATAAGCACTACTGCGTGCTCATTCCAACACCACCACCACCTTGGTCGCCTTGCCCGACCTCGCCAACTCGAGAGCACCCAGCGCCCTCTCGTACGGCACCTTGTCGCTGACAATCTCGGCGTACTTCTCCCAGTGCTCGACGACGTCGTCTGTAATGTCGAATATTTCCGTCGGATACCCCATGCTGAAGACGATGCTCAGTTCCGTCAATAGCAGATCTCGAAAGTGCAGCTCCGTCGGCTGCTTGTGAAGGCCCACTACGCCAAACGTCGCGCCTCGCTTGGCCAGGTTGAACACCTGCTTCGGCACCGCTGCAACACCCGCCGCGTCGAGGTAAATGTCCGTCCCGGCCCGGACGTCGGTGCTCCACGCAGTCGCGCCCGCCCCGTGTAGCCCGACCAGCTTGCCGAACAGATCTCCCTCCGTGGCCGAGTTGATGACGGCGTCGGCGCCGAGTTGCAGCGCCTTCTCGAGCTTGGAGTCGACCACGTCAATGACGACAATGTGTTCCGCTCCTTTTCTGCGGTAGCTGAGCATGGCACCCAGCCCGATTGCCCCAGCGCCGAAGATGACCACTTTGGACCCCGGCTGCGGTGATGTCCTATTAACTGCGTGAAGAGCCACGGCCATGGGCTCGTTCAGCGCCGCGACGTCCCAAGGAATATGCTTGGGAATTTTCCTGAGTTGCTTGCGTGGTTCGTAGTTGTAGACGACGACGTACTCGCTCAACCCGCCCTGCGCGCCGCCGGAACCGAACATGCCGTCTGTGAAAACCATGGTGTCGATGACGACGTGGTCGCCGGCCTCGATGTCGGGAGATGGGACCTCGTCGCCGACGGACACTACTTCGGCTGCTGGTTCGTGGCCGAGCGGTGTGCAGCCGTAGCGAGGGGGGACGCCGCCCATTTCGACGAACAGGGAGTCTGAGCCGCAGATGCCGCAGGCCTTCATCTTGAGCAGGACGTCTTTGGGGCCGTCTTTGGGGCGGGGGATGTCGACCCATGCGACGACGCCTGGTCCGGTGACTTGGAGGGATTTCATGGCTGAAAAGCAGTCGATTTGGCGATAAGGACGGACTGGTAGCTTTTATCGTAGGTCTTGAAACGAATCACGCCAGTCGAATCATTGGGAGAAGGTCGTCGGCCTGCGAGAGGAACTCCGCTTGCGACGGCTTACGTCCATTTCGGCAGCCCGGAGAGGAGTCGCCGAGTAGAGTTTGGACTCGAAACATTGACAGACGCGAACCCGAGAGGGCAGATCGCGACCTGTCATTGCTTCAAATAAAATCCGAGGTTTTCTTTTTTGCAAAAACCAGCACGTCACGTCCTACGTCCTAATCTTGGACGTCGTGGGAAGCAGTTGCCTTCCAAATTGCAACTGCCCCACGCAGATCCGGCGATTTACCGGCCCCGCTCGGCCCGACTCCGGCACAGCGAGTTGAGTCCCTGGATGGTTTCTCTCAAATTCGAATTGGAAGCTGAGGTCACTTGCACTTCATTCGGTGTGATATCTGCGTTTTCGTCTCTTTCTGCCGCGACAGCCTCCAGACTCTTGTGTGAGCTGCAAACATCGACCGAATGCACGCATCAGCACCGTTGCTGTCGGGACGTTGCAGCCCTAGGCTCTAGTTTGACCACTATGCCGGGCCTCGCTACCTTGTATTCCGGGGAAGTTCCACAATCTTCAGCCGATTGGCACGAGACGAACCACACAGACTCACGGAGCTGTCAAGTCTCACGTTAAACCATACGGCCGGGCTGAATACCCGTTCGGTAAGTCTTGCTCCTCCCCCCGGCCACCTCACCAAGAAGAGGCTGATAATCGAGGCGCGATACATGTTACGGTGGAAGTCGCACGTGAACTGACGAGATTCCAGCCTACACGTGCCGAGCGGTAGACTCCGAAATCTCCTGACCGGATTGACCGAGTCAGGCAGGCTGTGTTATTCACAAGGCGAATGCCGCACCCTGCCCTGTCATGCGCCTGCGCCAATTCAACAAACCACGTCTCGCTGTTAGCCAGGCTCGTCGCATTACGTCGTTCATACAGCAGATCGAACCATTTTCGATAGACGCGACGTACAATCTTCGTGAATCCTGATATTGTAGCATCAGCCCAGCCCGAGAATCTGGTCCGGCCGCAAACAGCGCTGCGCCGCAAGCTTCCAGTGTCCTGACGAATCGTGGCCTGCGCTCACGAACTCGACCGCTACCGACAGGACACGAATCGTTCGACAAACAGAGTCACACTGGGCAGACACAGCACCCATGGTTCGGACCTGACCCTAGTCCTCCCACCAGTTCCAAGGTTTCTTCACAAGACGAACCAATGGGGCGTAGTGCGGAGGGAGAACGGCCCAGGGTCAGATCGTGTCCCCATACGGCTCGAAGGAGCCTGACGAACAGGGGTTCTTGGACCAAATCTGACAGCTTTGAAGGAGCCCTTCGTAGACCCTACGAATACATCAGGACTGGGAAGACCGTACCACTGGGACTCGCAAATCACACCACCCCTCCACCAGACTCGGCCGGACACCGCACCACCCTCGAACTATCAACAGACAACCTCACGAAAAGAAGATCGAAACCACACCACGTACGGGAGAGGCATATATCGTCGATTTTATAAATACCACAGCTAGCTGCGATGGAAGCACCAAATCTCAGATGCATCCCAGTCCACATCGACCACAAAAAGCAACATCTACTTCAGTCTTGATCGATTACACCACCAAGCTGTCCAAACACCACTGTCAACCTACACAACAAGAACAATACCTTCGCCAAAATGGTCAACCAGCCCGCCAGAATCCCTACCACCACCCCGGCTCTCGCCAGGTTTCTGCCCGCCGCCATCACTGTCGGCATTGGTAAGAAATCAGCCAGTCTCATCTTATCCCCCACTTCATCCCGCTAACATCTGATGCCCAGTTTCCGCCGTTGCCGTGAACATCCGCTCGCAACTCAAGACAGAGTCCGCAACAATGGACCGCTTCTTCGCCAAGTACAAGGACCCCCAGAGCGAGGCTGCACGCCAAAGGGTATTCGAGGGCGCCATGGAAGACCCTCGCAAGAGCTGGTTCAACATCTTGGGTTGGTGACTCTTCGAGGATTAGGAAAGGAGTTTGGACATGATCACATTGCCGGGCGTTTATTTCGTGGGATCTGGGTAGGGGACATCATCTACGAGACATCAAGCACCACTTTATTTCCGCATTCTAAGGACAAGTATGCGATCTCTGAGGGGTTGAGAATGAACCCTCAACTATTACTCAATTATTACCAATACCTAGCAGCTCATTCTACACTTTTATCGAAGAGCTATGGCCATCATACTATTGACTACATCTCCTGTTACTTATACTCATTCCCCTGTCCCTTGATGATTAGAAGCTGTCGTGATAGCTTCGTGCCTGTAGGCCGCTATCCCGGGTCACATAGTCTGCTCACGTAAGGTATTCCTTATGTAAGATACACCTATAAACCCATATATCAGACGATACCGCTGCGCAGATAACTTTCAACACGAACAAGTCTTTGCGTACCTATCTCCAAAGGCCTGACGGTACGGTTCATCACAGAAGCAATTGAGAGATTCTTTTACTGAATCTGCTCCTAATTTTTTTTGTCTTTATCGTATGCTTCTGATTCACCGATGTGCCTATTATTCAACGGCAGCCCATGAAATAAAAATAGCATCCAATCACAAGCGCATTATGAGCGACCCAGGATGCCGCCTCATTCAGCTGACGGCCGCACGAAGATGCGACCTGCATGCGTTCGCCCAACCTGATCGTTGGGTACCCGAGCGAACCCCTCTTTCGTCGAGTCTGACATCTTTCGGGCTGTCTTCCTCTTACACCACAACGCACCTGGGTTCGGAACTCTAGTGCTCGTGAACACGCGGAATCTGGTGAGTCGAAGAGTCGGCCCTCGTCAAAGAGCCACCCTGATTTGTCTAGCCCTAGAGCATCAAAATGGAAGCCCTTGGCGTCGTCGCCAACGTCATTGCAGTCGTCCATCTGTCTGCAAAGTTGGCAGCCTTGTGCGGCGAGTACATCAACAAGGCGCGGAACGCAACGAAAGACATCGAGAGGTTGAAGGACGAGAGCGAGGCCCTTGCTAAGAATGTCACGCAAGTTCGGGATCTCCTGGGCAACAAGAATGACAAGGATGAGGGACACAAGAGGCAGCTCAAGGCGTCGGCAGAGTTTCACGACGACGTGACGGCATGCGAAGAAAGGCTTGAGCTTCTCGTCACGAAGCTCGACCCGGGGAGCAACCCGAGCCGGATGAAGATGCTAGGCAAATCCCTCAAGTGGCCGTTCTCGGGTAAAGAGGTGATGGACAACGTGGAAAGCCTTCGACGCTGGAGGGAGGCGTTTGCAACCGCGATACAAGTCGACCAACTGTGAGTCGTTTCATTCCTTGTTAGAAACTCGCCAAGTCATCTGGCACTGACCGAAACGAATTTGTAGACGCATCGCGGTTCGAATGGACGACGACCTCGACATGCGCAATCTCCCCGAGGCCGAAGGGGCACATTTCGATGCCTACGACCAGGAGAAAGAACCATTTTGTCACGAAGAGACACGAAAGGATCTGCTCCGCCAGATCAACGACTGGGTCGACGACCCGAATGGAAAATGCCTCTTTTGGCTCCGCGGTCTAGCTGGCACTGGAAAGTCCACAATATCAAGAACGGTTGCGAGGAACTTTGCCGAGCGGAATCAACTGGCCGCAAGCTTCTTTTTCAACAGAACAGTCGAGGGCCGGAACAACGCCCGTCTTTTTGCGACGACGATTGCCAGAGACTTCATTCGCAGGGTACCCCAGCTCAAGGATCGAATACTGGCTGTTGTCAAGGAAGATCCAGAGTTGGCGGGTACGATCCTGCGGACTCAGTTCAAGAAGCTCGTCCTGGAGCCCCTTCAGCATCTGACAATGAAAGGACCGCTCACGCCCAGCATAGTCATTGTCATCGACGCCTTGGATGAGTGTGACTCGGAGACGACTGACTTGAAGTTTGATCGAAGTCGCATAGTCGTAAGTCTCCTCGCTGACTTGGCCACGGTTACCGGCGTCAAAGTCCGAGTTTTCCTCACCAGTCGACCTGAGCTTCCAATTCGCTTGGGGTTTAGAGACGACGTGCCACAAGACTCCCACCAGGATGTGGCGCTGCACGATATCCCCGACGCAGTCATTGCGAGCGACATCAGGTTCTTCATCAACTCTCAGCTCGATGTCACGCGCTCCCTGTACAGGATTCCCCCAAGCTGGCCAGGGGCAAACAAGATCGGTAAACTCGTCGAGATCTCAGTCCCTCTATTCATCTACGCAGCGACCATATGCAGGTTCTTGATGGACAAGAGGAAGCCATTCCCGCCCCAAAAACGGCTGGACTCCCTTTTGAGCCACACCAAAAGAGCCAAGACGGGCATAGAGAAGACATACAAGCCGATTCTTGAGCAACTTCTCCTGGGTGTCGATGAGTTCGAGCAAGAAGATCTGCTTCAACAGTTCCGAAAAGTCGTTGGCACAATCATCTTGCTCGCCGACCCGCTGCCGATGGTATCTCTCTGCAAACTGCTCCAGTCCGACCCAGAGGAGGTGGAGTATTTCCTCGGAAGTTTTCATTCCGTACTCAATATCCCCGATGACGTGAAGTCAACCCAGTCGATCAAGCTCTTTCACTTGTCCTTTCGCGAATATTTGCTTGACAACTCAGCCGGGGACAACCAGTTCTGGGTTGAGCAGGATCGGAAGCACAACGAGCTCTTCGAACTTTGCGTGCAGGTCATGACCGCAGGAGAAGGCAGAGATTTCTACCTCAAGAAGGATATCTGCTCTCTGGACGATCCGGGAATTCGTTGCGAAGACGTCGATGAGGAAGTGGTACGGAGCAGTATTCCCAGGCACTTGGAATACGCCTGTCTCTATTGGTTTCATCACCTAAGGAACAGCCAAAAGCCTACAGATAACGAAACCAAGATCCTCCGCTTCCTCAAAAGCCATTACATTCATTGGCTTGAAGCCATGAGCTGGCTCGGCAGGGTCGAACAGGCTATCGAAGCAGTGGTGGCGCTTGACGATATCTTCAGACCTATGGGATCCACTACGTCGGACTTCATCGTCGACGCGCGTCAATTCTTGACGCAGCACAAGCACGCCATTACCGTTGCTCCGTGTCAAACATATGTTTCTGCCCTGTTGTTCTCACCTCTAAGTTCCGCCGTTCGACAACAGTTTTGGTGCGATGTGCCGGAGTGGGTGGCCAGAGCCCCTGACGTACCTGACTCCTGGGATACCAGCACGAGAAATATCCACTTTTTCACCAAATGGATCAAAGCAATGGCTTATTCTCAAGACGGAAAGTTGCTGGCAGCGGCTACAATTGACGAGTTGAGAGTATGGAATTCGTCTTCGGGGACCCTTGTCGCCACGTGCGACACGCCAGAAAGCCAAAGGAGCGGCAAGAATCCCATCAGTTGTCTGGCATTCAACCCTCAAGGGATCCTAGCTGCCGGTGTTAAGAATGAGGACTACATTCTGTCCTGGGACTTGCAAAATAACTCTATCAACATCCATCGAGTCAAAGAAGCCGGACCAGGCATAAAATCTCTGTTCATAGCAGCTAATGGCCGAATATTGTGCGCCTCGCAGGACGGGATAGTCTACCTCCTGGACGAGAACTTCGACATTCTACATGACTGGCAAATGTGCCACGAAGACAGTGCCAGATATATATCTCGGAATGGAGCCCTCTTCCAAGGAGGGATCGATGACGGTGTGGCCTTCTCCGCAGACGGGGCGTTCGTCGCTGTCATCGAGACTAGGAGTGTTATCAATGTTTACGACGGGAACTCGTTCTGTCGTATGATAACGATACCAGCCCCTACCGGCTTTATTCTCGGGGGCCTCACATACGCACCAGGCAACAAGTTGCTGGTCACATACGGGAAGCTGATCAACAAGTTTAGTTATGGAATCGACTACTTTGAGGGCGCCGTCATCTGGGAAATGTGCCCGCCCGTTGAGGTTCATACTCATTTCGCGCAAGGTGGCGGGGGAAGCGGCTGCCGCCAGCCGCGACTAAACCAACAAGGCATCTTTGTTGCATTTACTGCTCCAATATCCATCAGTATCTGGGCAAATGGCCCGGAACCCCGCCAAAGAATTACGCTCGCTCCTGGAATGCAGGGCTTTTGCTTCTCCCCCGACGGCAGAAGTCTCGCAGTGGCCAACCATGGCCAGCTGCAAGTCATTGATATCATGCAATTGATCGAAGCAAATCGTCAGCATCGGGAGCAGGGCTCACACGCTACAGAAGTATTCAGTCACGGCGAATGGTCCAGTGCAGTGGCTTCCGCAGACGGTTCTCAACTTGCCGTCATCTCGGCTGTGTGGAACGTTGCAGTTTTCACCGGGTTCGATACACAGATTCCTTCTTCCGGGGCGCTTTTGAACAAACCGCCTTTGATACTGCAACACGACAGTCGGGTGCATGCGTTGGCTTGGAGCACCGACAACGCTCTTCTGGCAGTTTCGCTTCCTACTGAGATCGTGCTTTATCGGAGCAACACACAATGGCTGTCGGCTTTGCCTGTAGCACGTTGCAGTTACGATGATGAAACGGCAGACAGCCCAGGCGCATATGACGTAAGTCTTGCTGTCTCGACTTGCGGTTCTCGCCTCGTAATGGCCGGCCGTTCGATGCGCCCCAGCGAAGGAAGAGTGATGTCTTGGGAGCTTCCTTCTCTCAAAGTCCGATGGGCACGGCTGGTCTACACACCTACCAAAGACCCATACGAGGGTTGCACGTTCCATGACGTTGTCTTATCTCCAGACAATCGACACATTGTTCTGTCATCAGAAGGCCAAGGATCACAGGCTCACTTTGTGCTGTTGGAGGCAGAGACTGGAAACACGGTATGGCATACAAGACTCAAAGAATCATTAGTCATTGAAGGAATTGCCATGGACTCCGCTGGAACGAGATTGGCAGTCCGAACGTCACCCAAGGTCACTCGCGACGTTCACTTCGATGGTTACACTTATCGCCGTACCAAAATCCTGGACCCGGCAAGTGGCCAGCTACTTTATGACTTGGAACAAGCCGTCGATTACACTGGCCCTTGGAAACGCTCTCCATCTTCGTTCTGCTCGCACAATCGAGTCGTCGTTCACTTCTCAGGCTGGTCAGCCTGCAGTGAATCATCACCAACAGGTGACATGACCCGTTGGGACATGGAGTATAGCCCTTGCAATCTGCTGATGGCGTCTCTGGTTGAGGGTTCGTGGATTATGAAACATGATCAGAGAATGATTATGTTGCCTCGTCGGTCTTCCCAGCTACGGCCTATCAAGAACTGGCACATGTTTCCCGACCGGTTCTTTACATTTGACGAGGTGAGGGAATCACCGCAATGCATCCAAATTACTTGCAAGGACTGTACTCTCAACAAGCAACGGGGCAAGTAGCCATGGGATGGATTCATTTGAAGTGAATGCGAGCGAACAACATCAAGTGCTAGTTGGGAAGGTCCAGGCAGATTTCACAGCGAGATCCGAGCATCCCATCTCGATAGTCGACAATAATGTCACTTGTGGCGCCATTAGGCTGAGATTGGTTTGAGGTCTGATAGGATGCGTTCCTCATGGATATTGCAATGCCTGGAGAACATACACGGGGAAAATAAAAGGGTTGTTACTGCTGCAGGCTTGAATGCTGTTGATGCCCCGACTACATATGAGCGCCTCATCGTGTCAATAAGTAATAGGATCCCACAAGCGGGAAGAGAAGGTTACAACTTACCAGCAGACAAAAGTAAAAAATGACCAATTTGTATTCATTTGCACAATTGTGTCGCTCTCTACGGCCACGCCCAATGCATCAACATAGACTCACATTCTCCGATGCTTTGCCCCGAAAACTTGGCGCAGCCTTTCCGTCCCGGGTGCCCAGACACTTTACCCCGGCAATAAGCCAACCCTCAAGACTCGCTGCCGAGGGACTTGATCCAACAGCATATATCGGAGACTCGATCATGGGAGCATCTGTAGTCTGCAAGTTGAACAAATGACTGTCAGCAAAGGCGGCATGGTGCAGTCTCGCACCACGTAACCACTCATATCAAGTCTTGACGACAGTGACGAACAACATCTCGTAGCACCCTGCTCGTTGAGCCCTGGTCGGCGTTAAGCGGTCTTGCGGTGTGGCTTACATGGGGGTTTACCTTGGCCACGACATCACCAACCAAGACCATGACAGGCCAAGGGAGCATGACGTCATGTAGTCTTTGCCGCCGCCAAGGGACTCTTGTCACCGAATGAGGTCAATGATCGAGCGGGCAGCGGATGGCCGAGGACGAAACTTGGATGTTGACGGAGTTGCGCTGCAAACCAGGTTCTGCCATTTAGCTTAACAATTATAAGAGAGAATCTCTACACAACGACTGTCGGTCCCATCCGATCTCGTACCTGTACATCACATCGCACAAGGATCACCCCCCCCTTCCACAATATTCTTCCTTGACAACATGAGACGAACAAGCAGCGTCCTGCTGGCCTCTCTGGCCGCTTCAGCAGCACTCGCACAGTCCGACCTCCCATCAAAACGAGGCCTCGCATACCACGGCGATGACCACGAAGCCGACAACGGGCTGCTCACCTCCGGGAACTCCCTGATCAGCTGGTACTACACCTGGTCGACATGGCCGGCCCAGAACCTCAACAACTCGGTCGCCTTCGTCCCTCTCATCCACGGGGTCGACGACGCCTCAGACTCCCAGCTCGCGTCGCGGCTCAACGCCCTCCCGGACTCGTCCACGCGTATCCTCGCCTTCAACGAACCAGACGGCACCACCGGCTCGGGCGGCAGCAGCATCGAGCCCGACGACGCCGCCAAAGCCTACATTGAGCACATTGTCCCGCTGCGCGACGCGGACTCGCGGAGCTGGAAAATCAGCCACCCCGTCGTCACCGGTTCGCCCATGGGTCTCGACTGGCTGCGCAGGTTCAACGAGTCGTGCTACGAGATTGACGACGGCGGGTGTCCCACCGACTTCGTCACGGTGCACTGGTACGGCGACGCCCTCGGGCTGCAGAACTGGCTCGGCTCGCTGCGGGAGTTTTACGGCGCCGCCGGCTCGCCGGGTCTGAGGTACTGGATCACGGAGATGGCGCTGCCGCAGCAGGACGCCGACGCGACGCTGGCCATGATGAACCAGAGCCTGACCTTTCTCGATGATGCCGACTATGTCGAGGGGTATGCGTGGTTCGGCGCCTTTCGCAAGGATGAGGCGAACGAGTGGACGGGCGATGACGTCTCGCTGTTCGACGACGATGGCGGCTTGACCGAACTTGGCGCGCTTTACCTCGGTGGTGAGGAGCGGGGGTTCGAAGAGGGCCAAAAGGGCGAAGGCAGCCTTGGCAGTGTCGTATCGCCTGCGAGAATGCTGCTCTGGGCCGCTGCTTGCTCGGCAGTGTTTGCTGCTTGGTAGGCCGTCGACCAACTTGACCAAGTGTTGACAAGTTTTCTGAGGAAAGATGCGATGGTTTCTCTTCTTCGTGGGATGTGCTGGTCACATCACTTATTGCAACGATTTGAGACGACACGATATACACGGAGGTTTCCTTTTTTGTTTAGCGAGCGATATACCACCATAGCACTCAAGAGTAAAGTTGAAGAGACAGAGTTACAAGGCTAGACTTGAAGAAATTAATACCCATATCATAGCCTAGAGCCCCTCTTCAGAACGGATGCGGCTACTAATTGCTGCACATGACAAGAGTCCACTCACCTTCACTTACGTTACATGTTATACTGAGTAGCAGAACTCCAGTGTCGTCTGAAAGTGATGCCGTCTCAAGAGGTGGCATCGTTCAAGAGTAAAAAGTATCATGATGGGAACTGAAACCGAGTACATGTGCGACTTCACAGTAAATCAATCAAAGTCCCTCACGCCTTGGTATCCGACTTGAAATCGGCCTCGTGCGCTTCCACGGCCAGCTTCTCCGTCTTGCGCGCCACCTCTTCCATAAGCCTGACCTCGTTGCCGTCGAGAATGACGGCAGTCTCCTCCAGGCTCATCTTGCCCGTCTCCACGAACAAAAAGTAGACGACCAGCGCCTCAAAGGCCAGCCAGACGTCGTAGGTGACGTAGTACCTCCACTTGGAGTTTGTCACGCCGAACGGGTTGGCGTACTGGTTGAAGACGAGGGCGAGCGCGACGAAGAGGTTGTACAGCACGAGGCCCCTGGCGCGCAGGTTGAAGGGGAGGATCTCGACGACGTACGTGACCTGCAGCGCGCCCCAGCCCATGGTGAAGACGACGTTGTAGAGGAAGATGACGGCGAGGATGGCCCTGGCCAGCGCCGGGGACCCGCTGCCGCCGAGGTCCGTCTGCTGCTCGTACGTCGCCTGCAGGGCGGTCCAGACGACGTAGCATACCAGGGCGCCCATGGTCGAGGCCAGGAACATGGTGCGGCGGCGGAAGCGGTTGACGAGGAGCGAGGCCAGGAGGCCCCAGACCATGCCCCAGAGTGTCAGGAGGGCGTTGATGAGGGTCTGGGTGTCTTGTTTGGTGTAGCCGATGGAGTTTAAGATTAAAGCTGGGACTTGTCAGCAGTCCATTGTCAAGACGTTACTGTACACTAGATGTAAAGAGTACTCACTCAAGTAGTACGAAATGAGTCCATTGCCGGACCTGACATCTAGTCAGTATCAAGTCATCACCATCTGCGTGGAGGCTTACCATTGGGAGAAGAATCCCACCGCGAGAATGATGAAGAAGCGCCGTCGGTTTCCCGGCGTCTGGAAGAAGGACATGTACGACGTCGTCCTCGACGCCTCGGCCTCCAACCTCAGCGCCGCCCTGATCTCCTCCATCTCCAACGGCACCACCACGTCCGACGCGTCGCCGTTGGCGTGGTACTTGACCAGCAGCGCCTCCGCCTCGGCGTCCCTCTCCCGGGAGACGAGCCACCTCGGCGACTCCTCGACGCAGAAGCACAGCCCCAGCTGCGCGAAGCTGCTGACCCCCTGCAGGACGGACGGGACGCGCCAGGCCCACGTGCTGCCGATGCGGAACGTGCCGAACGTGACCCAGGCCGCGCTGAGGGCGCCGAGGCCCCACAGCGAGTTGTAGACGCTCACGAGCGGCGCGCGCTGCGAGGGGTACGCGAGCTCCGTGATGAGCAGCGGCGCGGCGGTGATGTTGAGCGCGAGGCCGAGGCCGAGGACGCCGCGCGCGGCGATGAACATGCCGACGTTCTGCGCGGCGCCCTGCAGGGCCACGCCGACGAGGAGGACGGCCGCGCTGCCGAGGAGGGCGGGCTTGCGGCCGAAGCGGTCGCAGAACCAGGCGCAGAAGGGCAGGGCGACGAGCTGGCCGACGTTCTGGATGGCGTTGAGTCTTGGATGAGCGCTCGTCAGTCCCACGGGCTGAACATGATGGGAAGAGGGCGAGGTGGGCTTACAGGCCGAGTTCGGAGGCACCTGGGTTGTTAAAGGACGCGTTCCACGTGTCCAGGGACTGCAGGCCGTTCATCATCGAGCCGTCGTATCCCGTGGCGTAGCTCGACACCAGCGACAGGGCCAGGATGCAGTTCAGCTTGACGATTCCCGGGTTCGACATCCATTTGAGCGCGCCTCGCTTGCTGGCGATGGCGGCGTCGACGGTGACGGGGATCCCCGCGGATTCTGGTGATGACATGGCTTCACGTGTGTCACTCACTCCCTTACGCGACGTAAGATGGTCGGGAACACTGAGTGGGACGGGAGTTCCGAGAATCTGGGTCTCCCAGAATCCGGGGAGGGGAAGCTGTTTAATGTGACGGTCCCCGGCTCGATCATTGATGAAGGAACTCGAGATCCTCCCCCTCCTCCTCCTACCTCGGCCGCCGATATCAGCACCATCACGACCGGCAAACCTCCGGCCCGGCGCCAGGCACAGAGCGATTTGCCTCGACAAGGGGTGCGTGTCCCACTCGGCCAAGATTGCCCTCCCATCACACGATACAGATCATGAGATACCGGTGGGGATTACGAGCACATCGGGAATAGCTATCGGTTCCGAGGGGGGATTTGACCCGGGCCAAGGACTCCGCCGAATCTGGTATCGCGGGAGATATGGCCGTGGCAGTATCATCATGTCTGCATACGCATACTGCGGAGTTTCCGTCCGTCCATGACTTATCGACGCCAGATATGGCTAGGTACGACCAGATATCAAGGGCGGTTGAATGGCTCGCCTGTAGGCACATCCAAGGTCCCACTCGAGAAATAGCCCAGCCCCGGTTATCGAGACGTTGCGTTATCCACGAAAGATCAACGTGTGGTTCTCCCCGCATATCCAGTGCACGCGTGACCCGCGCTGGAGCTCGGAAGCACAAGCTGGGGTATGTCAACATGTCCAGGGTCCGGAGAGGGTCGACCGGGTCCGGTCCGAACCGGGCCGGAGTGCTCGAGAGGCGCTGGTATCTGTGATTGGTGGAGTCGCCATGCGAGGTGCTCGGCGACGAGGTTGGCGTGAGGGGTTCGCGATGATGGGCTTGTTATTCCCCAGACTAGCCATCATCGGGTCTGATGTGTGCATTCAAGACGATAGTTATCCACTACGGAGTGCTGTGGTGGTCCCGGGTGTCAAGTATATAGTCAAAGTCGAAGGAGGGGAATCAACCGTCCTTTTGCCAAGGCTTGCTCGGCTGTCACTCGTCCGCCATCGTGAAAGATGCATCTCAGGTCGACGATTGCTTCACTCCTGACCTCCAGCTCTGTGCTGGGGGCCCATGCTCTCAAGCCCACGTTGTCAGCAAGTAGGTTTGCGATTAAGAACGCATCTCGTGCAACCAACTTACACAGTTACAGCCGCCCAAAGCTTATTCGACTACTCCATGGGCGTCCAAGACGCCAGATGGGACGACTCTTATAAGCTTATCTGGTATCAAGACAACGGCCCGTGGTCCATCAGGTTTACGGCGTGGTATACTGCTGGGCTGTTGCACCGCAACCAGGGCAACGACGTCGAAAACGCCAAGGCCGCCATTGAGATGATGTGAGTCTTCAAGTTCGACATGATGGTATCGTGAGCCACTCCTGACATCTCGACAGCCTGGCAAGCCAGATGACAGCCGACTATGACTCTGCTTGGTACGGAACCTTCAAGCTCTCCCCGGATCAGCCGGACCCGACTCCGGACTCGGAGCTCTTCCCACCGTCCATTTACGTGAGTTGATCTGGAGAGTTGCTGAGTGAGAGCTATACTGACGCTCGTAACAGGACACGTACGATCCCAACTGGCGTGAATTCATTGGGTAAGTCTCTCTCGAATCAAGGCAGATCAAGTCTTTCAAACTCACATTCGCAGCACCCAACTCATCCAAGACGTCGAGCTCTACGCGGACCTCCTCGGCGAAGCCCTCGTCAAGAAGATCGAGGACGCCATGGAAATCCAGGCCGTCGGCGCCATGCGACGCAACGGCAGCTACCCCGACGGCGACAACCTCATCCTCGGCTACTCCAACCCGGGCCTCATGCGCGCCTTGACCGTGGGCTGGATCGGCGCTCGCCGCCAGAACGCCACCTTTGTCGACTTTGCCAACCAGCACGGCTCCGACGTCCTCACCCTCTTCAAGCAAGACGGCCGCAACACGCTCGGCGAGTACAACGCGCCAAACTACTACGGCATGGACGTCTGGGCCCTGGCCGCCAACATCGCCTACGGCCCCGAGAACGCGACCATGACGGCCAACTCGGCCTACATCCTCACCCGGCTCTGGGAGGACATCGCCGACCACTACAACCCTTACCTCGGCAACCTCGTCGGCCCCTACGACCGCGCCTACACCCGCGACATGACGAAGCACTCGTCCATCCTGCCCATGTACCTCTGGGCCATGTACGGCCGCGACGTCGGCCCGCAGCCCGTCAAGGGCGAGGGCGACTTGACGTACGACGGGTCCCAGGGCGCCGCCATCGCGCTGGTTGCGGACACAGTGCTGAGGCACATCTCCAACGGCACCGCCGGCGCGCTCAGGGCCAAGGGTCCCTGGTCCGGCACGCGGAGCCTCACGAGACGCGTCAAAGAGGAGCTCGGCACCGACGTCACCCGCACGACGACGTCGTGGATCAGCGCGCCGCTCATGGTCGGCGGCCAGCAGCTCGCGGAGACCAGGAACCGCGGCAACCAGTTCGTCCCGGCCATCGTCCACTGGGCGTCCGACCCGGCACACGAGCCGTTCCCTTACGTCGGTTTCTTCCTGCTGTACCCGTCCGCCTCGACCATCACCGCCATCGCCGGCGAGAGGTCGCTGAGCGTCTCGTACCCCAACAGGACGCAGGAGGGGTCCGACATCTTTACGTTTGCGCTGTCTGGCATCCCGCCCTCCTGGACGCTGGGTGGCAGGTCCATCACGGGACTTGAGGAGCTGCCCTGCCTGAACGTCAGCGTGTCGGCTCCTGGCTTGGAGAAGCAGCCGGTCACGTATGGACAGCAGCTGAGGAACCACTGGTATTATAATGTTTCGTACGCGGTGCCTGCCGACTTTGAGGGTGTTCCGCAGGTCAATCTGACTCTGGAGTACACGTGTGACGTTTAGAAGGGGTCGCAAGATGAAGTTCTTATATTCGTTCTCAGTCATAGTAGATAGTTCCTTGTAAACGTGGTTTCATACAGTTCTGTGATGATACAAGACCATGGACGCTGGAGGCTATGGGTAGGGAAGGGTACCTCCAGCGAAACTGCCAGAGCGTATGTAAATAGGTACATAAATAGGTAGGTACGTAAATAGGTACAAGTAGGTATTTATGTGAATAGGTACGCAGGTACCTACCTATGTAATGAATAGGGTAAGTACAATGGCCATATTGAGGGTAGTGTAAACCTAGATAAGCTCTCAAGTGCTCTGCGATAAGGGATAAGGATTCCCTTATAAAAAAAAGAATGTCTGTACTTCAGCATTTGTCTCCCCTCTTAGCTTTATCGCTTCGCTCCTTTGTGCTCCGCTGCGCTCCACCCTCAGGAGCTACGGTCTGGATCAACAGGATAAGTACGATCTAATAGCGGAAGAAAGGAAAGCCTACATCTAGGAAACCTCATGGTTTGCCGCGCGTTTCTGTGCGCAACTGAAGATGAGCAGAATCCCCAAAGTTTCGCACAGCACTACGCAATCCCTCAGCTGCATGGCCTGCAAAGTAGCAATATGATGAATGGGCTAGCTGGTTGATTGGCAGATCGTCTTGACGCGCTCGCGTCAGACGGTCATTAAGGCAGCAAGGGTATCTATGGCCATGTCTAAGCAGTCTCTTGTCAGCACGGTATTGAAAGTACACAATCACCAGAAGCAACATATGCGATCCCATCGAGAAATTCTGGCAAGGTGTTTCGGCGCCGTGATTCTATCGGTTACCCGCATGCTAGCGCAATTTTGATCTGCACCCGACCCAACAAAGCCACCCTCGCAAATATTTGAAAATATAAAACACGAGAAGGACGTCAGGAAGCGACCATGATTGGCCATCGCATCGTGCCTCCCCGACCTTTGCCGACGCTGCGCCATCCTTGGATGAATCGAAAGGGAAAATCATAAGCATGACAGCTGCTATCGACTTCAATTGGTCAATTTCTAACTAATCATCTGCCTCGCCATCCTGCGGCTCCGAGGGCATATAGATTGGTGTGATCACTGCCAAACTGATGCTGACGACAGGCTTAACTGCGTCGATTTCGACCGACACCACATTCGAGCTCGACAAGCAACAAACAACGACGGAAAAGCATCTTTTAGTTACATTCTAAAGGTAACTCAAATTTTTCAGTAGAGTCTAATGACGTTCGACGGGCGGGGTTGAATACAAAGTAGACGGACTTACATAAACAGCGTGTTCATATTCTGCTGAGCAATCCATCTTGACCTGGCATAATCCACTCTATGCGAGCTCGCATCCCTCTTGCGACTTTTGCCCTCTTTCAAAGTTCCGAGTGTGGTGTTTCCTGGCTCTATCTCTTCTTCTATAGGAAACTCATCTTCCGCTTGTCCTTCAGAGTTCAACCCATGCGTTGTGTGCATATGTTTACGCAGTTCCACCTCAGTAGCCAGTCCCGAAGAAGCTGGGCAGCCTTCCACCGGGCAGATATGGGGCCGCAGATGTTTCTCCATGTGCAAGTTCCGCAGGTCGGCTGTCGAGAAACCAAGGGAAAAGTGGTGACAGGACGGCCTCGAGCACTTGAATGGGTTACTGCCGTATAGCATCACAAGTAGCTCTCGCGTCGGTCTCTCCGAGCTAGGAGCAGCAAGATTCTCCAGTATATCTCGAAATGACTCCAAAATGTCAAAGACGTCAAGAGCTGTTTCTTCTTGTTTCATTTCCCCAAAGAGGCTCAAGTGCTTGCGTGTTGAAACAACGGCTTGCTGCAATCGCCCTTGGGAAGCCAAGGTACCAAGTTTCTTGAGCCTGTTCTTGCTGCGGTCTGACAAGATGAGCGGGGATGCAGGCTCCTTTGAATGGACATCGAGAAAGGAGGTCAAAGATTCCGCAAGTGCTTGAACCAAAGCTTCGTCTGCTTTTTCCACCGCAAGCGCCGAGTCCAGATGCCTCACCCAGTATAAGCAAGCGTACTCCAGAAAGGCAAAGTGTCCAGCAAGAACAGATCCTACTGCGTCGGGTAAAGACTTGTGGATGATGGGAAGACTCAGGTAGTCGAGACAGCTTCTGGCGAGCTGAAGATTTTCAGAAGCGGCGTGAACGAGTTCGCTGTCGAAGAGAAATCTAGGAGTATTTAGCATGCTTCTTTGGATGTATCTGGATGGGTTCTGGGCTCACAGCTTCGCTGTCATGTGGACCAAGTCAATAACCCCGTCTTCGTGCTCTTCCACCATTGACCCGCATATATCCTTGGGCTCCTCGCGAAATCTTCGTCGCCGCATATCGATAGTCCCAGCCTCACCATCCATTGACTTTAGGATTTGCACCTCTTGCCATCTGAGTGGTCTCTTCGAACATGCAAGCCAGCCAAGGATCAGAAGACAATAGCTCCCTCTTTGCTTCGAAGCTGCCTGGCTTGACACCCTAAACATCACGCGCTCGTATCTTCACGTAGTCAGTAGGCTTTGAAGTGGCATGAACGGGCCGTATGGAGACTCACGCCTCGTTGATTTCCCTAGGGAACGTGTTGGGTGTCAGCTCGTACTCCAAGTCTTCGACGGTGGACTGGTCAAGCAGATTTTCGCAAATTAACTTGGCCAGAAGAAACATGCCTGGACCAGGTTATTCAGTCGCGCATCACTTCATAAAGGTTGCAGAAGTTGCGCGGTGGACCAGCTTACCGTTGCATGATACGGGTATTTGCTTTGCAATTTCTTGCGTCCTGTCGCCGGTGAGGTCGAACTTCTGCTGTATCCTCGATGC
Organism: Colletotrichum spinosum; assembly: GCA_004366825.1. NCBI lineage: Eukaryota > Fungi > Ascomycota > Sordariomycetes > Glomerellales > Glomerellaceae > Colletotrichum > Colletotrichum spinosum. Next base: position 336,898 of record QAPG01000016.1, on the reverse strand, counting down.
CCAAGCGGCGCTGAACTCGCATATGTCGCTTTCGTTGTCTTTCGACTGAATTTTCAAGGAAGAGACTCCAGAGAAGTCTTTGCGCGCAAAACCGTCATCTTGGCTCACAAAGAGGCAGCGTATGCGGTCAGAGTCCTTGGGCTGCAGCTTTTCGACGAGTCTGCGGAACCACGACGTGATGCTCTTTCTCTGGTCCCTTGGGCACTCGTCGATGCCATCAAGTATAATGTAAACACTTGGGAGATTCTTTATAGCAATCTCAAGTAGCTCCTCGAGGTCGGAGACTGTTGTAAGGGTCGCCTCTGTGCTTGTTTTGTACTTTTCAAAAAAGAATGGCAAGAAATCGGGGCTGTGTTCGAGAAGCTGGAGTAGCAAATTCCGTCCAATGGCAGCAAAATTGTTCTTGTCCGAGTCATCAGTTCGGCAGTAAAAAAAGAGGACGGTAGGTTGATGGGGCAGCAACTTTGTCTCTTCGACGATCAGAGACGAAAGAATTGTTTTTCCTGCTCCAGGAATGCCGTTGAGCCACAAAAGTGCAGGTATGGAGGGAAATCGATCGAACCATTTGCGGAACTCGGTTTTTGACAGCAGCCAACGTCCCGAGTTTGGATATGACGCTCTCGCCGCTTTGAATCGGTGGTGGTCGTTCTTCACGTTTGCCCCTTGCAGCCATCCAGACAGTTCGCGGCGAATGCGGATGTCCCTTTCCGCTTTCTGATCCATCAATCGAACCTCCTCTACTTCCCGGGTCCTTCGAGCCTCGGAAGGCGTGACCTGGCCGATCAAGACGAGCCTGTGTTGTTCCAGCGCATGAATCAGATCTGAAAAGCGTGTTTTGTGGGTTTTCCATGTGGCTTGGAACAATTGTTTAAGCACTAGATGAATGGCTTGTCATTACATTTCTCAGTTCTTGACACCTTGATCCCGCGCGACCTGGGACGTTCAACTTACTTGGCTGCTGAAAATAGGTAAACGCCAGCCGGTGGAATTCAAGAACGTCTCTGTATATCCCTGAAACCACCAAAGCCATGTGTATGTCATTTGGGAAAAGCGAATGCGTCTGGAGGAGCAGTTTAAGGGTGTCCCCGAGTCGCTGGTATGTGTCGAGTAGCTCCGAGAACGCATTAGAAAATGTCTCTCCCACAAGTAAAAGGAGTTTCCACGGTCCCTGCATGTATTCATCGGTCAGCGCCGGGACAGAGCGACATGCCTCAATGTTGAGCGTTACCCAGACGAAAGCCACTACCTCCGAGGTTTGACAAAAGACGTCGATGACCTTGCCAAACTGCATCATGGCCTCGATGAAACCCTGTAGCTTGGTCATATTTTGTTGACGCCGGCCAGCATGCAGTTTCGTTTGCAATACATCCAACTCCCTGACGAATTCTTCCTTCGTGGTGAATTTGAAGTAGTCTTTCTCTTTGCTCTTCAGCTCGCTTTTGAACCGCTGTAGCTCATTCTCGAAGGGTTCTTGCGTGTTCGCATGTCCACTGACGCCTGCTGCCAGTGTCTGGGACGCCGAAGACATGTTCTTGTCGAGCGTATTTCAACAGATCTGTGGTGTTCTAGGACTTTCCCAAGGTCAGCATCTGCGGGGTTGATTGACGCACACCACCAGTTGCCTATGACATAGAGCACGTGATTCCTTTCCGCTCCTTTCTGCAGACTACAAGCTAAGTATGCTTGATTCCTAATTGGATGGTAGATGGTGACTGCCTCGTTGGTCGCCTTGTTGGCCGCTTAGCAGGTAACACAGACAAGGCGTCCTGCAGCCTGCATGTCAGCTCGTCATCAGGCTCGCGTATACGCAAGAAGCATCCAGTCTTCTCCCCCGTTCATTCCTCGCGCTTGCTCGTTGCGACCTGACCTGCTCTTCAACAATGGCAGGTACTAAGCGTAGTTGGTCTGCTTTCGACAAAGGCTCGAATCAGACCTTCACGGAAAGCACTGCTCCCCTACAACTCCCAGATCCTTGGCAGAACGAGCCTCAGGACCAAATTGACGACTTCACACTCTTGGACGATCCCGCTTGGTGGGAAAGCGTCGAAGACTGTGTTTGCTTTGGGAGCGTCAGTGAGCCATGCATTCATTCCCATGCAAAGCAGCGTAGCTAATACTTGACATAGATCGCTGGGGTCAAAGCCCAACTCAAGACCAGGCTTGATGAAACGCTCCGCCAGGGGCCCGACTCAATCTGCTTTCTTGATATTAAGCCAGCTGGGGCGTACTTTGCCCTCTACGCCTCAGAGTCGAGAGTTGCCCTTCTCAGTAAACCCACATGTCTATTTCTGCAAAAGCTTGATACGTGTCAGGATCTTCAGAAGTGGGCGACACTAGATCCTGGGCAATGGACAGACGCACTCTTGGAGACGACAAAAAGTACAAACACTGTCGTTATCAACCTTGACATCAACCTGTACGGCTCCAGGCAAAACAGCTCAGCGGTTGGTGACATTCTTGCAGAATTCAGCATTACCCTACAGAAACCAAGCTTCGATCTTTGTGGCACACCATACTGTAATCCGCATTACTTGGAGATAAGCCACTCATCTGAAGCCGATCTTCTTCAGACTACAAAAAGCAAAGCGAAACTGCAAGAATCAAGCCACACGGGAGAGGTTAATATTGCAGATGTGTCTACTGAGGTCTGTTCAATTCTTGACTCGCTGTCTCACGCCAATTTCCTGTGCGAGACATCAGCAGACGGACGAATCAAGAGCAATCTTTTGCCGTAAGCCTCCGATTGAACGGATACAAAAGTTCATTCCAAAACCAATTGACTGATTCCAACCTACGGCAATAGACATCAAAAAATCGCCATCGACTTCATCTTCAAACGGGAGACGGGCGAGCTTCCCCGTGAACTAAGCCTATGGGAGCCGAACAAGGACAACGAGGACTCCGAACAGAAAGTCTCTCATTGACTCAGAGTTTCATTCACCCCACCTGCTAATACATCAAGTTAGTTACGAGCATGCCATCAGCGGCTCAAAGTCTCTACAGCCTGAAGAGGCCAAAGGGGGCATCATCGCCGATGAGATGGGCCTCGGGAAATCACTTGTTGTGATCGCCGCGATCGCCAGCTCTCTTAGCAGGGCCAAATCTTTTGGCATTCGTCACCACAACCATGCCCAGGCAGATGACGAGGCGTCGTCATTCCGCCTTCTCAAAGTAGGAGCAACTTTGATAGTTGTTCCATCCTCGTGTAAGTTCAAGCTCACCAGACGGGGGGAAGCCAGATCGCAAGCTGTTCAAGCTGATCAACCCAAGCAGTGCTCATCGATAGCTGGATCGAGGAACTTCGAAAGTAGGTAGTTCGCAGTTTTCCGGCTCAGAATTCGGGTCTTGAGCTGATTACATAGTAAATAGGCACGTATTCCCCGGGAGTATCACATTTCACATGCATCACGGAAACAAACGCAAGGATTACTCGGAAGATTTTTTGAACAAAGATGTCGTGTTTACGACGTACGTCACAATCGCCGCGGAAGCAAGCCGCAGCAGCATCGGCATTGCATTCATTGGTTCCGAATAGTTCTCGATGAAGGTCAAGACTCGTCATCGTCACACGCATGGCAGAGAGCTGACCTCTTAAAGCCCATGACATACGCAACAGACACACCAAACAATTCAGCGCCCTGCACGGTCTTGTCGCAGAACATCGCTGGTGTCTCACAGGAACGCCTATTCAAAACAGCCTCGACGACCTTGGGTCCCTCGTTGCGTTTCTCAAGGTCCCCGTCTTTGAAAGCTCCTCGACGTTCAGAAGATACATAACCACGCAATGTGTCTCTACCTCGAAGCAGAACTTTACGCCGCTGCGAACCTTACTGGGATCAATTTGCCTAAGAAGAACTCGCGAGCTCATCAATCTTCCAGAACCCACGCAGGAACTCAAGACATTGACGCTGACCAGCGATGAGCAGAGACAATACAAAGCAATCGTCGAAGAAGGCAGCCGGCTCATCCAGATGGCCGTCAGCAGGCGAGGATCCAGAAAGCTGAACACCACCGTCCTGCAGTCTCTGCTCAGATTACGTCTCTTTTGCAACAATGGGAATGTTATCCAACAACAAAAGTCAGACGCGAGCGCTATGCCCACTGACCCAGATGAGATTCTCACTTACTTACAGCAACGAGAAGAAGCGGTGTGCGCGTACTGTTCGGGAAGCATCTACACCATCAACGATTCTCAACAAGCTGATGGGGGTCTCTTGATGAAATCATGCATGCATCTCGTCTGCCGTGGCTGTATACCGCAGTATCACAGCGACAAGCGCAAATGCCCACAATGTGCCTCGGGAAACGACCAGCTAGACCTGGCGAAGACATCACTGGCAAAGTCCGGGCAAGACGTCGCCATTTCAACGGCGTTGTCTCCATCGGCCTATCCATCGAAGCTTCAAACCTTTCTTGCTGACGTTGCCAAAGACAGGCAAGGTTTGATCAAGTACAAGAGGTATGTGTGGATGTGAACTTATTCTTTTGAGTTTTCTTCCACATCAGGCAGACTTCAATGTTCTGACATTCAACAGCATCGCCTTCTCTTCGTGGAAAAAGACTTTGGATTTGGCAGGCCAGCTTCTTACCAGCCACGGCATCAAGTTTTGCTGCATCCACGGATCGCTCTCATTGTCCAAGAGGCTGAAAGTCCTTCAAGAGTTCCGTGGTCCCATGGGCCCAAGCGTGTTGCTGATGACCATGGGCACAGGCGCAGTCGGGTAGGTCATCAACCACGGTTGCACTTCTAACAAGGAACAAGCTAATGACGACACAGCCTCAACCTGGCAGTAGCGAGCAAGATATATCTGCTGGAGCCGCAGTGGAATCCTTCGATGGAGCTACAAGCCATTGGACGGGCGCTTCGGCTGGGTCAGGGAGAGCACGTTTCCATCGTCCGATACGTCATGAAAGACACGGTGGAGGATGTGAGTGGTGTGCACAGCTTTGTAGCGTAACTGAGTTTTGACTGACAGTCTCATAGAGCAACGTCTTGTCGCGTCAACGTAGAAAGCTGCGGCTGGCGGATGGGGGTTTCTCCTCCAAGCGCAACATGTCCGCGGACAGATTGGAGACCATTTCGGTACGTCCCAAACCGGTCAAACTTGGTGTACTGGACATTATCTCACGCTACACAGCAAGTCTTTGGGGTTGAACTTGAGGCATGAGAAGTATATGTTATCGTGGGACTCTGCAACGTTGGAACAAGCGCTCAATTTCGATTATGGAGATATGCCGGAGTGGTAGCCAAGGGTGATTTTAGATGGCTTACAATACCGTCATCGTAGCAAAAAGGATGTGTCTTTTGGAGCGGGATGGATTCGAACCACCGACCTCTCTGCCTTTTTGTAGAGGTTATAGGTTCTAGGTATGCGGATAACGATACAAGGCAGAGCGACATGACCACTAGACCACCGCCCCATGCTGTGTTTGTTACTAGCTAATCATGCTACTTTGCATATGAATGATGTTACTGCGTCCTGTAAGAAACACCAAAGGTAGCGTTCAAACGCACCGTGATGGGTAAATTAGAGGCGTGCTACCTCACCCGGGTGCTCGGTAATTTGTGGACATTTCCCGTGTCTGTGAGCTTAGTCCCACAGGGTTGCCCTTTCTGGTAGTTCGAGACACTAATGGCTGCGTTCAAATTGAAGAGAAAAGGCTGTCCGATAGGTACAATGCAAGCTTCGTTTTATGAGTGGACGTCCTTGATTTTACCCAAAACGAGCAGACCGTGGATTCCAGCTGAAAGTTGGCAACGCTCATCTAGATCTCCAGGCTGAATATAAGTTTTGTCTTTGTACTGAACTCAACAGACAGTTCTCATTCTAGGCCCGTTTCTTCAATAACTACTTCTATCTGGATTGATTGAGGGAGCTGTTTCCTATACAACTGTGCAACGCCGGCCCTACGGCAAGCTTGGCGGACTGCTGTTCAAGTTCCTCGCTGCTGTGCTGCTTCCTTGCCGTTGGTGCTACGTTCAACTAATCGAGAATACACTTTAAGAAGTCATGTTGCCATATTACTTTACTCTTATTGCCATATGAAGATTCTATCCACACTGAGCGACTTGGGTGGCGATGCTAAGACCACAGCCGACAACGTGGCGTGGGCGAGCTTCTCGAGCAGCGACCCTTACTTTGCGTATCGCGGCCTCGCCAGCTTCAAGATCGAGAGTACCTGGAAGACCAGGTGGAGTTTGGTTTGATTCAGCTGCAGCGAAGATTCCAGGTCCTAGGGTTACGTGTCATGTGATGCCGTCACAGTCACAACCACGACTTCCGGCAGCGAAATCGATCTCGTGGTTGTTGACTGCCGCACACCTATGCTAGGTAGGTACGTCCTTGTGCGACTATTTCAGTCCGTGGTTATAGTTAGGAAGTATAGGTATGTGAGCCAGGATGCAATCTGAAAACGCCGGTAACGCCGAGGAGGAAGTAGGCAACCACTATTTGTACTGGAAGACGGTTGTCAGACTATCGGCGCAATTCAGGAAAGTTTGTCGTTGAAACCGAAAAGCACTTGTCAGCGGCTCGGCACGGTCCCAAAGCCCGGAGGCCCGGTGGGTTTTTCGGCGTTCGGGGAACGGGGGGGGTCCGGTCGAGCCTAATTCTGGCCGCTTTCCCGAGCCCCACCCCGAGCCCGAAGCAACTTCACATGAGGGTGCCGTAAGAGTAGTTCCTCTGGTACGTTGACCCGTTCAACTCGGAGCCACATCAACGACCTTTCAGACGCCTCCATCATGGCCAGCTTCGTCAAGCCCATCCCCCAGAGCATCCTCATATTCGGAGCAGCCGGCCACATCGGCCGTCCTCTGGCTGAGTTCCTCGTCCGCGAGGCACCTACCATCAGACTCCGTCTTGCAACAAGCAATCCCGAAAAGGTCAAAGACCTCCAGTCGGCCTTTCCCGGCGCGGAGGTCGTTCGAGCGTCTTACCACGATGCGTCATCTCTCCTCGCCGCCGTCAACGGCATCGAAGGCGTCTTCGTCATTACCCCGCCAGGAATGCAGGAAGAGAAGCCCATGACGGACCTCGTCGCCGCGCTGAAGTCCTCCGACACGGCCACCCACATCATCCGCCTCACCGGCATCTTCCCCGAACTCCCGCCCCACCGCATCCCGTCCAGCCTCGGCCGCGGCAGCCTCCCCGTCGAGCACCCCATCGCCAAACGCATCCTCGACGCCAGCGGCCTCCCCGTCACGTACATCAACTCGGGCGCCTCGTTCCTCGACAACCTGCCGCTCCTCATGCGGCCCGTCGCCGAGCGCAAGACGCTCGTGTGGCCCGAACACCGCGTGCCCTTCATCGACCCGCGCGACATCGCCGAGGTGGCGGGGCGTCTGTTCCTCTCGCCCGACGCGAGGCACGTCGGCGCCTTCCACACGATGAACAACGGGCACGACCGGCTGCGCTTCGCCGACGTGGCCGCCATCGTGTCCGAGGTGCTCGGCGTGCCCGTCGCCTACGACGGCAGCTTCGGGGCCTTCTCCGAGGTGTACGCGCCCGTCATGGGCGCCCGGATGGTGCGGGCCATGTGGGACTTTTTCAAGTTCGAGGAGGCCAACGAGGAGACGTGGGCCCTCGACGACTTTGTCGAGAGGACGCTGGGGCGGAGGCCGCAGACGGTCAGGGGCTGGCTGCTGGAGCACAAGGAGACGCTCCTCGCGGGCGGCGGGTCTGCCGGCTGGGTGCCGTCGAGGGGCGGCGCGGGCGCGAGGTTGGTGTGAGGTGCCGTGCGTGAAACTCTGACGCGGAACGCGATGTTCAGTGTCTTGCTTACCTTTTCGCGATGGGTACGGACTCGAATCCGATTCGAATACGGCCATGGCGAGGAACACCCTTGTTGCGGCTACCGAGGTAGCGACTCGGTTGATGGACGACGGCGAACTCTCGGTGTGAGTCGGGCGCGAATACAGTCAGGGCCACACCTGCTTTCCGCCTAGACTGACTAGCACGTCATCGTCATATCTAGATCGAACCATGATTTTTGAGATTGTTGTTAGTCTTGACTGCCTTATTGAAAAGAACCTAAACCTATCAAAGTGTGTTTGCCAAGGAAAGTTTGCAAGATTCAAGGTAGGTGAGGTCTCGTGGCGACAGGCACTGTTCCGTAAAGGTTGGATGCTGGTCGAAACAGCTCGCGCATACTTTCGCAGTAATGACGATCCGAGTCACTCGTATGCTTCTAGAAGAAGGCTTTCTTCTGGCTATGCCATCAGTCTCACACCCTCTTGGGATAAGACAACGTGTTTCTACCGTGCTAGCCTTGCGAATCACCGTGCTTCTTCGGTTGGTCAAACCGGGGACTTGCCTGCCCGCCGATTCGTCCCGTCTCTCTGTAGGATCGGGGACGTTCCGTGCAGTCAGTCGGCATAGTCCGCCAAGAACCAGCTCGGGAAGAAATTGCCGTTTTCCCTCTCCGCAGGAAAAAATCGTCCGTCCAGATCGTAATCGTAGATAAGGTCAATATTAACGGCATGCCGAGTCAAGCGCCTGCTAGCGGCGTCTGAAGTCAAGCACACGATTCGCTGGCTTTGCCGGCCACGACACTCTACGTTCTTTAGACGACAGCGTATACGTCCCAAGACCGGATCTGCCAGTGTGGTATAGACGTTGGCGACATGTCGAATCTCCCGTGTAGAGTCATCCTAGCCCATGCCAACAGCTGCTCGAGGGTCGAGTCTATGGCTCTCGAGGCCGTTTTTTATGGTTCAGAATGGATTCAAGGTGTAACACTGGCCTCGTTGATTCCGCCACGTAGTGCCCGAACGACGCCCGCCATTTGTTGTTCAAAGGCCGAAGAGTGCCCGATTCTGTGCCTACTGCGTATACGAGATAAAATAGCCTTCCACAGACTGTATCGGGCTTTCTACTCGACGTAACTCTAACTTTCTTTTCGTAATGTAGTTTACACCTGCATCGACTGCCGACCTTTTTGGTCATCTTTATGTCCCCGGGCGGCCTCGGAGCGTGTCTCCATTGCCGCTCCGACACAAAGTCCCGAGCCGGATGCTCCATCATTGACGGTTGCTGTAGAGCGGCCTGCTCTGACTACAGACCTCGGTGTAAGCAGCTCTGCGTCTGCGGGTGATGTGTGCCCATGTCTTGCAGGTACGATGCTATCTAATTAAACTGGCTATTCAAAGGGTACGAATATGGCATCGACACCTCCTTGCCAGCATCCTACATACTATTTGAGTCATATCTACGTGGATACACGTGGATACACGATTGTCCTTTGATCCCAATATTCTACTTGCCGCGGTTCGACGGTACTTCAAGCAACCTTGACGACCTGAACGACTGGGTGACTGGGAACGGGACCCACGGCGACGACCTCGAGCGCCACCAAGGTTCTTGCAGCAAAGGCTACATATACGATGCCCAAAGGTTCTACAGAGTTTTCATCTTTTTAGACTTGCACAGTCAACGGGATTGAAAAACTCTTCGCTTCTTCACCTACCTTCATCGCCGTCGCACAGGCATCCTGCCTCTCGCCTCGCCTCGCCTCAGCCATCGTCTTGACATCCTTCATCCACTCCCCCGTCCTATCCCACGAACGACGTCTCCCTGCCTTTTGCCCAACTACATCCTTTTCTGTCTGATCTACATCTCGCGTAAGAAGATGCCGTGGGGACGCACGCGAGCGTCCGACGACCTCTCCATCGAGCTGGCGAGGCCCAACGCAACCTTCCACCCGGGCGACGTCGTCGAGGGCCACGTCATCCGCCAAACCCCCGGCATCGTTCCCATGGCTCTCCTGCGCGTGCGCATGCTCGGCCGCGCCTGGTCGGAGCTCTGGATCGAGGACGAGAGGTCCGAGGCCAGGGGCAGGGCGCTTAGGCGCGAGCCGGGGCTGCCGAACCAATGCCGGTCCCTCTTCAACTTTTGGCCGCCCGACCGGCTCGAATCGCAGCTCGTCCAGGGCCCGGTCCACGTGCCGCGCGGCGAGCCCCGGAGGTGGGCCTTCAGCTTCACGCTGCCGTTGCACACGGACCGCGACGCCGTCAACGAGGGCCTCTCGCCGGAGCACCGCCGGGCCTCGCTCGTCCACTCGGCGGACGACCCGGACGGCGAACGCAGGGTGCCGGCGACGGGGCTGCCCGACGCTTTCCTCTGCCACGGGTTCCACTACGCGGTGTGGTGCACCCTCGTCGAATACTACCTCGAGGCGGAGATGACGGTCGAGGGGAAGAAGACGGTGTACAGGGCGGCGCGGCACATCCAGGTGCGCTCCGCCCCGTCCGCGACGCCGCCGATCAGCGACTTCCGGCTGGCGACGAGGTACATGGCCGGGTCGTGGCGACGCACCACCTGGTCCCCAGGAGGACCGACGAGAAGCTGTCGTGGGAGCAGAGGCTGCAGAACCTCGTGCGCTCGCCGGCCGTCCCGCGGTTCTCGTTCGAGCTGAGGGTCGACTTCCCCAAGCAGCTGCAGCTGGGCAACCCGTCCCCCGTGCCGTTCCGGCTGCGCCTCCTGCCCCGGGACGAGGGCACGAGCGACATGGTCCGCGACTCGCACCAGACCGTCTTCGTCACCAAGGTGACGCTCGAGGTGCACACCACCGTCGGCACCGCGTGCCCCGGGCTGCTCGGGCTCTACGACAGCTGGATAAAGAAGAGGAACCTGCTGGGCAAGGTGCGCCGGCCCGCCAGCAACCGGCGGGGTCTCGTCCTCCCCGTCGGCGAGCACGTCGAGCCTCTCGACATCGGCGCCAGTTTCGGGCTGCGTCTGGGCGCCGCTCGCTTGATCATGGACCCGGCGCTGGTCACGGGGGACGGGTGCGAGCAGCTGCCGCCGACGACGACGACGTACACGCACAGCATCGAGCACAAGCTCCACTGGGAGGTTGAGATCTCGATCGCGTCCGAGGCGGCGAGATGGAGCGGCACGCAGCACATTGTCGTGCTGCCGGCTGGTGGTGGTGGTGGTGATGATGGAAGCGAAGCAGGTCCTCCGCCGGGCAAGAATGCGGATGTGCCGCTTGTCTACCAGACACCCGACCTCGGCGCTGGAAGAAAGGGGCTTGGACGTACGGAGAGGATGAAGCCGAGGGGTGGAGTAGTAACGGTCCTTCGGGCCTGGCCTGGACAGTTGTCGGAGTCTTACCTCTAGGCTGCGGTATTTAATTTCACGAACTAATGTCATTCCTCGTCTTTTACCAAAGACCTTGCTTGTAGTTGCTACTGAGTATACTATCAAACGCAATTAATCATCTTTGAGAATCATTCTGAAATGTGATACGATGAGTTAACTTATTCGGTAGATAGATCAAAGCCAACTTCTTCATTGCAATTATACGGTACCACTGAGCATACTATCGAAGCCGTATGTCTTGAGGGCCGGTCGCACCGTTGATCAGGAGCAGCAAAGTAATAAATTGAAGCAATGATATAATGCTGATTGGTAGATTTGAATATAGTACACAGTACAGCTCTTTCCCCTTTGCTATAGATTAGTTGTCGTGATAGCTTCATGGTCGTGGCCCTATCCTGTAAACTGCTTACGTAAGGGATTGCTGATGTAAGACACGAACTTACAAATCAGCCAATACTACCAACAAGCCTGTTCTATCTCCGTAGGCCATACGGCGGCACGGTTCATTAAACTAATCTTCTTGCCAGGATCAAGCATGAAGCCTCATGTACCTAGACATGCTATTTTACAGCCTTTTTATTAACCGCCCATCTTCCTCGCCTGCTTGTCTGCTTTCCTCACTCAGACCTCGGCTGTACTCTGACTTCTCTCCCTGTTCTATTTCATAGCTACGTTCTGGTGGTTATGCCAATGGAACCCCCCTTTTCACTCACGACCCTCAACGTTCACAGTCTAGTCACGTACTACTCGACAGTCTGATACATCTATAGATCTGATACATCTACAGATCGAGCCTTTGAGGTCAGTCTACGTCGGTGCTGACGGTGTTGGTAGTCAGCCTACGGCAAGTCAACTTCTAGCTGCTGATTCCTCAACGTCACGAACATACTCATCGTCTTATTCACCGGCACACTCGATTATTGGAGTCATCATCTTTCTTGTTCAAGCGGTCTATGTCTACCATCACCGGCTATACGTAATCCGCTCAACCGAAACAGGAACCACGGCCAGCGCCTCGGCAGCAGACTCGCCCAGGATGAAGCTGTACTCGCCCGCCTCGACGACCCACTCCCTCGCCGTCTCGTCAAACGACGCAAAGTCCTTGGCGCACACGCTCAGCCGGACCGTCTGCTTCTCCCCGGGCCCCAGGCGCACCTTGTCGAAGGCGACCAGGACCTTGACGGGCGTGTCCTCCCTGCTCTCGGCCCTGCCGGCGTACACCTGCACCACGGCACCGCCGGCCACGCCCCCCGTGTTGGCGACGTCGACGCTGACGGCGAACTCGTCTTTGCTGCTGCTGCTCTTCTTCTCGACCGCAAAGCCGGCAAAGGCAAACTCGGTGTACGACAGCCCGTACCCAAAGGGGAAGTTGACCTTGCCCCCGTCGACCCTGTCGTAGTGCCTGTACCCGACGAAGACGCCCTCCTCGTACGCGACCCCGAGCCGGCCCCCGACCCAGGTCCCGGGGAAGTTCCCGTGCGCCGGGGCGTCCTCGACCCTCGCCGGGAAGCTCACGGGCAGCCTGCCCTCGGGGGTGACGGCGCCCGACAGCACGTCCGCGATGGCGTTGCCGCACTCCTGGCCGGGGAACCACGCCTGCGCGAGCGCGGCGACGCGGCCGAGCCAGGGCATCGCCACCGCGACGCCCGTCGAGTTGACGACGACCGTGTTGCCGTTCGCCCGCGCCACGACCTCGACGAGCCCGTCCTGCTCGCACGGCAGGTGGAACGACTCCTGGTCCCGCCCCTCCGTCTCCCACTGCGGATCGTGGCCCGTGAAGACGACGGCCAGGTCCGCCGCGGCCGCCACCCGGGCCGCCTCGCCGTGCAGGTCCGCGTCGCGCTCCGACTCGAGCGCGAACCCCATCCGCACGCCCGTCCGGCCCTCGAGGATCTCCAGCCCGATCCTCGTCGGCGGCTCGCTGTGCACGCGCAGGCGGTACGTCCGGCCGGCCTCGAGGCGGTGCCTGAATCCCGGCTCGTCGGCCGCGAGGAAGAGCGCGCCCATGGGGTCCGCGCAGTTGCCCGGCTGCTCGAAGACGACCGCGTCGTCGACCGAGACGCGCGTCGGGCCGATGCCCGAGCAGGCCATGTAGTGCGTCCCGGACTCGCGCGGCGTGAAGTCGCCGACCATGTCGAGCGTCTTCCACATGGACTCCTGCGAGCCCAGCGGCGAGTAGGCCGAGCTGGGGTGGCCGTGCAGCGTGGACGCGGGCTCGGCGCCGTTGTCCGCTTGCCCGTGGACGTGGTCGTAGAATAACCTGGTGAAGCCCGGTTGGCCGTCGAGTCCGACAATGGTGCCGACCTCGCCGGTCTGGCTGATGGGCGGGAGCAGCCGTTCCTTGTGCGCGCCCTTGGCGTAGGTGAATTCGACGTCGGGTCCGTACGTCGCGTGGAGGGCGTCCCAGGGGGACAGCCGGTAATGCGCGTTGACGCTGGCGCTGCCGCCTCCGTGGGCGAGGCCGTCCTTTGCGTACCCGATGAGGGCGATCTTCTTCCCCTTGACCTTGTCCCTGGTGAGCGGGAGGATGTTGTTGTCGTTCTTGAGGAGGACGATGCCCCTGGCACCCGCATCGCGGATGAGGGCGCGGTGTTCCGGTCTGTCGACGGCCTTCTCGACGGTGATGGTCGGATCCCTGAAGCCGTTCAAGCGCTCCGTCCACTTCAGGATGGCGCGCACCCTCTCGTCGATGGCCTCCTCCGTCACCTCGCCCTTGTCGACGGCCGCCAGCACGGCGGCGGGCTTGCGTATCCTCGGCGGCCCCGGCATCTCGACGTCCATACCGGCGCGGATCCCCTCGGCCACCGAGTTCGTGCCGCCCCAGTCGCTCATCACGAGGCCCTCCCAGCCCCATTCGCCCCTCAGGACGTCCTTGAGCAGCCACTCGTTCGAGTCGCAGTGCTTCCCGTTGACGAGGTTGTACGCCGACATGACGGCCCACGGCCCGGCCTCCTTGACGGCGATCTCAAACGGCCGCAGGTAGATCTCCCGCAGCGCCCGCTCCGAGATGGTCTCGTCGACGGTCGTGCGCGCCGTCTCCTGCTCGTTGGCCACAAAGTGCTTGATGGTCGCCGACACGCCCAGGCCCTGGCACCCGCGGATCATCTCGGCGGCCAGCTTGCCGGCCAGGAAGGGGTCCTCGCTGTAGCTCTCAAAGTTGCGGCCGCCGAGCGGGTGGCGGTGGATGCACACGGTGGGCGCGAGCAGGCACCGGGCGCCCTTCGCCTTGGACTCCTGGGCGAGGGCGGCGCCGACGGAGCGCGCGATGGTGCGGTCAAAGGTCGCGGCGATGCTGCAGGCGGCGGGGAAGCAGGCGGCCTTTGTCGAGCCGTCGATGGCGGCGCCGCGGGTGCCGTTGGGGCCGTCGGTCGTCTGCCGACGTCAGGATGATGGCCCAGGGGTGAAGGGCGTGGGGATGGATGGGAGGGAGCTGACCTTGATTGCTGGGACATTTTTGCCGGGGACGTCGCCTGTCTCGACAAAGTTGCGGCCGGCGAGGAGACGGACCTGGAGGTGTCAGTGTGTGTGGGTTGCCATGGCCCGTGGGACCAGATGAGTGTGATGGGAGCAGATGATTGTGGTTCACCGTACCTTTTCCTCGAGCGTCAGGCTCTTGAGGATGGCCTCGATGTCTGTCGTGTCTGCCATTGTGATGAAGGGTATACTCGCAGCAGCGTAGCATTCCCATCATCGTCTACTGCTCTCGTGGTCAGCGACGTCCTTTATCCCCGCGATCAAGACGAGCCGAGGTGGTGTTGGTGGAGCATCGCGGAGGTCGGAACTCGGAACGGCCATTCGGACGTGATGGGCTCTCCAGAATCCAGAGTCCATCCCTCCGCATTCGCCAGCGACGGGGATGGCGATGACGACTCAAGGGCTGACCAGGTCCTCCAGGCCATCTCACCAATCGGGTGTAACAGACGGGAGTGTTGATCGTCTGCGTGACCGGGGCCCCGCTGCTCGGGACGTCGGGACGAGACCGGGTAGAGGGGTCCGGAGGAGTCCGGAGGGGAGTCGGTGGTGCTCCGACGACGGCCGGAGGCTGCTAGGTCTTCAAAGCTGACCGTCTCCGGGCGGTAGACGGTGCTGTGCAGGCTCGTCTGGTATTTTGAGGTATCGATGTATCAACTACGTATTCTGGAAGAGATCTCATCCTCATTACTCATCTCACAACTCATATGGCGATGGGAAACCAGTATGAGTTGAAAATTACCACAGTAAGTGTTTTCAACTTGAGACACAGTTCGTATCGAGCCGATGAGATCATCTTGTAAAGGTGAATGAGACGTCACTCAGTGAGGACCACCAGAGTCCCAGTCGACTTCTCATCGAGTGTCAGCATGATACTCTCACATGTCGCATTCCTTGCTGGCCGATGAAGCTTGATTCTCTCCTCCAATTGAACCCATTCATGGTGAACCACATGCAACACAACCTATCTAACTCATCTCTCTCATCTCCATACCCAGCTCATCAACCTCAGCTTCGTGCCGAGCTGACCCTAGGGGACTTTGGTTGAATCTGTGGGCGCGCAGCCCAGTCTAAATACTCTGGACGCCAGTTTCTCTACCATTCTGCTCTGCATTAGTCCGAAAAGAGATTAAGGCTGACAGACTCACCAAGACGCCCTTGATGACTACCTGTTTGTCTCTTACCCCAATCTTCAGCTGGACCCGACACGCTTTGTCTCGGAAAGTCTTCCTTGCCAGACGCGTCTTGAATCGTCCATTCAGCCCTCGTCTCCATACTGACCTGACCTGACCGAGTCCTGACACTTCGTCAACGTCATCAGGTCCGCTCCGCCACTACCGTCGGAATTTGACTAATCCGGACGCGCTCCGCTTGGTTTCGTTTCCCATCACGACGACCACCCTCTGCTTCACGTAGCCCGCGATCCCCTTCGTCTCTATCCGCCACGAATCCCACTCGCTCGCCCAA
The DNA here is from genome assembly GCA_004366825.1 of Colletotrichum spinosum. Classification (NCBI taxonomy): domain Eukaryota; kingdom Fungi; phylum Ascomycota; class Sordariomycetes; order Glomerellales; family Glomerellaceae; genus Colletotrichum; species Colletotrichum spinosum. The sequence goes on along the minus strand of QAPG01000016.1, from coordinate 320,861 downwards.
GGCGAAAATGGCTTCCCCAGATGCGAACGATGCGGTAGCAGAACAGCCAGCACCGCAGGAGACGGCCTTCACGACACAGCAACCGCCCATCGACGAAGAAGCCATCACACCTCCCGCCACAACCAACGGCCACGCTCACAACACCGCCGCCAATGCCGCTTCCTCCGCCGCCGCCTCCTCCCTCAAACACCCATCGCCAACTCCCTCCTCCTCCTCCCCCCGCGCCCTCGCCCCGGACCTCCTCCGCGGCCTCCTGATGCTCCTCATGGCCCTCGACCACAACGTCATCGGCCTCAACGCCTGGCCGCACAGCACCGGCACCAACGGCACCGAGGCCGACTCCGCCGTCGTCGAGGGCTGGAACTGGTGGCTCGGCTACGCCATCCGCACCCTCTCCCACCTCTGCGCCCCGGGCTTCACCTTTCTGCTCGGCATGGGCGTCGTCTACTTTGGCCGCTCGCGCGCCGCGAAGCTCGGCTGGTCCGGCCCTCGCATGGCCCGCCACTTCGTCGTGAGGGGGCTGGTGCTGACGCTCGTGTCCGTCGCCATGGGCCTGGCCACGATGCCCGGGAAACTGTGGTTCCTCAACGTCGTGCTGGTGCAGCTGGGGGTCGACTATGTTCTCGTGGGGTTCCTCTGGCTCGGTATATCGTCGTCGGAACCCTTGCTGGCCACACATGTCGACCGCCACATCGACCAAGACGGTGAACGAAGACCTCTCCTCGCTCACTCTGGCCATCATACGCCTTCCCCGACCAGACCCTCGCCCAAGGCATCCCGCCTCTCCTTTCACATCCACAACATCCTCCTCCTCGTCCTCTCCCTCGTCACCATCTTCTGGAACCACTGGCTGTCCCCAACCCACGGCACTTGCGCGCCTCCCTCCTCCTCAGCAACAACCATCACCACCGCCACCTCCCCAGCATCCGACTTCTGGCGCTTCTGGTTCCACCAAGTCCTAAACGAACACGTCATGTCCGCCTTCCCCCCTCTCGCATGGCTCTCCTTCGCCATCCTCGGCCTCCTGTACGCCCGCATCCTCCTCGCCCGCCCGTCGTGTCCCAGCACGACCCAGATCTGCGGCAACCTCGCCGCCGGCACCCTCTTCGCCGCCCTCTTCGTCCTCACGCGCGTCCTCCGCCTCGGAAACCTCTCGGAAGACTGCCTGCGCACCCCGGACCAGGCCGCCCACCCGCACACGAACCCGTACCTCGCCTCGCCCGCGTCCTTCTTCTACGTCGTCAAGTACCCGCCCGACTTTGCCTTCTTCTGCTACGCCCTCGCCGCCACTTTTTACCTGCTGGCCCTCTTCGCCGCGGTGCCTGCCACGCTCGCAAACAAGCGGCTGCGCGTGCTCCTCGCGTTCGGCACGTCGGCCCTCTTCTTCTACGTCGCGCACATGGTCCTCCTCATGACGCTCGCCGGCGTCCTGCTGCGCGCGTTCGGTCGCGATACGGGCGTCCCCGCGCCCGTGGGCCGTCCGGCCGAGGGCGTCGACAACATGTGGCTGTGGTGGGGGAACTGGCTGGTTGTCGTGGCCGTCATGTATCCGCTGTGTCGGTGGTACGGCAGGTTCAAGATGACGAGGGGTCCGGACTCGGTGTGGAGGTTCTTTTAGGGTTGGGAAGGGTCACGGGTGTGGGTATGGTGTGATGGCATCGTGGGATGACGACATTCGCTGCGAGACTGAGTCAGCTGTAGCTTCGGCCGTCATTCCCAGAGTCCCATCCTGGAGTCTCGTCTTGTTGTTTAATGTCAGCACGATCAAAGCAATTATGTCCCCCCCATCAAAGCAGCAGTGAGAGTCAGGTGGACAAATGAAAGTTGCAGTCTTGCTCGGCGTATCTGAGGTATCAAGTTCCGTCCGTGGCTGTTGTCTTCCGTATAGCTCGTCTGGCCGTCTGTTGTAGACAGCTCTGCTCGTCTTCCAGAGCATATCGTCTCCCGGTGTGTCATCCATATGTGCCTTCTTCCATATACATATACATACATACAGTTACATCCCACTGCTAAATGCAGCTTGTCCTTGTGACCGTCGCACTCTCATGTCAACGTCCCAGAGACATTGTCCACAGAAACCATCCACAAACCAACCTCCTTTCGAGAGACGTCTTCTCGACACGGGGACAGACGGGGCTCACTTCCACCTCGGCTGCTGCGGCGTCGGCGCCGCGGGATACGGCTGCACCCTCGACCTCCTCCGCGTAACCCTCTGCGGCCGCCCCGACGCACTCCCCGCCTCCGTGCTCACCACCGTCGGCGCCGCCGTCGTCGTCGCCGTCGTCGTCTTGCCCGTCCTCGTCCTCTTCGTCGCCGCGGCCTTCTGGTTCGCCGTGACAGGTTCCTTCTTCGCCCTCGTCGCCGTGGTAGGCCTCGACGGCTCCGACCTCGTCTGGCTCTCCACCCGCCTCGCCATCCTCAACGCCCTCGTCGTCGTCGTCGCCGTCGCCACCGTCTTCGTCGGCGATGGCGGCGGTGGCGGCACCACTGCAATCACCTGTCTCCCGCTGCGTCCTCGTCTTCTCGTCGCCGCCGGCTTCTCTCTTTCCTGCTCCTTCTCCCTGACCGCTGGCGGAGGCGGCGGAGGCATCACGTCGACCGGCGCAACCGGTTCCTCCAGGCCGTCGGTGTGGAATGTTTCCTCCTCCTCGGGTGGTAAGTCACTCCTCCTCGCCGCCGCCCATTCCTGCACCCTGTTCCTCCTCGCAATCTGCTCCTCGTCCGCGCCCCCTTCCCCCGCCAGCCGTTCCGCCACGCGGATCTTGGTCCACGACGACTTCATAATCTGCCTCTGGGCCTCCGATTGCCTCAGCCACTTGCAGAACCTCTCGTTTGACCGCTGCCACCTCCCCTCCGTCTCCTCCCCGCCATCCTGCTGATGCTGACGATGCTGCTGCTGCTGCTGCTGCTGCTGCTGGTCTCGCGACGAGCTCCGCTCCTCCTCGGAGTTATTCCTGTCCTGCTGCTCCAGCAGTTGGCGCTGCTGCTCCTGTTCCTCCAGCGCCGACACGGCCCGCCCGGCCTCAAAGTACCTCCCCGCCGCTGCGATGGCCATCTCCTCGGCCGCCTCGAGGTTCGTTCGCGCCGTCAGGCACACGTCGCCGTGCGTCCCCAGGTCCCGCCGGATGCGCTCGCGGCGCTCCTCGGCCGCCGCGAGCGTCTGCGCGAGAGCCTCGATGGCTGCGTTGGCGTCCTCGAGCTCCCGCATCTGCCGCTTCATCAGCGCCAGCGACGACTCGCACAGCTCCCGCGCCCGGTCGAGCGCCGCGTCCGCCTGCATCTTGTCGCGCTCCGCATCGTCGCGCTCGTGGATCGCGCACCGGTGGTCCGCGAACGTGATGTGCTTGCCGCTGTGGCCGCAGTTGCGGCACGCATCCGGGTCCATGACTCCTGGGTTCGCGAGGATTGGCCCCCCCTGGGATCCTCTCTCTCTGTTGATCTGCTTGATGAAGGGGAAAAGAAAGGACCGAACCCTGGTCCCAGTCAACCCCGGATCGTGTGGCTATGCCATACCCATTGTCAGACTCTCAAAGTCACTAACTCGGTACGGTACACGGCATGTCTGTCTCACCTTGCTTTTTTCCCCCGCGGTGGTGTTACCGGATTGTCGTCGACAATCTCCAACGTGAACGGGTGGGGATGGTTCGTCCAAGGACACACGCGGTGAGCTGAGGTGAGCTGAGTTGGCAAATGTAAGGATCAAAGGTGGACGGAGCGCGGAAGTGGGCGAGCGAGGATGGCGTGTGTACGGATACTCAGCATTGCGTTTGGTTGCTTGCTGGTGCTGGTGCTGGTGGGAGGACGACGAGGGTGGGAAGAGGAGGCTTCGGAAGAATGCGTGTCAGGTCAAGGAGAGGGCAAACTTTGGCAAGTCGTCACCGTCCAACTTAATTGGAAGTCCACCGGGGGCGGGCTCCAATGTCACGATGCTCATTTGCTTCCTGGGGCGGTCGACCCTGTTTTTTATTTTGGCATCCAGGGTCCATGTCCATGGGTGGTGGGTGTGGGACAAACTTGGCGAGGTGAACTCCATACCTCATCTTCATACTACATAGTATGTATGCCAGACGAGGCGTGCCGGGATTCTGGCAGAGGAGCAGTGCTTGGAGTCGTGTCATCTGTCACCTGTGTTGGATATCCATCAGCTATCATGTCTGGATCTGCAGCATAGGCTTGGGTGAGGTGACGGCCAGCTTCGCTCACCGACAATGGCAAACATCACGCGACGCAGCGAGGATGGCCCCAAATGCATGCGTAGTTCGTAGATAGTATCCGTAATGTTCCAGCGGTCTGGGTCTGGTAATGCGAAGAGCAACCCAGCTACCGGCATCAGAAACGTCCCTAGTGTAGCCTGCTCGCAGCACGGGCACGTCTTGTCTCATCGGGCTGCATACGAAGAGCTTCTAGAACCTCCACTGTTGCACTTGTGGCTTCCGTGCCGATTCGTCCTTCACAACGCGTTGCGTGGATAGCATTCGTCGAGTGGTGTATGGTCTGCCAGGCTCTGAACAACGGTCCAACGGTTGCTGAGCCAAAAGAAAACATTACTACGTAGTCTCCATGGTATACAGTATCGTACACACGCTGTCTGACTCTGTGGACATCTCGTGCCCATAGTGTACTTACTGTAGTAGATGTGCCATCCTCCACAATACACAACTCCGGCCAGGATGTGGCCAGCATGCCTGGGTTCCCAGCTCCACCGAGATTGCAGCCCAAAGAGGCAAAGCCTTGTTCAGGTGAGCCGCTGCGGATACGGCGGGACATCTTCCCACAGGATGCTCCCGGTACATTTACCTCTGGCTCTTCTCTCGCTCGGTTGGACTGTCCAGGATGAGTAGCGAGCTCCTCTGCGACAGGGGTAGCTCCGGAGCTCCTGAGTCGAGATCCAAGATGTGATTCCATAAATTGCACAAAGACTGTTGTGCAAGTCTAGGAGACAGTCCACACAGTGCCCTCTGCATCTGCAGCCTCGTGTATCTGGGGTGCTCGAATGATGGAAGAGCATCCGAAAGGCGCCACGAGTCAAAGGAAATTCGCTACTTTGGCTTGTCGAGCCGAGTATGGTCGAGATCTGTATTACTAACGAGAGAGAACCAGGTTAGCACTCTTCCAGACACACAAGTCGGGTACCCCGAGCCTGTTATCAGACTTGGGTTGGCATCCCTTGCAGGCTTGAGGTATCGACAGCAGGGTTCAATGGTGACAGTGCCGTCAAACTCTCTGACGCTGCCCGTTCCGACAAGTCGACTCAGTATCGTGCTTCTCTTGGTATTAGATTCGTCAGTCGCAAGTGAAGCCCACGCCAACTGGCCGCCGGTGACTTCTTCATCCAGCCATGTTGTAAAGTCCTACTTGCGCAACTCTCGGTCGTCAATGATTCTCCGAAAGGACGCTGTCGCATGACCTAGATGAAGACGCGAATGCGTTTCTCGAAATCAGGTAGCTCAAACAGTATGTGGGTATATCCAACACGTCGCCTCAATCTCCTTGCCCGACTCCTCCATCAGCAGCGACTTCCCTCCCCAACTGCCGATGCGAAAAAACCTCCGTCCAAAGTAGAAGTCGGGAATAAAAGCAAAAGAAACAAAGACAGAGAAGATTGAAGATGCATTTTGCCTTGTATCAAGACTTTATACCAAGTAAAGAAGTATCAGCAAGCTCGAGGTCACTGAAAGTATTGGTCGATCCTCCCCGACAGGCACGTCGTGTGGGCAGAAAACCTCGACGGCATGCCCCTTTTCCTCGGCATCGCCGATGGTGTAGTGGTCGTTCTGGGCGTCTTGCTGGCTTCTGTCTGCGAGTTTTGCTGTCCCGAGGTGATGGCGTTGATCTTATTGACGACCCAGGACATCTGTATCGCCGGCCTGACGGCAACGCGCGTGTCGACGTCGTCCGCGTCCTCCTGCTTGACTTCGGGCTCGGGGTCCGTCAGGTACTGCGGAACAGCATCTAGCAGCTTCTCCCTGGCACCCCGACGGTGCCTGTTCTTCCTCTTCCGGCGACTCTTCTTTTGCGAGTTGCTGTGGTAGTTGTCGTAGTTGTTCCCGTCCTGATCCAACAGCCATTGCCTGGGCCCCTTGGGCCACTCGCTCATCGGAGCCATGGCGGCGGGCGCCGCTGGGTTGCCATCCAGCACCCGCGGCGACCCGAACTCGAGAACCTCTTCGGAGAGCTCCTTCACGTTCGGCGGCTCGTTGTTCCCGTCCTGCTCCAACAGCCATTGCCTGGGCCCCTTGGGCCACTCGCTCATCGAAGCCATGGCGGCGGGCGCCGCTGGGTCGCCATCCAGCACCCGCGGCGAACAGAATTCAAGAACGTCTTCGTAGAGCTCGTTCACGTTCGGCGGCTGCTCGGGACGGCACTTTCTCCATATATCGACGACGGCCGTCGATGCCTCGCAGTACCCAGGACGCTCGCCACACGCGCGCTCGTAAATGTTTCAGAGGGGACAAAGTCGTCGTCCGTCACCGTCTTCACTTGGGCCCGAGCATCGCTGGCTTTGCTCTCGAACGTGTCACGCAGCTCTTGGGTGCGCCCTAGTTCGAGTCTGGTGGCCCTCTGTTGCCTCCGAGCTTCTGCGAGAGCGCGGGTGAGCTGGCGGACTCGATTATTGACCCTCCGCAGCTTGTGTCTTGCTTCACTGCGCTGTTTGTCGACCCTCTCGAGGTCTTCCCTGGCGAGGGTGTGCCGTGCAACTGCGCCATACATGCGACCGGCGGCCTTGTGGAAGTCATACGTGGCACAGTCTTTCTTTCGCGAGGGCCTCATTGCAGTAGGGGCAGATGGCATCCATCTTGTCATAAGTCAGGTGGATCTGTTGCACCGTTGATGAGTATTCACGGATGGCCGGACGATTTGCATCAAACCGACGGTGTGCGTTTCCATGTGGCAGGCCAGATATCCTATACAGCAGACGGATGTCTGGTGTATTAAGTTGGGTTGCTGCCTCGTCAACTGGTTGCAGAAACAAAAGTAGAGAGAAGAGAAGACTTACAGCCAGCGACAGTAGGGATCCCAAGCATTTGAAGCAGATCTAATTACATAGACAGCGACCTGGAAAACAATGGGCGGGGCTGCTGAGGTACCTTAGGGGAAGCAGCTCGCGTCCACAGCGCGTCGGCTTGCTATAAAAGGGTTCCAGGCCACCTACCTTGGGGGTAATTAGAGCGCCAGCACGTACTGTAAGCTCACTGTGAGCTGTACGTCTAGGCCAAGCAGGTAGGCACCTTGGGCATGCGATTTGGTCACAATCTTATCTCGGTGGATACCTAACCTGTATCCGTAGTACATTAATTAGGTACCTTACTACCTTATGTGATACACCAAACCTCGCTCGACACCACCCTGGATACTGAGTCGCGACAATCGCAGCTCCGAACATTGATCCATTCCAGGTCCAGCTACCGGTCTGTAGACTCCAACTTGCTTTGCCTGATTGCGTGGACGAGACAATGACCCGCAGAACGCGCTGCTTCACCCGCGCTGCCAAAATCGCTGGGACATTGGATATGAGCGCTGTCGGCAACGTCGAAGAAGCTGGGGAGGTTTTACTCGGAGATTGGCAGTCACGGACCCGAAGGAAGGCAACTCTACCGTCGTTTCCTTTGCAGAGGGTCACCTCGTCGTGAATCGACGCTTTTACCGAGACCACTGCGGCCTGCCAGATCTATGTTGACTGGCCGAACTACGAGCGGCAGCCGGCTCACGACACTGCCTGCATCGCCGAGCTCAAGAACACACGGTTCACAGCGACAGGGCCTGGATACGATCGACGCAGAGATGAATGAATCGGCTCTTGCTGGATTGTTCCACCGACTACGGGATTGCTATTCAGCGAGGGGCCGATGAGACAAGTTGGAATCTGGTGTTGAATACCTACCACGACCTTGGGAGTTCCCGCAGGCTCGACGACCCCGACTGGCGGAATTTTTTCATTGTGTGGCAACATTGAAAGCTCTTCGTGAATCTTTCAATATTCGAACATGGGAGACGTCCGTTGTGAGTGGCTTCACGGCCTTGCGCAATGGACGCCAAGTCCGGAGAAACGCAACGAGATCGCAGGCCAAGCCATGTTTTGTTCTCCGATGATGAAAACTAGTTGTAGGTAGGCCAACGCATGCGCTTGAGTACTGAGTTTAGTAAGCGTGAAGGGTCTCGGCTTTAACGCTGGGAAGTCTCAAGATGCTGGACGCTTCGCGGTTGCAGCACATTGCCAGAGTTTGCATTTTGGCGAATACTTGGGAAAAATGTCTATATTCGACTTGTATATTTAGTCCATTCGTAGGATTCGATTCATTTCCAGTACATGGCCATGTACTGCGCGTCCATTGTCTCCAGATGCTCCGTGTATCTCGACAATGCAGAGAACAGGAGTGACGATATCATCATCACGTTGCTGGAATTATCCACAACCATGGGCTACAGTCAACGCAGACAGCACAATAGCCTGAGACGCAGGGTTGGGTCTTTACGGACTTGGACCAGGAAACCGGTTGAGGATAGATATGAACAGCCAGGTTGGCTATGCGCCTTGAACAACCGCCCCTGGCGAACCCCATCACCATCTACCTGCTTTCTACAGACTCAAGGTACACACCAAAACCTTACGCCATCATGGCGAGCATCCTCAATGTCGATTTCGAGGGCACGATCTTCGAAACGCAGAGGTCCATCGAAGAATCGTTCAAACTCACCTTCGACTCGCTCTTCCCAACCAGCCCGACGCGGCGGAGTCTCACGGACGTGTTGGTTGCCTGCGATGCTGGCTGTGGATTATGGAGATTTGGTTTCTGCATGCGTCGACTGTTCCCGTGGTCGGGGACGCGGTTACCGACATTCAGTTCGCGCGCAACGCGGGTCCCAAGGCGTGCTGGGCGAGATATGGGTACGGTGAGACGGGCAAGTGCGAGGCGCCGAGTCCGGAGCATGTTATCGACACGGTGATGGATGTTATTGGGGATTGTTCAGGGAGAGGAGGCCGCGTGATAGTCGCGTCAAACTGCTGGCGAGGCGATGGGAGTTGGGGTCAGGATGACGGGGGCCTCATTTGATGGATTCCATCAAGTGTCTGAGCTGGCCACGGGCAAAATCTAGCTCGAAGCGTGGATATCTTGACCTGCACACCATTGTTAGAAAAGCTCAATGAAGACCAAAAGCGTCTTCTCCCGACTTTTACGTCTACATACGTGCTGTGGCAACCTCCAGCCTCTCGTCCCTTGGTCCTAAGAGGTTGCAGACCCAGGGCTTGAAGACCAGATAGACATCGGGTTTTTTGAAGCCCTCGGTAGCAGCTCCGGTATCTCCCAGCAATGGGGTTTATACTCCACCCGTGATCAGGAGAGTCGTCTTCGAACAATCCTCCGATGCCCTTGCTTGATCGTCCGCATCCGTCACCGATCTGTGCACCAGTGAGTTATTGAGCCTCTTCTCGTCAGGCATCTTGCTGCAGGGTGAGGCAGCGTAAAGCTTGGTGACCAGGTCAGCTAGCCTGAAGGGGTTGATTTTCCGTCGGACATCATGGCACGTAAAGAAGATTATGGAGAGTAGTCTGTTAAACACGACTTTACGTGCGGTTAACCATGGTTATTATGTTCTCTTTTTAATATTGCAACGTTATTATATATCCTCTGCAAAAATAATAGTTACTTTATTTGTTGATTACAGTATGTTCCCTCTTCTCGACATCATACATTTGATTCTAGGACTATTAGATTAATACCAAGACTACAATATTCCATCGATGCTATGAATAGGTCTGTTGAGACTTGTTGCTCTGAAAAAAGAAATGTCAGCGGATTTACTTTAATAAACCCGTCAGAGTAGTCGGAATATAACTTTGGTCACCAAAAACGAGTTTTACCGCACCAGCACCAATCCCTACAGTCTCCCTCAACATGGTTGGGGAGGTTGGTAGGTAGCGGGCTTGCAATGTTCCGCCTAGAGTTCAAGACCACGAGATCAAGCGCGGTGATCCAGGCGGAACACCATGTACGGCAGTACACCAGGCAAAGGTCAAACCCAGTTTATTTTGATTTAGCCGCGCCCATACGTTTTGTTAACAGAAGGTCCCTTGATCCTCAGAAGCTTTGAATGCGGTGAATTGTGCTATATTATGCTGCCTGGCCACTTCATAAGCGGAGGTGGCAAAACTCACACTTTTTGCTTAGAGGATCTCCTTAGTAGCTGTCTTCTAGCGACCTCAGTCGCTACAGTGAGATGTCTGTTCTTCACGGAATCCTTGGGTCCAAAGAAACCACAATCGACATGAGAGGAGAGCAGGCCTGTGAGACAGATTCCGACGGCCTTCTGGGGCAGCCGCAAGGGGTACGACGCAAAGGCCGTCGTCGGCATGATGGCCTCGTGGCATGCCTCACTATCCTCTCAGCTTCTCTGAACGTCTTATTCGCCGTGGTTGGTCTGTTGTACTGGATTCGAACGCAGCATGCCGCGCAATCATCGTACGAGACCGGATTCCGCTCTGACCTGGGCAGGTGGCTCCATATCCCCAATCCTCCCGGCGCGGCGTTTCTAACAGCACCCATAGAAGAAGTCAAGCCGCAGATCCGGTTGTCGCGGCACGGATTCTCCGGAGGTCTGGGGCTGGACGGCAACGGAAGCTTCTTCGCAGACGACGACGACGGCCGTCGATACGTGGCCGCTCCGTCTCCCGAAGTCGACCGGGCGTGGTACGAGCTCCTCACCGGTGAGTCCCGATTTGAAACTTGAGTTTTTGTGCAATCCGAAGGCACCCTCGCCCATTCAAAGTCGACAGGTTTGAACATTGACCTGGAGGACCCGGGGGAACACCTGCGCAGGACGACGTTCCGGTGGCCAGAGTCCAGGCTCTACTTGACGGGCCTTGAGGTGTTCCACTCTCTGCACTGTCTGGTCCGTTCAACCTCCCCGTCTGAGACCATGCGAGGTAAACGTCCCGCTGATAGCGACGCTTGTACACCAGGACCGCCTCCGCCAGGCGCTGTATCCGGAATACTATCGCCACGTCTTCAGTAACCCCAACAACCCTTCCCGCGAAGACCACATCGGTAGGCGCACCGCATTCAGTTTTACTGTTTATTGGTGCAAATACTGACGAGGAGGGGGGAGGTCACTGCATCAACCACCTGCGGCAGGCGATCCAGTGCCACGGTGATCTCACGCCAATGGTGTGGAAGCTTGTTGGCGACAAGATCATTCTCAGCACGGAAACACGCCATATGTGTAGGGACTTTGGCAGGATCCACGAATGGGCGGCACAGAGGCAGACAAGATTCGAGGATATCGAAGGTATTCGAAACGGCAGTCTCTTTTTAGTAGATTAGGAGTCTTGCCCTATGGGATGGAATCTTTCTCATGAGAGCTATGAAGACCAATTTATGGGGGCTATATGCTGTTGTCTCACTTCTTGAACCTCTCCAACCCCAGACTGGTGCCGTCAACCTCACAGGTGATACATGACAGGGTCAACTCGCCCTACACCAAGGTGAAGCTATTCGTAACCCCTTCAAACGCAGCAATCGCCCCAATCAGCGGCTTCGAGTCCCCAAAGTACCGGATCCGATACGTCCCCGCCGCCGCCCCGTCGCCGCCCGTCTCCCAGCTGATCACCACCTCGCTGTGTCCCAGGAGCCAGTTCGTCCTCGTCCACGTGTACACCAGGAACCAGTCCTCGTCGCTGCGCACCCTCACCCAGCCGCCATCGCGCAGCTGCTCCACCGCCGCGTACGTCCCCTCCAGCCGCAAGTTGTTCCGCGGGTTGGCGCCCTGGAACGTGGCGTTGACGACGCCTCCGCGCGCGTACGAGGCCGACGGCTGGGCCACGACGTCGCCGAATTTCCGCCCCGAGGGCGTGCCGTCCTGGACCACGCCCGTGATGAAGGAGAGCGAGTTGCTGCGGTTATCGGGCGGCGAGGGGCCCGCGGCGGGTGTTGAAGCGGACGAGGGCGAGAGGTAGGCCACGTTGGACACGGTGAGGTTGATGTAGGCGGGCAACGTGCTCGGTCCGAAGAGCGTCGACGCGCCCTCGTAGCGCTGGATGCCATATTCCTCGGGGGTTGCGATGTAATGCTGATGAACGTCAGTGACGGATACCCCAGGTCCCACGAGAAAGGCGACAGCTTACCGCGTACGTATTCGCCGGGCCGCCGAGGACCACAACCGGATCGTCAACAATGGCCTTCGCAGCCTCCGCAACGGCCGCCTTCCACCGCCGCCCGGCCATCGTCGTCGCCTCACCGGGCGCGACAATAATAACCAGCTGGCCGACGCGCAGCATCTGGATGTCGACAATGTTGGGGCTCCACGCGTACGGCGTGCTCAGCTCGCCAACGTCCAGCAGCACGGGTTTCGGCTGCTGACACGCGGCCTGCTGCGGCGACGGCGCCCTCAGCAACCCCGACACCACGGCCCAGAGCGGGTTCGCGTCGGGCGCTCCCGAGTCGGCCTGCGTAAAGTCAAAGGCGCCCGGTCCGTCGGACGTGCCGGCGGCGAAGGAGTAGCCCAGCGCGGCGGGGCAGGTTTGGCCGCGGACGCCGCCGAGGGTGAAGTTGAAGTACGACATGTCCTTGAAGAAGTGGAACGACTTGACGCTGGGGCCGGTGATGGGGGTCGACGACGAGCTCAGGGCGGTCTGGGAACTAGTCAGTCCACAACTCAACACCAAAAGACTACTCAGCAAAAGACTCACGTAGACACTCTTCGCGCCAGCAAACTGCCGCCTCCCAATCTCATAACAACTCGAGATGCCCAGATCCAGCTTCTGGAACGCCGGGCCTCGTCCGTGGCACGACTGGCTCTTCCCATCGGCGCAGGTGCTGTTCTCCAAACTACACTGCCGCCCCGACCCGTCATCGCACCACGCGCCGAGCGTGTTGGGAGTGGTATCGCCGACGTTGGCCTGGCTGAACCCCGCGACGAATCCGGGTGCAGCCGTGTCGCTGCCGGCGAGGTCCCTCTCGAGGAGGTATGCCGCGACGCCCTTGTTGTCGCCGGCGACGTGCGTGCTGTTCTGCAGGATCGACGTGCCGTGGGTGGGATACCACGTCAGCACGCCAATGTTCTTGCCGTCCGACGCGCGCTGGAAGCGGAGGAGGGTGAGGGTCGTGTCGGTGGTGGCCGAGTACTTTGCCCTCTCTTCCTCGGGGTTCGCGAGGTAGGCCCAGAGACTGCGGTTGATGGCGCCGTCGGAGACCTCAGTCGTCCCCACGTCCAAATACCCCTGAGAAGTCGCCTATCGTCAGCCAAACTGCATAGAGCGCCAGGGAAGGTCGGGACGTCGTACCTCTGTCAGCGACTCATGCGCCCTCTTGATCGAAAGCACCGCGCCGTCGACAATGGCCTGATAACTCTGCTTGTCATAGCCCAGGCTCGTAATCTGCGGCAGCAGATAGTTGAACCACGCACCCGGCCCAGCATGGCTGTGCGTCCCCGTCACGGCGATGTTGTTCTTGTTGTACATGACATACCCGGACCCCAAGGCCTTGACCCCTTCCAGGATCCCGTTCCTCACGGCCGTGTCGCCGCTCTGCGTGTCGAGCACGAGATAGACGAACCGGTCGTTCGGCTTGCTCGCGTCGCCTACAACAAACGCACGACTGTAGATTCTCTGCCGCAACCCCGTGCCCACCTGTGCGAGGTCCGCGTACCCCGCGAACCCGACCTCGACCACGGGGCCGGTGATGTCGGCCTTGCCGACGCCAATGAGATACTCATCGCCCGCGGCGGCACGTGGCTTGGTCGTTTTGGTGTTGTGAGTCTTCCACGTTTCGTCGCGGCGGATGTTCAGGGGCGGGAGATGGGTGCCGAGGTGCGAGACGACGATGGTGGTAAAGAGCACGACGAAAACGAGGGCAAACACCGCAAAGAACGAGCGCCGGGGAAGCTCATGGGTCGAGTGTCGATACATGATGGGCGGTCTGGTTTCTCCTCGGACAGAACTGAAGGGCATTGGTTCAGAGGACCAGCGGCCTTTATGAACCTCCTTCTCGTCCTACACCACCACTACCACCACCACCATATCTCCTCTCTTCACCCTCCATGCCCAATACTTTCTCTGTTCCTGACAGTCTCTTCGCATCGTCACCGCGCATCTTTCTACCCCTGGCAGCGGGAAGGGCAGTCCTCCCGGCGAACCTCGGAATGTGATTTGCCTAACCCCTCCCTGTCGCGCAGATTACCACACAACCATCACGAACAACGCACCAAAAGAGAAGGAAGACATCAACACGAACAACAAAAACCCCTCCAGACCGCCCGTAACAGCTTCCCAATGGTGAATTTTCCTTGCTGGATGCCATCCCGCGTCACATGGCGTCCGGACCTCCCAGCTCCTGATTGGACTTGTTCCCTCAACGAAGGGTGTGGTGTCCCATTGGTCCTGCGGGGATAGCTTCGTTCGCTGGTCACCCGCCATCGCCGTTGGGGACGTCGTGTCCGAGGCGTGTGTGTGTGTGTGTGTGTGTGTGTGTGTGTGTGTGTGTGTGTGTGTGTGTGTGTGTGTGTGTGTGTGTGTGTGTGTGTGTGTGTGTGTGTGTGTGTGTGTGTGTGTGTGTGTGTGTGTGTGTGTGTGTGTGTGTGTGTGTGTGTGTGTGTGTGTGTGTGTGTGTGTGTGTGTGTGTGTGTGTGTGTGTGTGTGTGTGTGTGTGTGTGTGTGTGTGTGTGTGTGTGTGTGTGTGTGTGTGTGTGTGTATGCCCCAGCTGGGATGAACTCCGATTCGACCTCTGGCCGCCATCACCCTTCAGTCGTTGACGGAAACCTCACCATCCCTATCCGGATTCGACCGACTGCTGTGGCGTTCATGGTCGTGACGGCCCCATGCCACCCTCGCGTCGGCCATGCTGCAGGCTGCAGGTGCCCGGTTTCTGCAACTTTGACATGCCCTCCATGGGGTGCGTAGCGACCGACCTTTGATAACAAAGATATCCCGCGCCAATGTCAAGCCGTAGGCATGTGTCTCCCATGTAAATGGCTGCTGCAACACGACGTTGATAAACTAGGTAGGTCCTGCTTTGGGCAGTCATGTGCCTGGCCGATAGGCTCGGATCCGATAGTGCCGTACCGTCCGTATCTTGGGTGGGGGGTGCTGGACCTCCTTATGGAACGGACCTGATCGCTCTCGTCCCTGGCCTGCCCTGGCCTGCCCTGGCCTGCAAAGATTATGAGGCCGTGATAAGGTCTGTCACTTTGTGAAATGTGAATAACCCGTCAATCTTTCGTCTGTCAAGGTCGAATCAGCCGAGGTAAACCGGCAAAGACATGGAGCCGACAGACGCACATGACAAACGGACAGGCTGCGATATAACGGTTACTCTAGACAGATGCATCACCACCTACTGCAAGAGGAACGACTCCGGTCACAAGCAACCAAACCGACGCAGTGTCGAGATACTGATTCTACATAAAGGCGGACGCCATCGATTATAGACTGAATCCAATCCAATCGCAACTTTTCAAAGTCGACACGTATATATCCCCCCGCCAAGCCAGCCAACTCGTCAAACCCAATCCGTCCCTCGTGGGGATCAATGTCGACCCTGGAGCGACGGCCGTACTCGTCTCATGCAGTCCGCTGGTCCCAACCTTTTCCAGCCGTCATCATGTTGCTCTCCACACAAACGCCAAGTTCCAACACACTGTAACCCGCCCTACTCCAAAATCCGATGCCCGCCCATAGAAAGTACAAATAAAGAAGATGATGCGCAACTGGTATGTAAGGGGAGATCGTGGCAAGATGCTCCGTCAACATGCGTCCTCCTCGCACTCGCTCATGCTGCCGTAGCCCGTGTCTGCTTCCATGCCCACAACGCTCTTGGTGATACTTAGGCAGCGATCCACCATCTTGTGCCGGACGTCCTGCTCGAGACCGCACTTCTCGCCCGGAGCGCTGCCGATCCAGATGCGCAGGCTGCCGGCGAGACGCTCGAGTGGCGTGCCGAAAGAATCGGTCGACGATCGGTGGGCATACAGCTCCTCCATGAGCTTGAACAGGGCGGTGCATCCGAGGAGAGACATGTTGGCCGTGGCGCTAGGACGGGCAATCTTCTCGACGAGGCGGAGGCCTTCCTGGGGCGGGACCCCAGTTGACTTGGCGCGCTGTAGGTGGGCGATGGCCATGGCGCACTTGAGTGCCATTTGTACGTCGGGAGACTGGACAGGGCAGGAGTCGATGAAGGCGGCGATCTGGGAGAAGGACTTTTGCTCGCTCGTGGGCTGTACGTTCTTGAGAGCAGCAGCAATGTTGGCGCCGCGCTTATCGTCTACGAGGACCGCGCGCGCGACAAGCGCACGAGCCTGAACGACGGAGCCGATGGGGGCAGTCTTGAGCGCCGAGGCCAGGCACGTCGACACGACCCTGGGCGCGTCGCCATCGTCCTTGTCCGCCTCGAGACTGGTGACCAACGCACGCTGGATGGTCTGGCTGGACCACCAGGCAGCGACGGCATCGAGGGGAGAACGAACGGCCTGATCGTCCACGACGGCGTCCATGCCATCGTCGTGTTCGGTCACGCCGTCCGTGGTGGCCAAGTTCCAGGCCAGGTTATAAGCCCGCTGGATGACGTTGTTGTTGAGCGCCTCGTCGCACTCTTGCTCGAGGAGCGCGGCAAGGTGCTCGGGCAGATCGTCGTCAACCTGCTCCGAGTTGCGGCGGAGCTGAGCCAGGACGCGGTTCAGGTTCCGAGCGTCGTTCCACAGTGACCGAGCAAGTCTTTTGGCAACGATGTTGTACAGACCCTTGGATCCGAGATCCCAAAGAAGGACGCGGACGTGCAGAGCCTTGAGCATCAAGCGAGACGGGGTGTCGGGGAGGGTTCCAGAAGCCAGGAGAGTCAAGGTGAGACGGCTCTTGTTGATCTCCACATCGCCTCCGGCCAACTGAGCATCCAACGCGATCGACCAAGCCTTGACGCGGGCAGCTTCCTGCTCCTCGGTCAGGCCCGTGAGCATTTGGTAGCCGTGTACGCCAATGGCGTTGCGGACGCTGAGTTTCATCGTCTTCAAAAGGAGGGCAGCGGCCTCGAGGAAGAAGTTATGCTGAGGAACCCAGACCGTCTGAATGGCCGTCAGCCAAGCCTGGCGACGGACGTGAATCGGAGACGCCACGGAGCCCGCAGCCTGAAGCGATTCCCGGAGTTGCTGCGCCTTCTTGGGCCTCTTGTCCGATGGCATGAACAGCGAGGGTACAAAGACCCACAAAAAGGTGCCGATGAAGAGTAAGAATTTGAGATAAGAGACGATCTGAGCAGGCGAGATGTAGTAACCTCCGATGTGCATGTGCGAGGTCGAGCCCAAATAGCTGAGAAGCTGGATGGGAAGGGCAAACAGACCACGGCCATCGGTGGTTTCGCTGCTCTGCTCGTTCTCCCGCACAGCCTCGACGAGCAACAGACCCGCGAGAGAGCCGACCATGAGTTTGCCGAGATACTGGCTGGACTGGCCCCAGCGACCTTGCTGCTGCATCTGCTGCTGCTGCTGTTGGATCTGTTGGTGCCGCATCATCTGGCTGCCGCGGTACGGCTGCTGCGGCACGGGATACGGCTGACCGGCGGCCATCTGCGCAGAAATGATGCGCTTCATGTCCTCGGGTACCGGAATCATGCCTTGAGCCTCGCCACGCGGGGTGCCGATGGGCGTGTTGATGTACTGGTCCTGGGGGTACTGCATCGGGGTGGGTGGCTGCTGGAGCGGGCTCATGGCGCCGTTCATGGCGCCAGCCATGAAGAGTTTTTCGAAGGCGTTTATCCTCGCTTGCATGACGTTGTTCTCGTCCAAGAGTCGGTTATTCCTTTTCTCGAGGTGGCGAATATACTCCGTAGCCTTGCTCAACACCTGCGGTTGTCAGCTTTCGCCTTGTTCAGTGCGACGTCTCACGTACCGTGGCCTTGTTCAACTTGTGAGCTGGCGTCAACCCGTGCAGTTCCTCGCGGTCTTCGGTGGTGTCCTCTCCCCTAGCGCTCTTGGTCATGATGCGCAGACTTGGTACGCTATCCCTTAGAGCGGCAATCTTGTCGTTGAGATTAGTGCGATACCTCTTCTCAATCATGTTGTGAGCCGTCTTCTTGACCGGGTGGTTCTCGTCATCGTCGTCATCGTCGTCGTCGACGTCAGCGGACGACTTGCGCTTCCTGCTGGCCTTGCTTGAGTCGTTGGCGTCGGGAGAGGACAGTCCTGCTGCCTTGTGGTCACTCGTGGCGGACCCGGGGCTCGGTTCGCTCTTTGGTGACTGGTACTGGAGGTGGGCTGGCATGGCGATATTCCGCAGCTTCTGCAGCGTTTCCTGATTGGAAGGCGAATAGTTGTTCAGGTTCTCTTGCGGCAGACCGTCAGCAATGGCTCTCGGCTGGTGGCTCGAGGGAGCTGGGTTGGCATAGAAGCCGGCCTGGGCAATAGTCGACTGCTCGTAGGCGCGGCTGACGTTCGGAAGGGTGTTCTGGTGTTGCTGATGTTGGTTCGGGGACAGCTCCCACGGCGTGGCAGTCTGGTAGAGAGGAGTGGCGCCAGCGACAGAGGTTACTGCAATATTGTACGAGTCGTACGGGGGCGTGTCCTGAAAGCCCCAACCGGCATCGTAGAACTGGTTGTCGGGGGAGATGTTGGAGGCTCCGTTGGAATCTGATTTCATGTTCCGGGCGGCTTCGTCGTCCAGGTAAGGCGGCGGGACGCCGAGATTAGGCTCGTCGAGGCCAAACAAGGCGTTGGGATCCTGGTCGGCCATGTTGCAGAGCGGTGTATATGCAACTATGGCCTGATGCTCAATTCATCAAGGTCGGTACGGGCCTCGGAGGGTTTGCTGATGGGGGCCGCTCCCACGACGGGACGTGAGTGGCGGACAGTCGCGATGGACGGGATCAATGCCCAGGGGGGGCAGCAGATTCAGAAGCAGTCTGGCAAAGAATTGACGGCAGTGAGCGGCGTGTCGGCGACAGGAATGTCGTCTGGGTCGTACGACCGTCGGCAGAATGCGATGGCAGGATGGAGATGTCAGGCGGGAAGAAGACCCAGAGGGATTGGCGAAGTCGTATGACGCTGGTCCGGTAGGCGGTGCTCAGTGCTTCTGCTTGGGTGGGCTCTGGATCTGGATGGGGAGGGGGACGTCGGCACTGCAACTGGGGTGGTTGGCGGAATCGCACGGGACGAAGCGTGGACTGGACTGGAGTGGACTGGATTCGATTTGATTGATTGATTGATGGCAGACAGGCACTCTCGAATTAGGCGATGTGCTCGAATGGCTGCTCGTTTGGCTGGTATGGCTGGATCGCGAAGGTGAGGGCAGGGAATCAGGTAGGAGGAGGAGGAGAGTGGTAGGAATTGGGAGAGGAAAGAGAATGGAGGCAGATCGTACGATAAATGGGAAACTACAGCTGATAATGGGCCGAGTCCTCTGCCCCCGTCCCTGCCTAGCCCACACAGGCTTAGCGGAGGTATTCGTCGGGCAAAAGCTGGTAAAGAGTGACTTTGGGGGCCCAGACCAGAACACGATCCGAGGAGCAGGACTTGGATTTTGGCATGTTCTGAGGTGCCAGGCCCGACGTTGGTACGCTTCATTGTCTTGGCTTGAGGTATCTCCTGAGCCACCCGGCGTATGTGAAGAACCTTCAAGCTCCTATTCGACAAGTATTCAGCGCAGTTGGCCGCTCTGCCTTTTCTACCATACCTTAGTACACCATACTGTGGTGAGGAAATGTGAAGTACAGGGTACTGACTGCACTGCGTACCAAGGCCTCCAGCGCCACCAAAGCCAAGGAAACCACTAAACACTTGACACCGGCTTGTGGCAGCCTGTCGTGTACGACGTTCCTCACCTCAGCTGGATCAAGATTGCGCACCTAAAGCAAGGCACCACCATCCCAGGAGCATTAGCAAGCTGTCGATGGCTTTAACCGGGGCGTTGAAGAAGGGAGGAACGCTTCGCCCGCTTCAATCCGTCTGCGTTGATAGAAGGAAAGGCGTTGGATGGAGAGGTAGGTAGGTACGCGTCAGAAACGGACAGGGAAACCATCATGGTACTCTAATCAGGGTGGTGATGGACATAAGGTATGAGTCGATTGTGTCCGTTCCCACCTGAGGTAGTGCATAAAGTACCCAAGATGAATCGACGGATTTCCCAACGACTGACGGCTAATTTTCTCGCTGTGCGGATATGTGCGCAAGCTTGGCAGATAACTGCCCGGCCGCTGTTCTCTTGGTACGGATACAGATACGGATACTCTGCCCAGAATCTCTCGGCGTGCCATGGCAGCCTCGTCTCTTTCCCTCCCATACCATGTACCTAATTATACCGTGTAGCATGGAAGTGAAGACTCCACTTGCTCCTGTCGGCCATCGCCGGAATCTCGGGCTTCCCAGCGCTAATTTATCCTCAAGAGTACTCTATACAGCGTCCTTCACCGGCAGGCACGCCGTAAAAGGTTCCTGGGCAGGGGAAACACGAAAATCTACAGCGTGCTCAGGCCGCTGAAAACAGCCATCGCCGCGGTCTCAATGGTTCCAGACTCTCGTGGCCTCCAACCTCCAAACCATCGACATCAGATGCCATCTTCTCGCCGCGTGGCTGCTCTGCCGTGGTAGTAGTCCGTTCGGATACAGTCACTCACAATGTTCGTGTCTACAGCATCACTTCTCCCCGTCTGCTGTCTTTTCAGCTTTCGCATCGCAACCCAATCTTTCTCCCCTCCCCGTTCCACCCCTAACGTCTTCTTCTCCCCCTCTCCTCCCCACCCCCCATCGTATTCCTCATTCTCCCATCCTGATTCTTCATGCTTGACATGTCCCAAGCGTCTCAAGTCGGTGTGGTCACGGCCGCGACGACTCGTCTTGCCGCGTTGCCCACGGCAGACAGACCCATCCCCGCAGTCCGAATCGACACGGCGCCTAACGCCTGCTGGTCCTCCGTCAAAGCCTCCTTTGTTAAACTCGACGTATCTCTCCCCTCCCCCCGCTGATCAGCACACGCTTCACATGCAGGACTGCGAGACACACACCCTCGCTCGCGTTTGGACCATCTGAAACACTCCAGTCGTCCCCTTCCTTCTGGCCCCCTCCTCCCGGCAGGGCAACAACACATGGCACGAACCCTGGTCGAAGAGTGCAAGAAAAACCCTCTTAAAGACCTAGATGCTAGTTTTTGGCTGTTCCAGAAGCTCCCCAGATGCCTTTTGTCCATTGCCGACTGACTCTTGTTCGGCAACTTAGTTCCAGGCCTCTGACTCTTTGCCCTCGGAAAATGCACACCATCACGGAGAAAAAAACACAAAGCGGAGAGCAGAAACCGAGCATGGCTGACAAGCGACGGAGCGGAAATAAGAAAAGTAAAATGAGAAGAGGAAAAGTAATCCAATTCATGTCACATTACGGTCGCCCCATGTCCTTGTCTATGTGGTATCTCGGTCTCTTGTCCCCTCTCTCCCGCTCTGGCTCTGACCTTTCCTCCCCTTACCAAATGTCATCGTCGCTCCTGACCATCTCCAGCGTCGGCGTCTTGGGCTCCAGCTTCCTCATCCTCTTGCGGTCCGCCTTCGTCACCAGCGACGGGGTCATCGGCACGCATGGCGTGAAAGGCTGGTAAGGCGAGTACGGTACCGCCATGCCCGTTGCTGGCGTGCGCGCTCCCGACGGCGACAGCGGACCTGTGCGCGTGAACACGGTCTGCTTGGTGGTCTGCGACGCAAGCGAAGGCGAGCTGGGTGCCGGCTCGTAAGCACGAAGGGGCAGCGCACCGCCAGTGCGGACTGCCGAGGGGGCCTTGGACCGGAATGTGGCCCCGAGCTGGGGTGAAGAGGGGAACGTGGCGCCGGGCTTGGGCGACGATGGGAGCGTCACGTTGGTGGGGAAGCGGGCTCCGGGCTTCGGCGATTGCGGCAGCCCGATGAGTGGGGCCGTCGACCGCTCCGATACAGCCGAGTTGGGGTCTACTTCCGATACCGTATATCCGGACGGCGCTGCTGACGGCTTACGAACGTGACCGAGCGGGATCTGACCGCCGATCCGCTCATCAATGCTCTGAGTGCTCTCCGGCGAGCGGTCCGGCGTGATGGGTGACACCTGGCCGTTGTTCTGCTGCAATCCGTACGGAACCTGATTGGTCGGTACCGGAGGAGGTGGCGGTGGTGCATATTGCCGCGGCGGGATGGCGTTCATCTCCTGGGACTCTTGTCGCGGGAAAGTTCCTGTCATAGGTGTCATGATGGGAGACGAGATGCTGATACCCTTGGGATGCTTGTTCTTCTTGGGCGATCTCAGAGCCGAGAAGATCGACGACGCCCGAGACTGCTTCTCTGGTTTGTCACTTCCAGCTACGAGGTTGAGGTTGGCCGGCTTGTGCTTTTCCTTCTTGGGAGGCCTGCCGAGGCTGGCATTCGCCGGCGCGGGCATCTGCGGGTTGCTCGCCAGCACCGGCGAGCCCTGCAGGGTGATGCCTTGCGCTTTGGCCTCCTCATGCTCCATCACGTACTTGTACATTTCCTCGAGCTGCGACTGCGCCATCCTCTTGTCCTTTGCGACCACGCGCTGGTCCACGGAAACGTCTATGCCAGGTGCGTGGAGCGTCGACGTTGGCGTCGGGGCGATGTACGGCGTCTGTGGAGTCGGAAACTCTGGTGTCTGATATTCCTCCGGGGAAGGGTACGAAAAATTACGGACGGGGCTGCGCGGTATGCTTCTAGGCGATGCTGGCACCTCTAGTGTGAGCTTCGGCAACGGGGGAGATGACTTTGGCTCGTCAAAGTCGATCTCGTTGTCGCCGGCGGAGAGGGCCTCGCGACGTCTCTTTGAAAGTACGAGCAGCAAAACGGCGACCAGCACCAATGACAGGCCGTAGGAGCCGACGATTGCACCGACCTGATAAGGCAGGTATGTGGGATCTCTCAAAGCGTTTGCAGATGCGGGCGGACCGTCCTCGGGCGCCGGTGCGGGATCCCAGTTGATGTTCAGAGGGTTGCTGTTGCGAACGTCGTGGACAGACGGAACAGCAAGGGAAAAGGAGCAGAATAAAAGAACAACGAAGGTCGAGAAAAGAAGTCGAGAGTTATGAAGAGGTGCTTGGACGGGTTTCATGGTGGTGAGGACACCCGAAGCCTTTAAAAGTCAAATCCAGCTTTGATGATCTTACCTCCTGGTGGAGGATCCGAAACACATTGCGATGGAGAAGTTACATGGAGAGGCACGGGATATGCGGCGTACAAAGGGTATATAGCGGCTGGTGAGGTTCGGCAGTGCTTCGAGACTGGCGCTGGCCATGTGTTCTCGATGCTGACTTGCTGAACCACCCAGGCACGAAGTATGCGTGGCAGTAGCACCTGCATGACGGCGACGACGAGATAGCGCCTAAAATGGCCAGAATGGCACATTGCTATAAATGTCGTCTGCAGAGGAGGCGGGAGAACCAAGGGCTTCCCGTCGTGTGGTTGGACGGATCGACGTGATGGCAGGGGGTCGTTAAGCGCCGAGAAGGGCGGCCGGGGTATTGATTGGGCTTCTCCATCACATCCGACCCCGCGCCGTGCCACGCCGTGAACTGGCTCTTGTCAACTCAATTCGTTCATGCCGCCCCGGCTAGGCCCCAGATCCCTCGGCCATTCATAGTCTCTGGGCAACATGAAAAGGAGAGCTGCTCCCAGGTTCCCTCGGTCTCCGTCAGCTGTCGTCTGTCCTATTTTTCCCTCAGCTGTCCGTGGACATCCTTGCGTGGACCCATCATCACCATTGACGGCTGACGGCTGACCGCAGGACGGCGCTGCAATAGGTCACGAAGTATCACGGTTCTGGGGTGCCTCGTCACAGTTCTCCTCCTATGGGAACTCTTCCTCAGTGTGACTTCACATTGCGAACGGCATTGGCGTGAGTGACGATTACGACTCAACTCTGTCCGTTGTGACCGTTGCTCTGAGTGGACCGATTATGCGTTGGATTTTGACCTTGCCCGTTGAGCTCTGCTTTTGCGAAGCCCCAAAAACCCTGGGTGGAGATCCGTGTCGCTTCCGGCGGGCAATCGCCGCAATTCATCAAAGCGACGAGAAAGTTGGTGTGTCCGAGCGATGCTTGTGCCCAGGACCGATCCGGCGGGGTTCATACCCCACGGTGTGTGAATCTTGAGAATGGCGATGTGGCAATTGGCCAGCGACACGGAGTTAGTCAAATCGACACCGCGAACGCTGGTCTCGGCGGGACGCGGTATCCAGCCACCGTTGGACGGATCATCCGGAAATTCAATCAGACAGATTTGGGGCTGAGGCTGAGTCTCACAGTAGACGAAAGAGACATTCTTCAAGATCAAACGCGTGACGTGTGGGAGCTGAATTATCGGGTCGCCCGGTGGCCTGCCACTCAGCTGGATGTCTCGGGGCGAAGGACAGCCGTCCTTCTCTGACAAACTGTGCCTTTGTTCAGGTGGGAAACTGCGTAGAATATCTTGGCCTTGACTTCAAATCCGCCCAGCTTATTCCAGTGGGCAGGGGTGTTGCAAGCGTGGCGTGGGGCGTGTGGCGAATGGTGTGTGGCGTATGGCAATGTCCTTCTTGTCCGGAGTGCAGCCGAAGAGCCGAAGCTGGCATGTGCGACCTAGTTTGCGGACCTGGCAGGGGAAGCTAGCAGGGGTATTCCCACGTGACTTGGCTCTTGACCGTGTCGGGTCCGGCCATCATCTACAGCCAGACGCGTCGGCCCTGGGCGCGGTAAGTGCTGTCAACATTAAGGTACTGTACTGCTCCCTCATCCTGAAGGTATCACTTGCCCGGCGCTTCCATGGTCGCCAACGATGGCTTCGTCAAGCTCGGCCCCTAGCCCGGCTGAATCAATTCTTGCCACTCTCAATCCGGCACAATGCAGAGCTGTCACCTCCAATGCTTCAACGGTTGCCATCCTGGCTGGACCCGGCAGTGGCAAGACGCACACTCTGACGTCTCGCGTTGTCTGGCTGGTGGACAATGTCGGATACGCGCCCTCTGACATTGTTGTGGCCACGTTCACTGTCAAGGCGGCACGTGAAATGAAAGAGCGCATTGGCAAAGCCCTCGGTGGTGACCGCGAGAAGAAGATTGTACTCGGCACCTTCCACAGCATCGCCAGACGCTACCTCGCTGCGTATGGCAAACGTATCGGACTCGACGAAAAATTTGCAATCGCAGATGATGCAGACTCGCGGTCCGTTATCCAGAGAATCTGCAAACGCCTTCAGCTTGGCGTGGACCCTCCGATGGCAAGATCATGGATCAGCAAAAAGAAGGCCAGAGGAGACCAGCCTCCGCCAAAACGCAACGGCAAGGCGATGCCCGAGAGCCCCGATCTAGAGACCTGTTACAAGGAGTACCAGAGCCATCTCGAGCGGTCCAACTTGCTGGATTACGATGACTTATTGACCAAGTGTGTGGAGCTGCTACGTAACCATCCGTCGTGCGTGGCAAACGTGCAGGCCGTGCTCATCGACGAGTATCAGGACACCAACGGCATTCAGTACGAGCTAATGAGGCTTTTTGCTCAGGCTCGGGAGAGGATTACCATTGTGGGAGACCCGGATCAGAGCATTTACGGCTGGCGATCTGCCGAGATAAAGAACCTGTACCGCCTCCTGAGGGACTACCCCAAAACTGACGAGATCTCGCTGGAGGAGAATTATCGATCATCGCAAGCCATCCTGGACGTGTCCTTGAAGATCATTCAACAGGACAAAAGGCGATACCAGAAAGTTTTGTTGCCCATCCACGACAAAGGCACGCGACCGGTTCTTCGGCGGCTCAAGTCATCCGCTGTCGAGGCTGAGTGGATGGTTTCAGAGGTTCGAAGAACACTTCTGATGGCCGGCAAAATGTTGAACCACGACGACGTCGCCATTCTCCTACGTTCCGCATCCCTATCCCGACACATTGAATCGGCACTCGGTAAAGCAGGCATTGCCTATCGCATGGTGGGCGGATTCAAGTTCTACGAGCGCGCAGAGGTCAAGGTGATTCTTGACTATCTGCGCGTCATACATCAACCGGAAAACAACGATGCGGTGGCGCGCATCGTCAACGTCCCACGACGTGGTGTCGGTGATGCTACTGTAAAAGCTCTACTTGAAGAGGCAGAGAGTGCCAAGTTGAGTCTGTGGACGCTACTCACAAAACACTGCCGAGGTGACCGGGCCGCCAAGACCAATATCAAGAAGGCCATGGAGCAGAAGATCAGTGGCGAGCTCCTCAGAATGGTGTCAGGCATCAGGAAGAAGATTGCGGAACCGCCAACTGGAAGTCAGTACTATCATCTTGTGGATCTCATTGAGAACCTGCTTTCGCAGATCAATTTCAAGAGATATCTGCAGGATAATTACCCCGAGGAACACGAGGCGCGCTGGGCAAACGTACAGGAGTTCGTCAGCTTGGCGGGAGACTTCATGCGAGACCTCAGTGCCACGGCTGAAGAAGATCGCCTTCCTGTGGTCGATGGCGTGCAGCAGGTGATCGAGAACGATGCACTCGGCCGGTTCCTCGCGAACGTGTCACTGGCTTCGGATGCGCAAAAGGGTGATGCAGAGGACAAGCCGATGGTGACCATATCGACCATTCACGCCGCCAAGGGTCTGGAGTGGCCGGTCGTCTTTGTCCCTGCCGTATACAACGGCTCCATCCCACATATGCGGTCGGAAGATCTAGACGAAGAGCGCCGGCTATTGTACGTTGCAATGACACGAGCCCAGTCTCTGCTGTACCTCAGTTGTCCGATGTACAGTTCCCAGAGCGGAGGTAACGGAGGCGAGCGGACGGAGCTGTCGCCATTCCTCCCATCCGAGGTTCATCCGTATTTCAGGAAGCGCGGTCCATCTTTCGAGCCCGGAGTCCTGAAGGAAATCGGTCGCATCCTCAAACGAGAGTCTGACGTCCCCACACAAAGCACCGTCTTCAAGGACATGCCCCTGATGGAGAGACCGGAAGATAATCTGTACCCTGAAAACCCCGAAGACGCCTCCGAAGGCGATAAGAATAGGCAGTGGCAACGAAGGACCAAACCTCAAATGGTATCAGCGTCAGAGGGTGATTCCCAGCTGGACGCCTCGTGGACGACATCCACCACCATGGACAAAGCGTCGTCATTCACGCTGCCGGGATTCACTACAGCCAGCGCAGCGCAGTCTGCGATGAGAGCGGCCGCAAAAGAAGCGTCGGTCTCTGGTCAGCACGCACCCGGACCAAGGTCCTTGGGTCCTAGGAGAGGAACTACCAAGAGGCCAGCGGACCAGCGGAGTCTACTCGGCTTCGTCAAGCGTGCCAGGTCGGACATGTCAGACACTGTCAGCGTCTCTCCTGCGGCCTCTAGGCAGGCACTCCAGGAGCTGCCAGAGCTGCCCAATCTTCGTGCGAAGAGACCTGCCTCGGCCATTGAAATGGGATTAGACGGGCACAAACTGGCGGCAGGTAGATTGCCTGGGCGCCCTACCTTTGCGAGTGTGGGCGAGGTGGGGCCCAAGAAGCATTACGCCAACTTCTCCAGCTCCCCTCCTCGACAACAATCGCCTGGCAAGGAGAACGAGGAGAAGGATCAGCCGCCGCCGCCGGTTCGGGAACGGCCGGCGAGTTGTTTGCATGCTACTACAACGACGAATGGCTTTGGAGGCTTCAAGAGGCCTGTGGCGTTGAAAAAGGAGGGCGGGATCGCGCCGATTGATCGGTTAAAGAAGCCATTCAAGCCGCTTACGATCCACAAGCAATGAAAACCTGCATTAGATGGCGTTAGACGGATGGCTGGGTATGGTAGAATGGCACATGGCGCAGACCCTTGATATGACAAATGCTATCCGTAGGATGGCAGGCTTTGAGCATCACAATATCCTAAATAGGCAATTGAATGTATCGCACTCCGGGTGAGAACGGCCCCATTCTTCCGGGTGGAGTCGGCTTGCATACCTTACACGGTGACCCGGCCATGCCAGGTTCGGACGGCTTGGCGCATCCCTCGCAAGAGAGACGTTTTGATCGTAAACAAGCAATGGGGAATATATATGCGGTACTTTACTGAAGTTGCGAAGGCACCAAAGGATTCCGCAACCCTCTTCGTCTTTTGCAAGACCAACGATCAGCCAACTATCAGTCTTACTTTTACTGCGCCAGACGTCTGTCAAAATATGTCGACAATCGTGGCATCTCGCCTCTTGAGCACCTCACAAGCCCCGCTCCGCTCCGCTTTCTCCACTACGACTCGGTACCGATCCACCGGCGCGGGGCCGGGAAAGAAACTAGGGGACAGCAAGCCGGAAGACGTTGAGATACCTGCGTTCAACATCAGGCACGTCGCTTCGAGCCCGAGAGCCAGATTCTTGTTGATTTCGGGGTTCTGTGTGCTTGCGTCGATTGAGGGGTATGGGTGGTACAACTTTGGGCCCAAGATATTGGGGTGGGAGAAGGAGAGGGAGGGGAGGGAGCAAGAGGAAAAGTAGAGGTGGAGAGGTGTGTGGAAACAAAATCGGAGGTGTTGCTTTTCCGTTCGGGTGACATGGATTGGGTATTTGATGAGCACTTTGCTTATGGGAGTTTCGACGATCCGGACCAGAGGACGGCTGGGAGGAGGGAAGAAGTGCTTGGAACTGCCACACGTGATGTGGCGAAGGGGTGATAGGGCTGTAAGATTGTGTAAGTGAAGGCCATGGGGCTTTTTACCACTCAACTATTCCGTAATACTAGCTATCCTGAGACGGATAGACCATCTCTTGTCAATCTTGACAATGCTGTCGAGGTCGCGAAGCATGTACCTCTTCAACGGGACGAATGTATCCCTCGAATATCAAGTGGAGACTATCATGCCGGCCACCCTTCAGGTCTGTTATCAGGTTTTTAAATGCTTTTCTTCTGTCTGCGGGCGAATCTGTATGCGCGGCGGAGAGTTGTCTCTGTCGGCTATCATTTGTGACTCGGCTTGTGCTTTGTGTGATGGAACCCTCGGAGTGAGAAGGGGTCCAACAGCTTGACATTCGGCCTGTGAATTGAGAGATCATGTGGGAGGGAACTCGCTATTGCAGACTTCTCACGTTCCTTTCGACGGCAGGCTTTAAATCATCATCCAATTCTTTCTCCGCGATCAGAGAACAGTGAGTGTATGAGCCGCGTTGTTTTGCCAACAACGCGAGCTCGCGAGTACGTGAATAGGCCAAGAAATAATTAAATGGTAACGAGCACTCGAAGGGTAAACGAAGGCTGGATCTTAGTGCAATTTACATAGACGAGTAAGGCTGCTCATTTGTCGACAGCAGTTAGAGTGTAAGCTGGTATCGTTGATGACGGGGTGAGAGTATGGGGGAGCAGGATCAATGTGTACCCGTATTGGTCAATGACCCACTTGGTAGTATGGACGTGGGCTCTTCCAGAAAGCTTTGCCATTCATTAGGTAGGATCAGGAACTGGTTGAGGGTGCAGCCTATGCATGATGAACTGACCTGTGGCCCAATATCCATGACGGGCAGCATCGGCACTCGGAGGATGTGCGGCTCCCAATTCGGCAGGTGCGGTAGAGCACCAGCCACGTGACCGTATTCGTGACGCCATTGATATCCGTGGCTCAAGCTGCGGGGTGGCTGGAGCTACGCCCGCCAACGGAACGTTCAGGGCAGGTTTCCACTATTTCCACTGATGCAGGCGGTTTGTCACCCACTGACCACTCACTGCGGACCACTGACCTGGATGACGCAGGCACAGGTCGCAACGCCGTCTGAGCCGACCATACCACCTTAGTGCCGGAGCTCCCAGAAGCTTTGTCGCCGCTCTCAAACACCTCCCATCTCTCCGTCAACATCTCTGTGTGTCACAATTACTTCTCATCACCGCCTTCGTCTGGTTTGCGGTGCAGCACACGTTGCTTTTCCCCCATCTTCATCTCGTTGGGTAAACTTGCGATACGTACCGATCACTGCTCAGGAACAGCCGCTGCGCGGCCAGACACAGTAATGAGTATGCGGACGCTGCTCGGAGCTGGACTGCTCCTGGTAGGACTCGCAACTGCGGAATACACCCCTAAACACGAAGCTGGAAGATGCGCGATTCGAGGACACTGCGGCTCCAAGAGCTTTTTCGGAAAACAGCTGCCTTGCGTTGACAACGGGCTTGCCGAAGACCCCGACGAGAAGCTGCGACAGCAGATCGTCGACCTCTGTGGAGAGAAATGGAATTCTGGGCCAGTTTGTTGCGATGCTGATCAGGTAAGCGTTCCCCTTCTTACGCCTCTCTGATGGACGAAACTAATAGCCTAGGTTAAATCCCTCTCGTCGGAGCTCGGCACCCCGAACCAAATTATCTCCTCTTGCCCGGCCTGCAAAGATAACTTCTTCAACCTGTTCTGCACCTTTACGTGCTCTCCCGATCAGTCGCTGTTTCTCAATGTCACCAAAACGATGGAGAAGAACAAGAAGGAGATGGTAACCGAGCTGGACCAACTCATCTCCAAGGAGTACGGCACTGGTTTCTTCGACAGCTGCAAGGAGGTCAAGTTCGGCCCGTCCAACTCCAAGGCCATCGACTTCATAGGCGGCGGCGCCAAAAACTACTCCCAACTGCTCAAGTTTCTGGGAGACGAAAAGGTCATCGGCTCGCCATTCCAGATCAACTTTCCCGCCGAATACACCGAACCCGACATGGCTCCCAAAGACCTGACGCCCAAGAAGTGCAATGACGAAGACCCCAACTACCGCTGCGCCTGTGTGGACTGCCCGTCCGTCTGCCCGGAGCTGCCCGCCGTCTCCAAGCCTGGCGAATGCCATGTCGGTCTTCTCCCGTGTCTGTCGTTCGCCGCCATCTTCACTTATAGCATCCTCTTGTTCTCCGCTGTTGCGGCTGTAGTGGGACACATCATCTGGCGACGCCGCGCCAAGAGGGAGAGCGAGCGTCTCAGACTGCTGCAAGATGCCTCCCCGAGTGACGATGAAGACGAGGGCGACCTGGTCCAGAACGGCGCCATGTTCGACCGGCCTCAGCGGTACTACAAGATCAACACCTGGTGTGACGCCGCCTTTAGCAAACTCGGCCATGCAGCGGCGCGCTACCAGGGAATCACCATTGGTGTAACACTCATCGTCGTCATCATCTTGAGCGCTGGTTGGGTTAGATTCGACATTGAGAGGGACCCCGCTCGCCTGTGGGTCAGCCCTACCTCTGCTGCTGCTAGGGAGAAGGCATTCTTTGATGAGCAATTTGGTCCGTTCTACCGTGCCGAGAAGATGTTCCTGGTCAACGACCAGCAGCCCGGTGGCCCTGCCCCTGTCCTCAGCTACGATACGATTCTTTGGTGGATGGAGGTTGAGAAGAGCGTCAAGCAGTTGAAGGGTCCCAAGTACGGCGCCACCCTTGACGATATCTGCCTGAAGCCCACCGGCACTTCCTGTGTCGTTCAGTCTTTCGCCACCTACTTCGACAACGAGCCGTCGCTTGTTGGGCGCAACGACTGGCAGGATCAGCTTCGCCAATGCGCGAAGTCTCCAGTCGAATGTCGCCCTGATTTCGGTCTGCCCATTGAGCCTACCATGATTCTCGGTGGCTACGATGAGGACCCCGTCAACGCCACTGCAATCACAGTCACCTGGGTCGTCTCAAACGCAGCCGAGGGCAGCCCTGCGGTCGAGCGTGCTATGGACTGGGAAGTTGCTCTCCGCGATCGTCTTCTCATTGCGCAGGATGAGGCCAAGGCTCGTGGCCTTCGGTTGTCCTTCTCCACAGAAGTCAGCTTGGAGCAGGAACTGAACAAGTCTACCAACACGGATGCCAAGATCGTGATTATCAGTTACATCATCATGTTTCTCTACGCCTCTCTGGCGCTGGGTTCGACCACGCTGTCCATCCAGGACATGTTCCGGAACCCCGCCGTCGCTCTGGTTCAGTCCAAGTTCAGCCTCGGCGTTGTGGGCATTCTCATTGTGCTCATGTCCATCAGCGCATCGATTGGTCTCTTCTCCTGGGCTGGTCTTAAGGCCACGCTCATCATCGCCGAGGTCATTCCGTTTATCGTCCTTGCTGTCGGTGTAGACAACATCTTCCTCATTGTCCACGAGTTCGAGCGGGTCAATGTCAGCCACCCCGACGAGATGGTTGAAGAGCGTATCTCCAAGGCTCTGGGTCGTATGGGACCGTCCATTCTCTTTTCTGCCCTGACAGAGACCGTTGCGTTTGCTCTGGGTACTTTTGTCGGCATGCCGGCGGTTCGCAACTTTGCTGCCTACGCTGCAGGCGCTGTCTTCATCAACGCAATCCTACAAATTACGTTGTTCGTGTCCGTCCTGGCCATGAACCAGATTCGCGTCGAGGATCACCGCGCCGACTGCATCCCCTGCCTTCAAGTCAAGGCCGCCCGCGTTCATCTCAGCGGCGGCAACGGAAACGCTAACGCGAGGTTTTACGAAGTGCCCGAGGAGAGCATTCTTCAGCAGTTCATTCGTCGGACCTACGCCCCCGCCATTCTTGCCAAGCAGGCAAAGGTGGTCATTGTTGCCATCTTCCTCGGCCTGTTCGCTGCTGGCATCGCCTTGATCCCAGAGGTTCAACTTGGTCTGGACCAGCGTGTCGCCATCCCAGATGGGTCATACCTCATCCCTTACTTCAACGACCTCTATCAGTATATGGAGACTGGACCTCCCGTTTACTTTGTCACAAGGGAGTTCAATGCCACGGAGCGCAGTCACCAGCGGGAGATCTGCGCGAGATTCACCACTTGCGACCAGTTCTCGCTCGCCAACATCCTCGAGGGCGAGCGCAAGAGACCCGAGGTGTCATACATATCTTCACCCGCCGCCAGCTGGATCGATGACTACTTCCTCTGGCTTAACCCCGATTTGGGCGACTCATGCTGCGTGGACAACGGCAAGGCCTGCTTTGCGGACCGTAACCCGCCGTGGAACATCACACTATCCGGCATGCCCCAGGATGGCGAATTCATTCAGTATCTCGAGAGGTTCTTGAAGGCACCCACTAACGATGACTGCCCGCTGGGTGGCAAGGCCTCGTATGGAAACGCGGTGGTGATCGACTCTGAGAGAGATACCATCCCGGCCAGCCACTTCCGAACAATGCACACGCCCCTTCGCAGCCAGGAGGACTTCATCAACGCCATGTCGGCAGCCCGGAGAATCGCCTCCGACATCACTCGCCAAACAGGCGTTGACGTTTTCCCCTACAGTCTGTTTTACATCTTCTTCGATCAGTACGCCAGCATCGTTTCGCTGACTGCGGCTCTCCTCGGCTCTGCTGTGGGCATCATCTTCATCATCTCTTCAGTACTGTTGGGGTCTCTCCTCACCGGTCTCGTCGTCACAGTCACGGTGGTCATGACGGTCGTTGACATCATCGGTGCCATGGCCGTGTTTGGTGTGTCGCTCAACGCCGTCTCGCTGGTCAACCTGATTATCTGCGTCGGCATTGGTGTGGAGTTCTGCGCGCACATTGCCAGGGCGTTCATGTTTCCGTCCCGGACCGTTATGGAGAGGGCGAAGAACCGCTTCCGCGGACGCGATGCGCGCGCGTGGACTGCTTTGGTCAACGTGGGAAGCTCCGTCTTCTCGGGCATCACGGTCACGAAGCTCCTCGGGGTGTGTGTCCTGGCGTTTACGAGGTCCAAGATCTTTGAGATCTACTACTTCCGCGTGTGGCTCGCGCTCGTCATCTTTGCGGGCACGCACGCGCTGATCTTCCTCCCTGTCGCGCTGAGTCTCTTTGGTGGAGAGGGATACGTCGATCCCGAGAGCGAGGGCGGCATTGAGGAGGACCTCGCCAGCCGAAGGTATCGCGCTCTGGTGCCCGACGAGGACACTGACTCGGACGACGACTACTAGACGCGGAAAAAAAAATTGCAATGATGGCCTGAACGAATACGTAGGACAGGATGCGAGGAATTATAGTGTAGCCATATAATGCATGATGTTTTTGTTTTGAACTGCTGCGATAGGTCTTTCCGTGTCGAATTCCCGTGTCAGGTGATACTAGTTGCATTCCCACAGCGTGCCAGACATGGAACGACTGATGAGACATCATTCACCATTGAGTCGTATTCTACGATGAAGAATCTGGTTCAAATCGAAGCACGACGCGGGTCTCTCTTCGCCTTATGCTTCATTGAACCAACAGAGAGGCGCCACGCCATGGGGCGGGCTGCGGTAACAGTGACAACGCATAAACAATTGGGCAATTTGGGCTCTGGGGCGGTGGAGAGGTTCACGCAGCATCTTGGGTCCCCGCGCATGCAAGACATGTGTGGTGACAGTGAGATCAAACGGAGGCCAGTAAGGTTGATTGTCGCATGTATCAGAAGAGGTGAAGTGAAGTTCGCGATACGCAGTGAAGCGTTGATGGGCGAGGCTTGATTGCGTCTGCAAATGCCAGCGAAGACACGCGTCAATGTAAGCGACGGGATGTGAAGTGAGCACATCAGATACAACGTGCATCGGACGAGTTATGCTCTTGCGTAATCGTACAGACTTGAGTCACATTGTACGTCGCATCTCTGCGGATAAATGTTGAGGGGATATCAGATGAGCGCCCGGGGGTTGCTCGAGCTACCTGAGGACAATTTCCGTGGATATTGGCTACTTTGCTCGTGCCCCCTTTGCGACTCGTAATTTCTAATGGGTGTTTTCTTCCGTCGATTTCAGAGGACAGAGTTGAGTCGCAGGGCCGCACGTAAGGTAATAGTTAATCTCTCGTCGTAGTTCAGGGGTTCAGGAGACAGTATATTTGACGGGCTCCCGGTGGCTTGCCGCTGGACAGAGGTGTCCGTTTCTCGACTCTCTCGAGGAGTCTTTAGTCAGTCGTCACGTCACATCACGTCAAGGCCCGAGATATCGGTTCCTGAAAGACGTAGCGCTTGGTTTTGACACCAATGCCATACCCGTGCCGATCCGAGGAGAGATATAGGTCGAGTTGAAACAGCTATGCGTCCTAGGTATGCATAAAACAAGCCGGGACAGGCGCTTCCCTTCTTTTTGCAGGGTCGACGATTTGGAAAACGATGGATGGGATGGATGGGGTCCCGTGTTGGAGGTTTGGGGGGATTGGCTAGTGGGGCCTGGAGGTGAGGTGGGTAAACAGGTCCAGTGCCTGCTAGAGGAGGTACCGAGTGCCGAGTCGAAGCGAGCACGTCCTGGGCGATGGAGGGGCCGCGTGTCCAATGAGAACGACTGTGGCGGGCACACCATGCCACATGAGCAAATGACAAGCCTCGGATTGACCCACTGCCCTAGCTCCTGAAGCGAGAGCCGCTGTTTGGCACTTTGCTTTCAGCGCTCAACACTGCAAAATGTCTTATCGCGCCTGTTGTCTGTCAGGGGCTAGCGTCGTCGTCTTCACCTGTCAGGGGTACAAGGAAGACGTCGAATGTACCTAGACACCTAGGTATGCTGAGGTGGGAGGTAGAACTCATGACAAAGCTGCTGGTCAGAGAAAAGAGAAAAGACACGGTGCAGGTGGCAATGGTCCATCTCGGGGATCAAATCCAGCATCCAGACAATCGGACCAATCCAGCTTGCAGCCGATTCATGCGAGCTGTTGGGACGGCTTCACCTACCTACCTAGACAGGAGGTGCGTAGGTGCTACAGCTCCAGGTGCTGCTGCCCCGTCGGGTGCTAGTGCTTAGCGTAGGTACCTAGGTAGGTAGGTAAGGTAGTGCCTGTGCTGCCCCGGTGCCGCTGCCGCTGCCGGCATCTACCGCTGCTGTCCCCTGCAGCCATCACCTTATAGCGCCCCAGGTGTACCTAACCACCTGGCCAGATACCTGAGGTGAGGCGAAGTCGGTAGGTACCTCACCTAGGTCTGTAGCTTAGGCGCTTCCCTGTGTCCCTCGACCGACCAAGTGTGGACGTGTCCAGGCCTGGCCGCCCGTGTCTGTCCACGTCTCCATCGACGCCGCGAAGCAACTTTTTTATATCCTCGCTGCGGCGGTACCTCCGTAGTAACTAGACACATCACACCTCTTCTCTCCTTCATACCGCTTCTTCCTACCCAATTTCCTTCTGTTCAGCTTCGCCACTGATCAGAGCTCGAAGCCTGTAGATAGGACGACTTTCCTTGTCGTCCCGTGTATCTTTGTTTGCTTCCTGTCTTGTTTGTCGGTATTGTGTAGTCTCTGGCCGCTTCCCCACGACCACCGCTCAAGGCTCTACCGAGAAAAGCAGCCCGAATCCAACAAACTCCGACGTGTCGCGAGGTGAGTCCAGCTCGTTCCATCCTGATCCAGTCGCTATAGCAGCCATTGGCCCGGTCCAACTGCCTGGCCATAATGGCTCGTGCTACCCGCCGCAGCACTCCTCCATGTCTCTGGACTCATGCAGCTTCCCGGACTCCTGTGAGAGAACTACAGACTGACCACACGTCGGCAGCATTAAGAGCACTCTCACCGTTCCACGATACCGCCCACCATGTCCGACGCCGATAGCTTCGAGGTCGTCCAGCACGAGGATGCGCCCAAGCCCGCTCCCCGCTCTCCCAGCGCCAAGTCTACCACCTCGACCGTCTCCTCCCTGAAGAAGCCCACCCCGAGCAGCTCCGCGACCACGTCTACCGTTCGCCGCCCTACTGCGTCCACGTCGAGCACCACGAAGCCTGCCGGCACCACGAGCACCACGTCTCGTGTCGCCGGTGGTCTGAGCAAGCCCCCTACTCGTCCTCCCACCACCGGCACGAGCAGCACGAGCACCGCTACCCGCAGAGTCCCGGTCACCTCGTCCACCGCTACTCACCGCTCGCGACCCAGCGTGTCTGCCTCTGAGGATGAGACCAAGAAGACGGTTCGCCGTGTTTCCGCTGTTCCCAGCAGCGCCTCCGCCTCCCCCACCAAGGAGAAGAGCCTGTCGACAACCACCACCGGTGCTGCCACGGCCGCCGCCAGAAAGCCCACCAGCTCCGTGACCAGCTCGAGCGCGCCGCGACACTCAGCTACGGCATCGCGATCCTCCATCAGTTCCGCCCCTCGCCCTTCGTCGACGAGCAGCCGATCCACCACGACGAGCACCGGCACCGGCGCCGTCGCCGAGGCTAAGAAGCGTCTGTCGACCGCCGGCGCGGCCACCACCGCCACGAGAACCTCGAGACCGTCAATCCGACCCGACTCGTCTGGCGCTTCGGAAGCCCTGACCAAGGAGATTGAGCAGCTCAAGGCGCGCCTGTCCGAGAAGGAAACTCAGCTGGCCGAGAAGGAGTCCCAACTCACCGAGCTCAAGACCCAGGTCCAGGCGTCCCAGGACAAAATGACCCAAATGGGCGAGGCGACCAACAAGGAGCATGCCCAGGTGCAGAGCGCCGTCAACAACATTCAAAAGGCCCACGAGGACCAGGTCGCCGACCTGCAAGCTAAGCAGACCGAGCTCGAGAACCAGGTGGATGAGGCCAATGAACATCTCATCGCCACGGATGCTGACTTGGAGAAACAGCAAAGCGAGTACAAGGAGGCCATTGCTGCCAAGGAGGCCGCCGAGGCCGAGCTCGCCTCCCTGAAGCAGTCCCTCGAAACCCTCCAGGCCGAGCACGATGAGAAGCTCAAGCAGAGCGAGTCCGCCCTGCACAAGGCCATGGAGGAGCATGCCGAAAAGCTCGAGGACTTGCAGACGTCTCTGACCGGCCAGCACAAGGCCGCCATCGAGGCACTCGAGGCCAAGCATGCCGAAGAGCTCAGCCAGGGCAAAACCGTCTCCGTCGATCAGGAAGAGTCCCTTGCCAGGATGAAGTCGAGCCACGAGGACGCCATCGCCGAGTTGCAGAAGAAGATTGACGACCTCACGGCCTCCCAGAAAGAGCTCGAAGCTGCCCACGAGAGCAACGTCAACGCCGAGCTCGAAGCCCACAAGACCAAGCTCGCCGCCGTCGAGGGCGAGATTGCGGAGCTCAAGAGCAAGCTCGAGGCCGCCGAAAAGATCGCCGAGCAGGCCAAGGCGGATCTCGATGCCAAGACCGCCGAGTTGGCGTCCGTCCAGGCCAACGTTGCCGACCTGGAGGCCAAACTTTCCGGAGCCCAGGCTGATCTGGCCAAGGCCCAGGAGGAGGCTCGGGAGTTCCAGAAGCAGATTGAGAACATCAAGGAAGAGATTGTCGTCAAAGACGATGCTCTCGAGAAGGCCAGGGCGGACCACTCCGCGCAGGTCAAGAAGCACGATGCCGAGCTCAAGCAGGTTTCGGCCGACTACGAAGAGGAGATTGAGTCACTCAAGGGAGACGCCTTCTTCAAGCGCAAGTTCCACGACTTGGAGGAGAAGCACACCGAGCTGGAAACGAAGCACACCGAGCTCGAGAAGTCGCATGGCGAGATCACCACCAGTTACGGCGACCTCGAGACAAAGCACGGCGAACTGTCCGATATTGCTTCCAAATACACCGATCTCGAGTCGAAGCACGCCGAGCTGAGTGACATCGCCGCCAAGTATACCGAACTCGAGGCCAAGCATGCTGAGCTTGCCGACGTTGCCTCCAAATACAGCGAGCTTCAGTCCAAGCATGCCGAGGTTGCCGACATCGCTTCCAAATATGGCGAGCTCGAAGCTAAGCACGCAGAGCTCACCTCAAAGCACAGCGAACTCGAAGCTCTGCACGGAGACCTTGCCAAGTCTCAGGCCGACTCCACCGAAGGCCACACGAAGGCGCTTGAGGCGGCCAAGGCCGAGCTCGCTGCTGCTGTTACTGCACTCGAGGCCAAGGAAGCCGAACACCAGAAGTCCCTGGATGCCCTGCGTGCCAGCCACGCCGAGGAGCTCGAGGCTGCTAAGAGCGGTGCCTCCGCGGACAAGGACGCCCAGCTCGCTGAGCTCCAAAGCCTCAAGGACAGCCACGCCAAGCAACTTGAGATTATCAAGAGCGACAGCGAGTCCAGCCTGGCCAAGGAAATTGAGGCGCTCAAGGCGTCTCACGACGAGATCCTCCAGTCCCTCAAGGCCGAGAGCTCGAGTGAGAAGGAAAAACTGCTTGCTGAAATTGCCAGCGAGAAAGAGGCTGCCACTTCCGCCAGCGCTGGTGACAAGGAGAAGCTTCTCGCCGCTCACAAGGAGGAGCTTGCTGCCACCGCTGAGAAGGTGCGCGCGGAGCACGAGATCGAGTTTGCGGAAGCCAAGGCGAAGCTCACCGCCGCCTTTGAAGCCGAACTAGCCGATGTCAAGACAAAGCTGCTCGCAGCTCACGAGGCTGAGCTCGCTGCTGCCAAGGAGGCCAGCGGCGCGCACACGGAGGAGCTTACGACGCTGAAGATCCAGCTCGACGAGGCTTTGGCCAGAATCAGGGAGACGGAGACGTCGAGCGCTGCCGCCCTCGCCGACGCTAAGCGCAGTCTTGATGACATGCACTCCGCTGAGATTGAAAAGCTCGCTACCACGCACGCCGAGCAGTTGGAAGCCTTGAAGCAGCAGAGCGCTTCCGGCGCCCAATCCGAGCTTGAGGAGCTCAAGCAGGCCCATAGCAAGCTGGTGGCGGAGCTGACGAACCAGTACGAGAGCAAGAGCGCGGTGCTCGCCGACGAGATTGCCAAATCCAAAGCGGACGCTTCCGAGCTGGCAACCGCCCTCGAAGCCGCCAAGCACTCCGTCGCCAAGGCCGAGGCTGAAAAGGCCAAGGTCGAGGAGGAGGTCGGCGAGCTCGGCCAGATGTTTGCGCTGGAGAAGATGGCTCGCGCCGAAGCCGAGGCGGCTCTCGACGCCGTCAAGAACAAGTCCCCATCGCCTCCCGACACGGCCGAGGCGGATGCTCTCCGCGAGCAGCTCGCCAACGTCAAGAAGGGTCTCGAGAGCGAGCTCCACGTCGTGCAGACTAGCCTTGTCACCGCCAAGAAGGAGGTCGAAGAGGTCAAGGAAGACTTGCAGCTCGCGAACAAGGAGCTCGAGGCGTCCAAGCTCGAAGCCGACAAGCAGCTCAAGACGTACAGGGCAGACTACGAGGAGCTCAACGATACGATGACCAAGATCGTGGAAGAGGAGCAGGCCAAGAGGAGGGCCCTGGAGGAGCAGATTGAGAGTCTGAGGAAGACGCTCTCTGAGAAGGAGAAGGGCGTCGATGAGCTGCAGGCGCAGCTCAGGGTGAAGGACGCCGAGTTGGCAGAGGCCAAGGTAAGAAGCACATGCCGCGCTGCAAACATATGCAGACATACAAACGAAAGATGGCGTGGCTAACAGACACACTCCAGGCCAATGCCGCAGCCGGCAAACCCAAGGGTCTCTCAGCCAGCAGGTTCGCCGACGCCGACGACTCCGCTGCGGAAGGTGAGGAAGAAGACCACTCCTCCGAGGCACTGGCTGTGGTGGGATCGCCCTGCTTGATGCTCCCCCCAAGGTGTTACCTAGGCACTAACGGGTCACAGCTACAACGAGCTAGAGTCAACGCGAACCAAATCCACAACATGGACCGCGACATGCAGGAGAAGAACCTCGCCATGCTGGAGTCAATCACGGACTTCCAGCAGTCGCCGCGGCCCGACAACTAGTGTGAGGTCGCGGTCGAGCCGGCGTGGCTTTGAGCGTCAAACCAGCTGAGTCGAAGAGGACACACATACGCATGACCGGCTCAGCAAGCAGGCTCGCCGCCTGACAGGTGCGCGGCGCAGCTTTGCCACTTCTACTCGTCCCGCATGGCCGGGCTCGAGGCTCCGATTTAATAACAGCACGGGGGTTGCGTCCGGGTCCGCAACGGATGACGGACCCCGATCGGGCATGGGAGGGTGCTTGTTTTGCGTACTTGTATCGAACTGATGTTGCAGGAGGGATAGAGCTGTCGTGTGCTGTAGCTATAGTGGTGCATCCGCCGCGGTGTGTATGCGTGATGGGACGAGGTAGCAATGGACGATACCCCCTTTTCCTGCAAAAGGCCCCTCTCTCTCTCAACTTCCACATCTGTCTCGCCAGTGGTGATGCGTCGTCATATCGTCAGTCCAATGTGGTGAAGTCGTCAGTCGTAAGCCACAGTGGCAGTGCCATTGGCGCCACAACAGCTTCGTAAGCGGCCTTTCCAGGGGAACGACGGGACTTTTCGACCGCCGGCTTCTCCCTCCCGCATTCCGTGAAACAAACCAATTTTTCTACGCCGATGGAACGCAAACTACTCGGCACGAGTCGGTCTGACGGGAACTGTGGGCGGAAGGGTGGGGGAAAGATGGAAGGGATGGTGGACCTTTGTTCCCCGCCGTGGATAATGAAGTGATGAGGCAGGTTTATTTAACTGCTAGTTGTCGTTGAAGAGTTGGTCTTTCAACTGTTTCCGCCGGCTTCTGAATGCTTTGACAAGTTAAGTCTCCTATTAGACTAACAAACATAACTTGCCTGTTCGAGTAGTGGGATCAGCAGACCGGCTAGGGCGCTGTCGAGATTGAGCTGCGTCCAGTCGTAAGCTCGTGATCCTCTCCATCTTGACTGCAGGTTGTCGTTCGACCATCTACCCTAGTGAGTCTAGTTCCAACCATCCTCGAGCTTGACCTGCCACGAGGAGCTGGGGCAACTGAGGAAGCTGAAAAAAAAAATAAGAAGTCGTGGATAGGGTTGTGTAGTGCTGCTGCATCGGGTTTAAACCGCTTGCGCAAGCTCATGGCAGAGAGGTCCAGAACTCGACACCAATTCAGCCTCGCGAGATTGGGTGGTTTTCTTTCATCGTTCTTTGTGGGCGAGGACTTGGCTCCGAGGGGTCGGGCGTCCAGCTCTTTTGCGAACTTTGACGGTTCAGTTTTGCTGTCCAGTTGAGGACTCGCGTTGGTTGGACCACGCGTGCGGCAGGTTACAACAGCGTGGCATCTGGATATACGACAGACCCATCCTTTACTTTTCGATCGTTGCGGTATTCATAAGACTCTCCAGATCGCGCACCAAACGCCGATTCACTCATTCACGCACAGACACACCGTCGTCGACATCGTCAATCTTTATCCCTACATCACAAACGCGAGCCTCAAGTTGCACAACATGTCCACCCCGCCGCCGCCGCCGCCCCTCCCCATCCTCTTCGCCGAGTCCACCCCCTTCACGACTTACTACCTCGCCGTCTGGGGCCGCGTCTTCAACGCCCGCCGCGACTTCTCCCGGCGCCCCGTCGCCGTGGTCCAGGCAACTCGCCGCGCGCACGTCGTCGCGGCCGTCAAGCTCGCCGCCGAGCGCGGCTGGCGCGTGAGCGCGCGTTCCGGCGGGCACAGCTGGGCCGCCTGGTCCGTCCGCGACGAGGCCCTGCTCCTCGACCTCGGGGACCTGGGGAAACATCAGGGCGGGGAAGATGGGTTGGCGTACGACAAGGTGACGGGGGTCGTGAGCGTTGCGCCGGCGCGGACGGGGCGCGAGGTGAATGCCTTCTTGGCCGGCCAGACGGGCGGGCCTGGGGACGACGGAAGTGACGAGGGCGGGGGGAGGTGGTTTCCGGGGGGGCATTG
Source organism: Colletotrichum spinosum (assembly GCA_004366825.1). Classification (NCBI taxonomy): domain Eukaryota; kingdom Fungi; phylum Ascomycota; class Sordariomycetes; order Glomerellales; family Glomerellaceae; genus Colletotrichum; species Colletotrichum spinosum. Next base: position 278,559 of record QAPG01000016.1, on the reverse strand, counting down.
TCCTGATGTCGGGCTCGGAGGGTTTCTGCTCCAAGGCGGTATGGGATGGAACTGCAAGGTGGGCTTTTCACATCCTTTTCATCATCCAATCGCGTCGATGAACTAGGAACCTGACGAGGACAGAACTGGGGATGGGCGTGCGAAAACATCGTTGCCGTCGACGTCGTCACGGCCTCCGGCGAGGAACTCCGGTGCTCCGAAACCGAAAACTCGGATCTCTTCTTCGCCGCGCGCGGATCGGGTCCGGGCTTCCCGGTCATCGTCACCCGCTTCCACCTCCGAACCCGGGCCCTGACGGGCATGTACCAGTCACTCTACTTCTACCCCCTCGACCGCTTCGAGGAGATTCTCAACTGGGTGATCAAGGTAAGCCGGGCCCCTCTCTCCTCCCCCTCCCCTCCCCTTTTTCTTCCATCTTCTCAGATCCCCCCGACTAACAGTCCCCCAAGATCAGCCCAACCGCCTCCCCAACAACCGAAATCGTCCTCCTAACCCTCACCCCTCCGGGCGCCTCCTCCCCGCAAGTCATGGCAAACTTCCTCTCCTTCGCCCCCAACCCGGAGGCCCTCATCCCCTTACACTCCACCCACCCGCCGCGACCCCTGGCCGCCGTCTTCGCGAACCGAACCTCCCTCCCGCAGCAGTACGTCGACCAGGACGCCGCCAACCCGCCCTCGCACCGCTACATCTCCGAGAACGCATACGTCTCCAACTCGGCCGACGTCCCCTCCGTCCTGAAAAGGGCCTTCACCACGCTCCCCACGCCGCAGTCCTTTGCGCTGTACTTTTCCATGAACCCCTGCTCGCGCCGGCCGCAACCGGCACCCGGCCAGAGCCAGGTGAACGGCGGCGGCGGCGACAACAACAGGGAGGAGGGCCTCAAGCCCATGCCCGACATGGCGCTGAGTATGCAGAGCGACCACTACTTTGCGCTGTACACCGTCTACCCCGACGCCGAGGACGACGACCGGTGCCAGTGCTGGGTGAGCGACGTCATGGCCGACGTGGAGCGGCACTCTGTCGGCAGCTACCTCGGAGACGCAGACTTTCGTCACCGAAAGACGAGGTTCTGGGGCGAGGAGCAGGGTAAGAAGTTGATGAAGATTCGCAGGGAGTGGGATCCTGAAGGACGCATTTGCGGTTATCTCGACGCGGATGACAAGAGCGGTACCGAGGGGTTGAAGAACGAATTTGAATGGGCGTGATGACTTTGCCACAGTGTGGGTGCATATAGTCACCTTGAAAGCTTGTCAATTTTACCTGTCGTCGATGATATCCTGTAGACCAGTACTAGAAGAATGTGCGTATTGAGATTTATGGACAGTTCTATGGTCAGGGCCTCATCATATTTGTACAACCTCATGCCTGCACTTTCTCACTTGGCTCCGGCTTGACGACATCCCTCACTTCGAACCTCACGTGGAAGTTGTTCTGCTTGATGAACCACGCGTTGACCAGCTCCCACTCCTGGTTGGGGTCCTTGAACTCAATCTGTTGAAGTCAGCATACATGTCTCTCTCACGCAAACCGAGGGCGCTCACATCAAACCTCCTCAGGAGACTCGGCACCACCTTGTAAATCTCCAGCAGGCTGATGTTCTTTCCGATGCATGTCCGGCTTCCCATGCCGAATTGAAACATGTGTCCGTCCATCTGCTTGATCCGCTGCTCCTCGGCCTCGCGATCCTTGGTCTCGTCTACCAACCATCGCTCCGGGCGGAACGTATCGACATCCTCACCCCAGATCTCGGGTCGTCGGTGGATGACCCACGCGCTGCATCCGACAATAGTACCACCCTTGACGAATGTTCCGGCAATCTCGGCTCCCTGGTCTGGGACGATACGCTCCAAGGGGAGACCCGCAGCGGGGTGCATGCGGAAGGCCTCCTTGATGCAGGCGTCGAGATACACCAGTTTCTGGCTCTCAGTCCACGTTACGAGTCCCGTCTCGGTATCGCTAAAACCACCCTGTCTCCCGAACGTGTCCAACTCGTCCCTCAACCGCGCCAGCGCCTTGGGCGTTCTGAGGAGATAGTAGAAAACGGCCGCCAAGCTGATGGCGGTGGTCTCGGAACCGGCAAACGCCATGCTGACGGCCATGGTCTGCACGAGAATGTCGCTCATGAAGTCTGGTCGGGCCTCGCGTGCGGCCAGGAACTTGGACAGGAGATCGGGCTGCTGGGCCTGCTTCTTACCGGACGAGATGGGCAGCAGGGGCTTGCTGCCAGAGTTCAGCTCGGGAAGACGCTCAGCCATGCGTGCACGTGCAAATCGGGCGACGGGGAAGGTGGCGTCGATGAAGCCCCATTGGGACAGCTTCAGATAGATGGGGTTCTTCAGAAGGAGGCGATCGAGAATGGGGATTTGGCCAATCTGTTCTGTCAGCGAGGTCCAGTACAGGCCATGGGCAGACTTAGACTGACAGGCGCGACGTAGAGGAACAGCTTCCCGAGGTATGCCACGATGCCGTCAATGTCCTCATTCTTCTCGACAAAGCCATGGCGCTTGCTATAGGTAATCTCTCCGATGACGTCAAAGGCGTAGAACTGTAGCCAGGTGGTAAGGTCACAGCCGTCAGGTCTGCCGGCAAACAGCTTCTCAGTCTGTGACAGAAACAGCTTTGTGGTGTTGTCAACAAACGGCTCGTACTGAACCAGCGCCGACATGGAAAAGGCTGAGTTGACGCATCGTCGGAACTGGGAGTGAAAGTTGTTGTCAGTCGTGCTGAACAACGACTGCAGGCTGTGTCCCTTGACAATGGACTGTTGGACAACATAAAAGTCGGACTGGTCATGTCAGTTACGTCTGAGTGTTCTTTGGCGGTGGTATCACCTTGACAAATCCCTTGTTCAACCCATAGATTGTCTTCAGAGCCGCAGGGTCGGCGAACGACAGAGCGTTTGGGCCGAGTCGGACCACATCTCCGTACTTTGCGTGTAGCTTTTGGTGTGTAACTTCTGAACGGCAACCCTTCACGTCAAAGAAGCGCCACCAGTCCGTCAATGAGGCCAGGAACGGGCCCGGATACTTGTTGAGGCCATGATGATAGCGATTCTTGACAAGCCAGGCGGCGATGAGAGACAGGCCTATCGACAGCCAGTGCTGTGCAAGGGCTTCCAAAACTGTCTCCGTAATACCGTGCATCGTGATTGAACGTCATGAGTCGGTTGTGGTTGAGTATCTTCCACCACACGAGCGGGCAAGTAGGGTTGATGTAGGTGACGAGCAGACGGTTACCCGGGTCAGTTACCGAGAGTAATTTACCCAGTTTCTATCTTGGGACGCGTCGACAGGATGCTATGGGGCTGGGAGGGAGCGAGGGGGCATGCCGTACGGTCGACGTGCATCTGCACCTGCACCTGTGCCTCGGCGGTGGGGCCAACAAGTGCCAGTCGAGATGGCAGATGTGCGTGAGTTCGTGTGAGTAGCCGGTGGAGGACACGGCAAGTGGTTTTCTGCCCAGCAGGTAGGGTAGCCAAGATGAGAGACAGTTGGACCTGAGAAGGGCGACCCTTGTGTTGTTGGAGACGCGGTTGCAATGGCAGTCGCACTTAAAGGACGTCAGGGTCAATCTCAATGTCGCGCAAGATGAGACAAGAGGACGAAAAATAAAGTTACGATTCGGCAGGGGTTTTTGCTGGCGGTGGAAATCCAGGACCTGGGTTGGGGGAGGCGGATGTACTGTGGTAGACGGTCGAGAGGCGTGTGGTAGGCGCCGTGCCGAGGAGCCACGCGGGAACGAGAGCCAAGCCTGGGACTGTCGACAAAATGTAGGATGGGATGACCTTGAACCAGCTTGCTGGAATGGCGGAAAGGCGTCCGGAGCAAGCGAAGGCCAGAAAAGATTTGGCAGTGTCGTGGGAGAAGCCAAGGACGTGGCCGGTGCGAATCGGCTCTCTTGGCGGTAGCGTAGAAGACCAGACTCTGGTGCGGATAGAGTGTGTGGAATCGCCTCACTCAGCAGCCCAACGTCACGACTTCACAGACGACGAGTGTACGTATCCGCAGGTGTGTACACTTCCAAGTGTGGTAGTTAGTACGTGCCAAACCATTGCCAGAATTGCCAGGGAGCCGCAGCGGGTGGTGGTGGCCAGTCAGAGGCGTTTAGTATTGGCGTAAGCTTGTCGTCGGTCTAGCCACAAGGCGTCAGATCCTGGGGTGCGGAGGGTACCCCTGCTTGTTGTCGACCCCGTATTCATAGTATCACAGCAAGTGATGTGTACTGTTACTGCCCACCGTAAGACGGATAGCGTTGGAAAAGAGTCTGGAGGGGAGTTTCCGCTGCCGAGAGAACCGAGCCGGGGTGCGTCCCGATCGTATTGCCTCTTGCATGGAGTACAAAGTACAGGGCGATGTGTAGACAGTAGCGCCAGTCGCCGGCGTATCACCATGCTTCTGGCTTTTCGTAGGCGAAGATCCAATGCCGTCATGGTGCGTGTAAAGTGCCGAGGTAGTCGGAGTGCACTGTGCAGCTTGACTGCTCGAATTTGGTCAGAAATGGTCGCTTGATTTCGTCCCGGACGTCTGTCACCGACACGCTGTGTGCAGAACAGAACTTGTCGCGCACCTTGCCTCCTGTATCCGGTACGTGTGTACCATGACCCCTCCAATACGATGCTGGATGGTCTGATGTGCTGCGTGGAGGGGTCACGGCCTCGATTCGATCTTCGGCAGATGCATTTCTGCGTCGTGCTCGTCCCAAGTGCGGACTGTGTAGGCCGGAAAAGCAAGCCGAATTGATACGTAAGTAGAAGAGGGATGATTAATCCGCCGCCTGACTTCTAGATCGAACCCGATAGCCGGGATTTCCGAAACGTTTCTTATTAGCACCCTTACGATGGCGACTGAGATGATGAAAGGATTGGTCGAGTTTGCATTGCTGGAAGGTCAAAGAATGCATACAGTAGTAATTAGTTAGTGCCTTACCTTTAGGTAAGCGACAGTCTGCCAAGTGGTGCCACTTGAGGTCACCAAGCACCACCATAGCAGCGGATTACCGCCACTGCTGCCATAACTGCCGCTGTGTTCTATTGCTGCCGTTGTCGCAGCCAGGGCTCTCCCCTCAGTAATTTACCATGCAATTGTCTGAACTCGTGCTGACGGCCCACTGCGTCTCCAGCTTATCTGCGGGGGAGGGGACCGTCGTCGTCTGGAAACAGGCATGACATGCCCAAGCCTGCTGGTGGGGGCACGGCAGTTGAAAAAGTGACGCAAATTCTCCCAGATGCCATTGCCTCGTCTGTGTCGTGGCATCTCTGACGAAGGTACCGGGTATGACTCTCTCTCCAGCTTACGGATAGAGCTCCAGGTGTATGGAGTTGTCTGTCTGCGGAGCTCGTTCCGCTAGGTGCCTCTGCTCGGTCAGCTTTATGCAAGCGCAGCACAAATGTCGGCAGATGCAAGGCCGTGATATCTCCGTCCCGTCCTTTGTGTGCTGACAGGAATGCCCTTTGTCGATTGTGTCTCGCCGACAGGCCGACAGAGCGCTTACCACCAATCACCCACTAATTAGCATCAGAGACACCAGAACCAATGCTCGATCCGACTGCCATTGCCGACGTCTTGTCCGGAATCTCAGGCAATTCCGTCGGACGCTCTTCCACGGAACCCATCATGGGTCGATACATCCCAGCCTCCTTCCAGCAACTCCAGCCACACCAATCATGTTCCGTCCACGGCGAACATGTCCCTGTTGTCGACTGCTTTCGGCCCCGAATAAGGCCACAGCGCCGGATGACCTTTTACCCTCTCTCTCTCTCTCCCGAGACTCCGACGGCTGACTGGAGACTGGCAGACGGGCCCATTCGCACTAGATAGGTACCCATTGCACACTAGCGGAGTTGCCTCTCCTCACTAGCAACGACGAGTACGACGCCGTCCCCTCGCATCTCCGCTAGGAAACGGTCAAACAGGCGTCCATCGGCGCCGATTCGATTCCGTCGCCGAGAAGCACGAAACCACCTATTCCCGCAAATCCGCCCCCGCGTCTCTTTTTGACAAGTCAAGGGTTCCCCGCAGCTGCGCCAATGTCCCGTCTCCTCGGCGGATTGGGTTGCAGCGCAGCACTTTGACGTCTTCCGTCGTCTGACCATGGTAGTTTGCCTTATTTGCCCATGGAAGTCATGGTGTGCGTGTGCCGTATGCCGTAGTACGAATACCTGCGGCAAACCGTATTCCTTCGGGATCGAAACCTGCCGCGGAAAGCCTTCGCGGCAATCGTTCAATCACGTCGCTGTTCCAGCGACCCAGTTCCGAGGAATCCATGGGAAGGGTCGGGTCGCCGCATCCGTTAATCATTGCGTGCGGGAGAGAGAGGCTGGGCGTCACCACACCCTTCGCAAAGCCCAAGCCCAACTCTCGTCGGCAGATGCATCCGCCTCTAAATCGACAGCCAGAAAAGCCCCATGGCTGACTCCAAGTCTCCAAGCCTACTCCGCAACACGTGTTGGCGAGCGGCGAGGCACCCAGAAGTCGTCGAGTGGCTGACATGCGTTTCTTAGCAACCCAGTCTGCCGGGACGCTCGTGACGAATATTTCGTGATCAATGTCTCAATTGCCCTTGCAAAACGCGGCTCCAGGTAATCGGGCAGCCAAATCTGTCGCGATGGCCATGTATGCGTATTTCGTCCCTATTCCACCCCTCCTTCGTCTCATCCCCCTCGCAAACCGAGCCCTCGTGCCCATATCCCGTCTCCAGGGAACAACCCTCTCTTCAGTCCACCAGAAGCGCACTCTCTTTCATCTGCCGAAGCACCACGAGCCAACACACCCTTCATACCCACACGGCCAAGGTCGCATACGTGGCGTATCAGCTCCTGGAGCTCAATAGTGACAATTCTTCCCTTCGGCAGATGTTTTTGGAGGAGGCGTGGCCGCCAAGTCCGTCTGTTTACTGCCCATGGCACGAACTGGTGGGATCGTCTCCTCGACCACGTGGTAGAGGGCTGTCTATGGACACGGCCCTTTTCCAAATACCTCTTCGGCGACGCAGCGTCGAAGGCCAACGGCTCTCGTACTAACTATCTTGTCCCTCATCTTAACCGCCGTTGCAAGTTTGGTGCTCATGTCGTAGTTCTAGGAGCTGACCGACTAGCATGAGTCGCGTCCTTGCTACGGCGGAGGGTCACGGACTGGTGTTGAAATGCCGATGCCGAGTCACCGCCGCCGGACAACCAGCCTATCGTTCAAGATACCATCTGCCGGGTTTCACATAGTTTGCATGTCGTCAAGCAAGTCCCAAGCAGACGGCATGGCGCGGTGGCCTGGTCTTCGTAGATGTTTATCATCAAATTCTGCATTGTGCAGTATGGGTATCGTCTACTTGCGCCGGGAAACGCTCAGCTTCTCTCCTCGCCCACTGCGTCCCTCGCAAACTCTGGGACCTCCCGGTTCTGCGCGGCCGCTTGCTCCCGGCAACACTGCTTCAGCACCTCAACCATGCTCCTAACATCGTCCATGGTGCGTTGGCACTGCCAGGCGAACACTTTCAGGTCCGTCTTGGGGTCGCGCAGCAGCTTCCGTAGGAGATTGGCGTACTCGTCGTCGGTCCATTTTCTGTCGCCCTGCGGTTCTTCGGGTGGCTCCTCCGGATTCGTCGCCGCGCTCGTCAACCGCTGCGTGATTTGACTGTTGACGAACTCGCGTTGCTGCCGTCTCCGTTCGTCTTCTTCCTGGCGGAACTTCTCCCTCTGCTCCCTAATGTATCGCGCACGCTCCCTCTGCTCTTGCAAGCGCCGAGGGGCCGCGACGATTTCTTCCAAAACCATGTCGAGTTCTGCCTTGAGCTCGGCAACGTACGGCCTCAGCTTACCTCGGCTGATCTTTTGGCTGCCCAGCTGGTCTCGCGGCCTTCTCTCTAATCCCTTGAGCATGACTCCGTATAGTTGTTCAACCCAGGCTAGCAGCCTCTGCATGATTTGCACATTAAGCCGGTTGAAGATGCCGCGCCATGGGGACTTGTCGGTGGTGACTCCCCTTTTGAATACACTCTTGAGGGTGTAGACAAGTACTGGGATGATCTTGTTATACAAGTCAACCGTGGCTGGCTTCGGAGGCATCATGGCCTCGATTCCTGGAGCCGCCTTGTTGGCGCCGTGAACCGATTCCTCAACGAAGCGATCTACCGCACGTATTGATTGCCTGGCCTTTTCGGCGTCTTCGTGGTTGTGCAAGTATTCGGTTTGCTGATTGAAATCGGGTGCTCGTGGCATTTGCTCCCAAAATCGTTTCAGGAGGGTCAAATGCTCCCAGATACCTTGTCCCTTTTTGGAACGTAATTGCGTACTGCTGGCGTTGACGGTGGACAATATGGCTTTGTGTGTCCAGCCTGTGCCGCTCATTAGTTCTGACATGTACCTGAGAACACCAGTTCTCAGTGTAACCACTGTCGCCAACTGCTCGCGCGATGGTCGTCGGAAAATGAGTCTGTCGTCGGGATAGATACTGGCATTTCCTGAGGGTTCTTGGTCGGGTTCAGTGTCACCAACGACATCTCTCATCGCCTGAGTGGTATTCATTGCCTCATCTGCTTGACTTGGCTCCATACCTTCTTCGTCTTCTTGTTGAGCCAATGCGCCGTGCATGGTGGGGTCGTCGTACAAGCCTGTGCTATCATCTGCCGCATCCGCCCGTGGAACGGAAGGCTCGTTTTCCTCCTCGACACGGTCGGCTGCCTGCGGAGGAGGAAACGCCCTCTGTGAATCGTTCCAGCCAACCTCACCAGGGCTCAGCGGGACGTCGTAGACATCGACGGCGTCTTCGGGCTCAGGTGAAGGTAAAACCTCGATTTCAGACCTAGCTTCGGACTCGGGTTCAGACTCTGGTTCAGACTCTGCTTCTGGCTCCGGCTCCGCGTCAGGTTCCGGCTCTGATTCTGCTTCTGCTTCTGGTTCAGACTCCATCTCCAGCTCATGTTCAGGTTCCGGCTCCGGGCTAGTTTCCGGCTCTGATTCCGCTTCTGCTTCTGGCTCAGGCTCCATCTCCAGCTCAGATTCTGATTTAGGCGCCGGTGCAGGCTCAAGTGGAAGCTCCGCATCTTTGCCAGATGGTACAGTGCTCTTTCGTGGCCTCCTTCTACCAGGCTTCTTCACAGCCTCGCCAGCCACCTCGATGGTACTGCGATCGTTCAAGCGACGGGTATTATCGGCAACTCGACGGAGCATTTCCACTCGTGGACTTGGCTTAGCTGTCTTTTGGGCGCGCGGTTGTTCGACCTGGAGAGGGCGTCAATATTGAGGTGGTGGGCAAGCAGTCGCTGGAACGTACCGGTATTGATCTGTCGTCCTCCACCTCATTATCAGACACTTCCTGACTTCTCCGTCTCCTCTTGGTCGGGGGAAGCTCAACTGCGTCCAATGGATTGCCATCTTGCTGCAAGCGCCTGCTGCGACGTGCCGGAGGGCTTCCACCCTTTTCCTGCGAGCGTAACCGTTTGGTAGCCGGCATCGCTAAATATAGAGAAAGCCAGTACTTCTTTGAGAGCCGGGATTGTCACAGAATCGTGCGTTCCATCGCTGCAGTAGTGGTTGTCTATTCAGAATGGCCGTCGAATTGCGACGCGTGACGCGCTCCGTCCCAGCACAGTACCTGACTCAGCATTGTAGTGGGGCATTTTCCAGAGAGTTCTACAAACGCAGTGATCGTTCTTCACCAAGGATGTAGCTCACCCGACCATTGGGTCCCTAGTTGACCTGACCTACCTAAGGTAACTACTGCTACTGACCTGACCTGACCATTGCCACTAACCTGGCCTGACCATTGCTGCTGATCTGACCCGACTATTGCTGTGGGGCTTTAGACCGACTTGTAATCTTAAAAAGTAGTTCGACGATAACCTAACAGATAGTGTGTAGGGTTAGGCTTAGGGTGGGGGTCGGGAAGAGGTATTGGTATGGATTATGATTATATAATATAGGCCCACTAATGACCCCACTCAGTTGTGTCTCCATCATGGCCAGTATATCGCGTGTCCGCGTCAATACAGTACACCCCACAGCTGACAATCGCAAGCAGATGCAATCTTTCCGTCTGTGTCTGTTTTGCCCCTCGTATGATGTTCAGAAGTGAGCGTAAACAGTGTTTTCCACGGTCAGTGTAGCTTCAGCACCGGCCACCTCCCAAGCCACCACCTGTCCAGCGCGACCACGAGTTCTCAGCACGTTCAACTCTACGCACCCGCAATGTTTCTTCTGAGACTGCACAAGCATCCAGATGGCCTCTGCAAATGTTTCGTCGACTCCGTCAGATGCTTGGCCGATCTGACCATCAAGGCTTCTTGCTCCCCCCAGCTGCTCAGTGAATTGTTTTCCCGATGACGACGAACATCTCACGCAGTCAAGGTCTCTAGGCCAGTGTAGAGCTCGAATACAATTGCACGAATAGACACAGGCGCCGAAAGCTGAGTTGCAGCTGAAGCCGAGTCGACAGCACCGTCAACAAGTCTCTGCCAGTGTCAAACTTACAGATCGAACAGACTGGACGACGGAAGCTTTACCTTTTTGAACGAGTTCATCGAGAAGCCCGATGCGAGCCCAATTGGGCCCTCCCTCTGTCTGAGGCTGTGGCCGCCCACAGCCATGCCCTTGAGAACGTGAACATTCACTTCAAAGCGCTCCTTGTTCGAGACCAGGTTGCTTATCCACCTTGTTTCACACCACTTCGAAAGAGACCTCGTTTGTATGGTTGGTCACTGCTTGGTCCTTTGGTCTGATGTTGGACAGGTTGGAAACGTTCTCCCGGTCGTTCATTATGCGGCTCAGCTCAAGATACAGTCTTCGTCTTGTACGTGCGAAATGTCCCGTTCCTGTCTTCAATCTCCCGACCCTGGTTCTTCAAGCCGTCGCCAGCATCGGAGCGCATAGCGGTGGCGACCGGGTCCGTTTCGTCCTATTCAGGCTAGGACACGACCAGGTCGAAGCTGGGACGGCGCGGCCGAGTTTCCGCATGGCGGTCCTCACCTTTCGACGACGGAAGCTATAGGCTCGTCCAGCTGGACAGATAAATCTTTCCCAGAGCCAGTTGCGTATTTGGGCTGGCTCCCAGGAACTTCTATGCGGCGAAGACGGTCAAAAAGTTCTCCGCAGTCCGTCGTCAAGTTCCTGCAGTCACATCGACGCGGGTGTTCATCTCGAGATTGTTTGTTAATGATTTAATGTCTCAATTCCTCCAGATCACTCCTTCAGAAGCGTGTTCGAGTCGGTGTCGCCCAAATGCGGTTCGGCATAGCAATCACCCTTCTCCTTGGCCAGGCCTTGGCCACTCCTCATTCCCTGCGGGAGAGGCAGGGCAGCAACTGTCCGCCCATACACATCTTTGGGGCTCGCGAGACGACAGCTCCTCCAGGATTCGGTGCCGCGGCGGGAATAGTGGATGACATTACGAAGGCGAATCAAGGAGCTACGAACGAGGCCATCGACTATCCTGCTTGCGGTGGCGCGACGGACTGTCTCGGGGTGAGCTACGCCGACTCCGTCAAGAACGGAACGGACTCCGTGGCCAAGACAGTGAACGATTTCAATGCCAAGTGTCCCAAAACAAAGCTGGTCATGCTGGGTTTCTCCCAGGTAAGTCGCCTGTCAGCGGCAGAACAAGACACCACTGACGGAACCAGGGAGCACAAATCATGGACAATGCATTCTGCGGCGGAGGCGACAGCATTGAGGGTGTCAAAGACATCAACGTGCTGATCTCGCAGCAGGCGTTGGGCATGGTTAAGGTTGCCATCTTCTTGGGAGACCCGAGATACGTTGCCGGGTTTCCTTACGAGGTTGGGACATGCAAAACAAAGGGAGTAAGTCTGCCTCGTGTTGTGTCCATATACAAGGACTAAGTCAAGTCATCCAGTTTGCTCCCCGGCCAAGCGAATTCCAATGTCCGTTCGGGGATAAGATCAAGTCCTACTGCGACGCAGCTGATCCTTTCTGCTGCAACGGCACCGACCCAGTCGCACACCTTCAATACCCAACGGTTTATGGCAACGAGATCAAGCAGTTTGTCAGTGACAAGCTCAAATAGGCGGACTGACACCACTGCCTGAAAACTCGCACTCGGATAAGTGTAACAATAACGCGCGTTCCGAGTATAATAGATGTCGGAGGGCACGAGCCGTTTTTGCCAGGCTTCTAATTCCTAGAACCGAGCCTGGCCAGTACATATTGTCCGTCCCTAACGCGAGGCCGTAGACGAGCGCTCAGATGGACCGAGGACCTCAGCATAGACGTAACTACCATGGCGGAATTGAATTCACAAACATTTTCAGTTTCGTGTGCCCGAATCTGGAATTTGTCTTCCATCTTGCCAAAAACTCAATTCAACGTTCTTTAGAAGACTTCAGCTTCTCGATTCAAGCAGCTTCAACTTTGACGTGCTCCTTCTCCCAAGTCGATGACTAAGCTCCACCATCTCAGTGTCGTCACACTCCGACCCCTCCATCCCACCTCCACAACACCTCGCAGCCACGAGCCATCATCCTCAGGTCACAGGACGGACTTCCTCGCAGCCTGCTCGGCTGCACACACCTAACTTCAATATGGATCCTCCAGCGCCTTCGCTGCCGAAGACAACGCAGCAACAACAGCAGCCCGCCTTCCGCTCCCTCAAACCCTTGCCGCGAACTTCTCACAGTTTCCAAACCCCCACCAAGCGCATCAACGCTGGGACCGACCTCGCGACCTTTCTCACAACGACGGCCTACCGCGACATTCTCGTCTTCCTCCTTCAGCTAAACCACTCTCTCTGCCCGCGTCGATCGCCAAAAGGCGGACCGGCCACGACGTACACCCTGACCTCCATCCCATCGTCCGACCGTCTACCGCCCGCAATCAAGGCGCTGCAGGCCCTCCTCGCCGACGCCGATGCGCTCATCGACCTCGCGCCTCCGGACCCCGGTCCGCGCCGCTTCGGCAACGTCTCCTTTCGCAAGTGGCACGAGCTTCTCGCCGAGCGCGCCCCGGAACTTTTGTCAAACCACATCCCACATGTCGTCCTCGACTTTCCAACCTCGTCGTCCGAACCGCCCGCTGCCGAATTGCTGTCATACCTCCTTGGTTCGTTTGGCTCCGCGCAGCGCCTGGACTACGGCACCGGCCACGAACTTTCTTTCCTCGCCTTTCTCGGCTCCCTCTACAAGCTCTCCTTCTTCGACAATGACACCCACTCAGATCCCTCCGAGACGGACAGGACTATCGTTCTCGGCGTCATCGAACCCTACCTCCGCGTCGTGCGACGGCTGATCCTCACATACACGCTCGAACCGGCCGGTTCCCACGGCGTCTGGGGCTTGGACGACCACTCCTTCCTCCCTTACATCTTCGGCTCGGCGCAACTGACAGCGCCCATCACACAGGGCTCGGCAGATCCGATGCCGGTGGAGGGTTCAGTCCGCGGGGCTCCCAAGACAGGTGACATCGTCAAGGCTGCGGTGGTGGACGAACAGCGCAGCGAGAACATGTACTTCTCCGCCGTGGGGTTCATCAACGATGTCAAAAAAGGCCCCTTTTGGGAACACAGCCCCATCCTGTTTGACGTGTCTGGCGTCCGCGACGGTTGGGGCAAAATCAACAAGGTGAGCAGCGCACACACGTGCCCGGCGAGAAGTCGTCAAAAGGCTGACAACAGCAGGGCATGCTCAAAATGTTCAACGCCGAAGTCCTGCAAAAGTTCCCCGTCGTGCAGCACTTCACCTTTGGCTCGCTCTTCGCCTGGGACCAGGACCCCGACGCCGCACCGGTTACACAATCTGTCCACGCGCAGAACCAGCCTTCGTATAATTACCCGGCTACCACCGCACCACCCCCGGGGCAGGGTGCGGGAACGGCAGCGCCGTGGGCACTGGGCGCCGCTGGACGTGTGCCTCCTTCAGCAGGCACGGCGGCACCCTGGGCTGGGGCGGGGAGGATGCCTCCCCCTGGACCATCCGGCATTCCGTACTCGCGACAGGCGCCCGCTGCGACGGCCAGAGCGCCTCCCGCGCCGGGTATGCTTCCGATGCCGGCCCCGGGCGCGCAGGCAGAGAAGGGCGACGGGTCGACCGAGGCGCAGATATCACTGACCAAGGCGCCCTGGGCGACATGATGGATGGAAGAAGTGGATGGCTAAAAGAAAAGTTGGCATTGGCGCAACGTACATGAAGCAGACATACCCAGAGCTGCCAGGCAGCCTATCACGATAGCACGGAATGAACATCACACATGCGTACCATGCGATAGCTTCTGACGCAGACCACAGTGTAAGCAAAAGTATCTTGATTAACTAGTCAATGGGTATCCGACATGAGCAAATGAACAAAAAACAAGATAGTGTCGAGGCAGCGGGAGTGTTTTCCGCAAACTTCCTGGAGAGGTGGCTACGGGCTGTCTAGGCAGCCGGGGCGTCCTTCTTCTCCTCCGCCTTAGGCGCCTCAGTCGCCGCGGGAGCCTCCGTCTTTGCCGGCTCGGCTGCGGGGGCGGGAGCTGCTGCGGGTGTGGTCTCGGCAGCCGGAGCAGCGGCGGGAGTGGCGGCGGCGGCGGCGGGGGTCTCTGTCTTGACGGGCTCAGCAGCGGGGGCAGCAGGAGCAGCAGCCGGGGCTGCGGTAGCGGGTTCAGGGGCCTCGGGGGCCTCAGCGGTGGCTGGAGCTGCGGGAGCTGTGCCTTTGGTCAGTTTCGATCATGCTGGATATGGTGACTTTTCAGTTGTTGGACGTACCGGCCTCTGGAGCCTTGGCGGGCTCGGTGGGTGCCGAAGCAGCGTCCGGCTTGGCTTCGGCCTCCGGAGCCTTTGCGGGTTCGGGAGCAGCAGCGGCCGGAGCAGCAGCAGGAGCAGCAGGTGCTGGCGCAGGAGGCTCCGCTGTGGTACGTCAGTATTGCAGCTGGGGGAACGAAACGAACACGAGAGTGAAAAACGCACTTGCGGGAGCAGCAGCGGGAGCGGCCTCGGTCTTGGTGGGGTCGGTAGCGGGCGTGGTTGTCGCGGGAGTAGGTTCGGCCGCAGGCTTCGACTCGGCAGGCTTCTCGGCGGCCTTCTTCTCGTCCTTCTTCTTGAAGATGGCCTTGAACTTGGCCTTGAGGTTGTCAAGAGCGTCGATGGCTGGTGGTCAGGGAGTCTGCGTTAGCCATGTCTCTGCGCTGACATCTTTATTCAAAGTTGGCGGTGTGGAAAGATGAATGGCTTTGAGCTCGGTGTGGTGCTCGCGCTGGTGTGTGCTACCAGGTGCTTCATGCATCAAGGGCGTACTTACGAACTCCAGGCATTTTTGCTGATTTACAAGGCTGTGGGCTAGAAGAACTAGTTGTTGTTTGAAGGCGACGTGTTTGAAGGCTGGAGATGGATTCTTAGCTGTCGACGAGTCACGATTCAGACGGCGATCAAGGTAGGATGGACTTGAATAGTTCGCGAAGCTGGGGCCTCGACAGAGTCATAAATAGACCGGGAAGAAGGAGAGAGGGCCTGGCCTCGTCTCAGCACCGAAACAGCAACGTGACTGCTGGAGGTCCAGCAGCAGCAATCAAGCACAACGTCCAGTGCCCTGGGCTTGGCACCGTGGCCAATGGGCTGCAAGACTGTTCCCTGCTGAGGCAGTGACAATCAACGGAGATGGGGATGGCCCAGGGTCCAGAGGTGGGTACTGAGGTGTAGCTGTACGTACTGCGTATAGCGTCAAGCGTCCTGTCCTGTCCTGGGTGCAAGGTAGGGATGGCAGCTGCACGGCCGCTGAGGTGCTGGTGCATGGGGCGGTACGTATCATGCATCGTGAGCTTAGCTTTGGTGGATGCGGAGGTGGACGAGTTTTGATTTAATTTGGCATTTCGGAGGGTGCCAAGGGTGCGACGCAGCAGGAGGGTCGTCACCAACCTTGCCTCGCCTGGCCATGATCGCAGAAAGGAGAGGTTCAGCCTATTCCGGTACACTCTTGACTCTGTTCTCTGAATGAATACTCCGTACGGACGGCAGGACAACAAATGCAAGGCCCAGCGCTAGACGTTATCTCCCGCAGATAAACCAGCCGTCGGAGTTTCGCGCCTGTTCGTATGATGGGCGACCTCTTTCGAGGCCCAGAGTTTGATGAAGCAGGACGGACGGGATGCTGAAACCTTGCTTTTTTTGGCTTTCCTGACGGATGGGAGCTGCAGCTGCGCCCGCGGCCAAGGAATGTCGTCTTCTGTCGCGTCTGGTGCTTCTGCTGACTGCGTCCCGCCCGTACTGCGTATCAAGACGGGCGATGGGGTGTCGTCGTTCATGCAGAGGGCGAATCCGACGAAATGCCGTCATCTCATCAAGATTCGCAACCAGGGTTCGGTCGGCGTACGCAGCGCTAGGCTGCATCTAGGAAGGCAGAGAAAGGAGGGTTGAAATTGGAGATTGCTCGAAATTTGGTGGCCCCTCGCCTGCTGCGACGTCGTTCATCTCGACTCGGGTGTTGATCCTCACCTGGAGGTCTCATCACCGGAAATATCGCTAAACCGCACAACTCACTTGCATTCCCGTCGCCTGCTATCATGAGTAAAGGCAGGGATGGATAGACAGACACATTGACGACATCATCAAAAAGGATCACAACAGACGAATGGCACCTCAGCAAAAAGTGGGGCTCGATCGGGATTCGAACCCGAGACCTCTCGCATTCACGTGATCGGATATGTCACCCAAAGCGAGAATCATACCTCTAGACCATCGAGCCTCAGATGAGACTTTGACCTGCCAGAGCAAATCATGTAGCACATAATGACAGGTTGGGGAGGCGGCGTCCCTCATGCAGGAAGGGGTCAATCGATGTATCAGGTTCGGCGGTCAAGATCTTCCTTGTTTGTTGTCCTCGCTTGATCTTTGTGTTTGGACCAAAGTAGTAGTGTTGAAGTCAGGGAAATTTTGCGTCAGAGATTGGCTTCGTCGGTAAAGTGTGAGAAGGGTTGATTGTTAGAAAAAACCAGCTAGTGGCCCTTTCCCTACTCTTACTCTTACTGGTCGACGGATCCAAGCCCAAATTGATTGGTCGGAAAACTCGACATTTTGTTTACTTCAATTTGTTGATTTGCTGGTGCTTTTTCCAGGGGCTTGCCTGCTACGTATAGCCATAGGTCATTGGACCCAGCACATGTCCGCTGGCACGACTCCAGGTTCTGTTTGCTTCAGCTGGAGACGCTGACCTTCCCAGTCGACCTCGTCGTAGAGAGAACACTCGGCCTAGGTAGTGCACGATGCAGGATTTGTGATAATAACTGGCGGTCATGTCCAAGAAATAGCGGTATCGCGATGAGGGCTCTTGACTACGCCCTCGAGGCTCTGGGACACCGTTGGCGATGTCAAGTCAACAATGTACCAAGGCCGGAATGAGACTGGTATTACGACGAAATTCTCTCCTCCATCCACGCCTCGATAGCCTCCTCTCCGCGCTGGCCCAACTCCATGCCCTCATTCTCTCCAACATCCACAACAGACACCCGCCTGGCAATCGCGTCCCGCACGTCAAACTCCTCGTCCCACTGCATCCTTTGCTTGAATTCGAGCTTCTCGAGGCTCCTCCTCATCAACTCCGCTAGCTCCTGCGCCTGCGCCTCGAACGTGTGCCCGGCTACCCTGACCTTCCTCTTCGTCTTGCGCTTCGTCACGGGTTCCGCTGGCGCGTCGTGAAGCAACAGGCTCGCCGGCAACTTCAGCGTGGACTTGCTCGGCGGGAACTTGAGCGCGCTGCGCCTCGGCGTCGGTAGGACGATGCCCGTCGCGTCCAGGAGCCTGCTCGGGTCGTGCTCGGACGTCATGGACGACAGGCGGTCGATCAGCGCGGTGAGATCGGCGGCCTGCGTGAAGGTGGGTGGCACGTTCATACCGGACGTCTGGAAGAACAGGCTCGGGCTGGCGAAGTGGTCAAACAGGTCCGCGGGTTTTCTGAAGAGCCCAGTCATTTCCCGCTCCAGGAACCGCAGCGTTGATGCATCCTCCGGTCGTGGCGAAGGCTTGCGACTCTTCCCGCGCGCGGTTTTGTTGATTTTGTGGTCCGGGAGGAACATGGACCAGTTGTAGATGCCGTTCCAGGCCACCAGTCCGCGGACGGCCACGGGTTCGTGCTGATGGGTTTCCGTCAGGGCCAGAGAGGTGGCGAGACTGGCGCCGGCGTGGGAGCTGTAGACGTACAGATCGCGCCGAGAATTGCCCTCTGGACGCAGGTTCTTGGTGATCCACCCGTAGCCAGAGAGGACATCGTGAATGGGCGTTGGCCACTGGAGGGGAGTGCTGAAGTCGTGCTCCTCCTCTTCCTCCGGTCCAGACTTTGGCCGGGTTGAGTCCGGAGAGAACCACCGGTAGTTAATGACGGCCGTCGGATACGGACGAAGGAACCGCGGAATGGGCGGTTGAGACCCGGGAGTCGGTGAGACCGGGGGGACATATATCAGCAGTGGCGTTGATGCTGAGTGCCGAAAGACATTATGCAAGCTGAGAGTATTAGCTTTTGGTTTTGCAACGAATCCCGACAGACTCACTCCACGGTAATGGAACCTGAAGAAGCGCAGGAGACTTTGACCGTGTCTATTGAC
This sequence comes from Colletotrichum spinosum, assembly GCA_004366825.1. Classification (NCBI taxonomy): domain Eukaryota; kingdom Fungi; phylum Ascomycota; class Sordariomycetes; order Glomerellales; family Glomerellaceae; genus Colletotrichum; species Colletotrichum spinosum. The sequence goes on along the minus strand of QAPG01000016.1, from coordinate 260,057 downwards.
GAGTCATGATGGAAGCATCGCCGGTGAACGCGACGCGAAGGACAAGGCAGCCATCGCGTTGCCCATCTTTGCATCTCTAAAAATACGGAATAGTATATAAACGAACGACTCTGGTACTCATGTTGAAACTTGGCATGCAGCTGAGAACGGCACGGCGAGTTCAGCTTCCAGTTTCCATGAAATAACGAATCTCACGTCATGTGGTGGCCAAAAGAAGAAGCAATCACGACGCGTTTTTCGACCTCCTGACTGCCATCGAACCAACCCGCATCGATTGGATGCTATAGGTACTCCACCATCTCCAGCACTGCCGCGCACCCCTCCTCCCCTCCCCACAGCGCTCACAGCACACCTCGCCAAGGATCCCTAGGTATTAGGTGCCTCCCCGTGGCCTTCGTTAGCGCCCTCAGGCGCCTGCCAGCGCGCTGGGAATGGTAGCGCGTGGCCATCCCTTGCAGCCAAGCAGCGCTCGTCACTCGTCCCCATCAACAAACTGCGTCAACACGAGGCACTTTACGCAGAACTCACTAGTTCATGGGCTCGTTTCTGCAAGCATGGGTAACCCCATTTGTCGTTGATGAATACGCGCCAGTCACATTAACATATTTTCTCCTCAGTTTGCAACAGTCCGAGCCCAAAGGACAAGTCGATATATAAGAGATGCGCCCCGCCAAGATAACACAACACCATGGCGGTATCTTCAACCGCGAACGGCTTCTCGAGCTTCCCGACTGACGATTGTCGATTGACGATCGACAACGCTGTTGACAGCCACCGAAAAGCCACCCCGTTGAACGCCTCGAAGATAAGGTGCCGAATAAGAGGCCCGAAACGGGGCATCTGTGCTGCACACCCTCTTCCGAGACCAAAAACGTCATCGCGAACCTCGTTTGGGGACGTGGTCCAGGCGTGGAGGTGGAAGCCCCGACCTTGTCTGGGTCTTGGGCATGGATGATATGACGCTTCTTATTTCCTGATCCGTTTGTTTACTGAAGGTATTGGGAGCTTTTTGCTGTTGCTCTTTTGTGGTTTTTGTTGAACACAACCGTTGCCAATTTGTCACCTGCAACACCCAACCACCTGGGAATGCCTTCATCTCGAGTTCACGCCGACGTGAACCCGCACCCGCCCCGGAGCCGAGTCTCTATCCGGACTTTATCTTCGGCCATACATGCCATACCCACATCTAAACGTGCTTCAGTAGCTCGACCGAACCGTCACCATGAATGACGCCGATCTTGGTGACAACATCGAGCAGCGTGTTAGCGAGCGGGAACAAGCCAAGCAGCAACGAGACAAGCGCTTCGAGAACGATGATGCCCATCTGGACCCCAGGTATGGACATGCAGTCCTTCTCAACGACGCACGATTAGACATTGGTACTGACCATCTCAGTCGGTGGTGGTTCGCGTCCTCCGCGTTCCCCATGATCGCCGGCACACTCGGCCCCGTGGCTTCGGCCTTCAGTATCTGCGCTCTCGTCCGTCCTTGGCGCCAACATTTTCCGCCAGGAATCGACATCGACCAGGCCGAGTTCGTCACGGATCCGAAATGGTCAGTCCCTACGCCCTGAAGAGATTGCCGTACTAACAAGAGCACCCAGGCTCATCATCGTCAACGCCATCCAGCTCGTCATCGCCATTGTCTCCAACGTCTTCCTCCTGCTCAACATGGCCCGCCGCGTGCGCTTCTCCCTCGCACAGCCCATCACCATCGTCGGATGGTACATCTCCGCCACTGCCTCATCGCCCTCAACGCGACCGCCACGGGTCCCCTCGTCATCGAACCCGTTCAGGAGTACATCTACTCCCAAGCCTTCTACTATGGCATGTTCGCCGCCATTCTCTACTTCGTCACCGCCTCCCTCATGGTCATCACCGTCTATGGCGCCCACACCAAGCACTACGCAGAGGACTTTCAGCTCACAAACGCCCAGCGCACCCTCATGCTGCAGACCATCCTCTTCCTGCTGTATCTCCTCCTCGGCGCCCTCGTCTTCTCCACCATCGAAGGCTGGACCTACCTCGACGCCGTCTACTGGGCCCAAGTCACCCTCTTCACCGTCGGTTTCGGCGACTTCGCCGCCTCGTCCTCTCTCGGCCGCGCCCTGCTCATCCCATACGCCCTCGTCGGTGTCATCAGCCTTGGTCTCGTCATCGGTTCCATTCGCAGCCTCGTCTTGGAGCGGGGCCGCCGCCGCCTCGACGCCCGCATGGTCGAGAAGAAACGCCGCCAGCTCATCCGCACAATGACCCGCAAGGGCAAAGCCGACATCCTCATACCCATCCGCACCAATACATCCTCCTCGTCATCGTCGTCATCGTTGCCTCCACCTCAGCCTGCCTCCCTTCCCGCTACCGAGTACGAGCGCCGCCAGGCCGAGTTCAACCTGATGCGCAAGATCCAGGACTCAGCCTCCGTCCGCCGCCGTTGGATGGCCATGTCCGTCTCCTTCTCCTCCTGGCTCGTCCTTTGGCTCGTCGGCGCAAAAATCTTCCAGGAGTGCGAGCGGCCTTACCAGAATTGGACCTACTTCGAGGGCTTCTACTTTGCCTTTGTCACCCTCACCACCATCGGTTACGGCGACCGCACCCCCGTCTCCAACTCCGGCAAGGCCTTTTTCGTGTTTTGGTCTCTTCTCGCTCTGCCCACCATGACCGTCATGATTTCCAACGCCGGCGACACCGTCGTCAAAGCCGTCCGCGACGCCACGCTCGAACTGGGTAACATTACCATCCTCCCCGGGGAGCGCGGGTTCCAGCGGGATGTCATGACGTTGCTGCACCGCCTCACCTGCGGCGCCCTCTTCTCCGGCCCCGTCGACGACGACGAGAATGACGACTTGCCCCCCGGGTTTCTCTCCAACGCCCACCGCCTCGAACAAAACCGCTCCGAAGATGACGATGATGAAACGGACGCGTATTCCTCCGCACCAGGCGACAACTCTCCGTCCGCCGGACTCAAAGGTCCCCGGCGGCGACGCCGCGCTTCCCGGACACGCGATCCGACATCTCCGCTGCCCGCCTCGCGTGCGGAGTATCACTATCTCCTCATATCAGAAATCGCCGCCGTCCGGCAGCACGCCAAGCTGAAGCCGCCGCGGCGGTACTCGTTTGCCGAGTGGGCGTGGTATCTCAAGCTCATTGGCGAGGACGAAAGCAGTTCCGCCACGCACCGCAAGGCGAGACCGCATATCCACTCGAAGAAGAAGAAGAGAAGGGGCAAGAAGGGCAAGTACAGCGAGGAAGAGGTGGAATGTCCTGACGAGGATAAGTGGTCGTGGGTCGGCTCGCAGTCGCCGCTGATGGGCAGCTTGGAAGAGTGCGAGTGGATTGTCGAAAAGTTGACGGAGAAGTTGCGGGATGAGCTGGATGTCGTTCGTGGTGAGGCCGTGGAAGATGAAAAGGGCGGGTGAGGGATGGACTCCTTTTGTGTTGAGAGGGTCGGTGGCGGCGATTGCGTGGAGCATAGCATGTACGACACCAGGAGTCCGGTCATACTCGATCAGAGATTCGGCTACGACTACATGGCTACATGGTATTCGACATGCGAAGGAGGATCAGATGATCTTCTCTACAGGTAGTAGAGCGATGTTCATCCAGGTGCGGAAACTATTGCCCATTTGAATAGGGGGTCGAGAGGGCCGAGATGTAGTTGTTTAATGATACCCATAAGAACTTTTACTTAGCTTCTGCCTCTCTCTTTTGGGTAAACATCAGATGTAATGCGACATGGCTGAGCCCCAAGAGGTTGCAATGACCACAGCCAACCGGGTGAAAATTTCAGACCGTGAACCTAGCCATTCCCTACCCCGTCCCCCCTTCTTTCCTCCATTGTCCAGCCCTCAGTCAACGCAACTGACCTGGTCAGGATATTTCAAGTCACCGAGATTACGCATGTCATTCCTTACCGGCAGCTCTTGGGTTGTTTATGCGACGATCAATCGTAATACCTATCCTCACTTCCGACTCTTCATTTGATATCTTGGTTTGATGAATATGGTCATGTCAAGAATTCTTATTGGAGAGATTCAGTCGATGGGGGCAGGAACCATATGTAGTAGCCACCCTCTTCGTTGCAGTGGATCGAGTCAAATAGTAAACAACCTAAGTGCAACAAGAGCAAAAAGAATAAGGGTACTGGAGCGGGATGGATTCGAACCACCGACCTCCCTGCCTATAAGTAGAGGCTATAGGTTCTAGGTATACGGATAACGATACAAGGCAGGGTGACATAACCAGCTAGACTACCGCCCCTTGGGTTTATTTGTTGGAAATAGTACCCTTGGAATTACTTATAAAAGACGAACCACCTGGTTCAGCTGGGTTATCCGGGTAGGACAGCAAGGTTGAAGCAGAAAGAGAGTCAAAAAGAGAGATACTAGAGCAGGGTGGATTCGAACCACCGACCTCTCTGCCTTTTTATAGAGGTTATAGGTTCTAGGTATACGGATAACGATATAAGGCAGAGCGACATACCACTTGACCACCGCCCCGTGGGTTTACTTGTTAGAAACAGTACCCTTGGAATTACTTATGAAAGACAGACCTCTCAGTTCAGCTGGGTCATCCAGGTAGGACAACAAGGTTGATGCAAAAAGAGAGATACTGGAGCAGGATGGATTCGAACCACCGACCTCTCTGCCTTTTTGTAGAGGTTATAGGTTCTAGGTATACGGATAACGATACAAGGCAGAGCGACATACCACTTGACCACCGCCCCGTGGCTTATTGTTAGAATAGATAACCTTGAAATGACTGATAGGGGACAAACATCGTGACTGGGTGACGGCATCCGGGTTCTCAGATGGGCTCGATCTCAAATCACAACTTGGTTGGGTTGCTTGGATCGATAACGACGAGGAGGCGAACGGCTAACTGTTTACTGATGAGTTCGTCTTCCTCACTCTTCGTCAGAACACAGTGTTCTGGCTCTTTCAGTCACACGACCGAATCCTTTGCTCTTGCAATTTTTACTACATGTCAACCTCTCGAATTCTATATGTTGAACTGGCACGATCCAGATGGCCAGCGGCCAGACGTCTTCTTCGTTGAAGGCTTCGACGCCCTTTCGTGCCTGAACTGTGGAAACGTTGGGACCGACGACGACGATAAACCTGAGGAATCACATTCAAGGTCCAGGAGTCGTCGTCTTTCCAACACAAAAGCCGACCTCTGCTGGCCGTCATCGTTGAAATCGATCGATGGCAACAGTAATTCAGCCGTCCATCGCTCATTTTCACACAAAAGCACCAACACTCCAGCCCAGCAAGCACAACGCATCAGTCAAAACCCCCCACTCAGCCAGCCCAAAGCACGTCCAGAGATCATCCACATGCCACAGAACCCGCCTACAAACCCCTCAGCAAGCGCGCCATCCGCCGCCTCCGCCTCCTCTAGGGAACCTTTTCCCTCCCCCGTCCGCCGCACCCTGCTCTCCTTCAAGCCCGAGTTCGAGGCACTGTCGTACACGCGGGCCAACTCGCGAGGGCTTGTCGAGGAAGCAGAGCATCGCGGATCCGGAAGAGGCAGATATCCGTGCGGGAATCGTCTGCTGGCTACGAGAAAGTGTTGGCAGACCAGATGGCAGCCAGATCACGGCATCAACAGATTGTCCGGCATGGGCACCACATTTGGATTTCACATGCACCCACCAGTCAGCCGCTCAACTTGGGGGAAGACGAGCGGCCTGGCAAGAGAGATAGCGGTCCATCAGAGCCAACGTCAACGGAGCAATTTCGTTGTGCCATGGCCGAGTGAGAGCCTCTGCTAGATCTTATATACGAGACGGAGATGAACTTGTTCATGGTCGAAAAGTTGATGAGTACGAATTTCAGGAGTTCGAATTAATGGTGGAAGCCTGCCGAGCCATGATAGCGGGATGTACATGTTATCTGAAGTTCTAAATCGGACAGTGGGCTTTTGCGTTTGTTTATTTGTGGCAATGATGAAGTGTTAGGGCTCTTTGTGGAATCATCGTCAAGTAACCCGCCACCAAGTATTGGCTCCAGGGACATTTCTGTATTGTTTAGCTAGCTATCGAGACCATTGGCAGAAGATTAGCTGTGGATCAATTTAATACACTCGAATTCAAGAGCCATTCACGATCTAGCAAATTCGTGGGCTTATTGAATTCGCAATTGCCATCAACGCCTATGTGTGCCGACCGATTCTTCAAAGAGATCCGCTGAGACGCATTTTGCTTGTTCAAATGAACCGTGAGAGAAGCCAAAAGCATTCTGAGGGAGAATATCGGTCACGATGGGTTGTGTTTCCGATGGATTTGGGTGTTTTCATCTGTTTGCTGGATTTAGCCAGAGAATATGGGGCGAGCGACTTTAATCTGCCCTTCCTGCACCAACATGGCGATGCCGACGTAAACGCGCCAGGTAATGTATATAAAAGATAATTCCCTTGCCGTAGACACATCAACTGGCCACAATGGCGGCCGCTGTCTGATGTAGTTGGAGTCCACTTGAGTCGTATCCTGGAGCGCGACTGCGCCTCGCCAGAGCTCCCCATCCAGACCGCCATTCACCGAGACTAGACCGTTAGGGCAGCAGCGGTTAGACGATGCGTATGGATCATCCGCCCCCATACGATATAGTTCGAGCGGCCCCTTTCTCGACATTCTGAGAACCCCGCGTTGCAAGTAGTGATTAGACGTGAATCTGCCTTGCCTGGAGCCTGAAGCGCTCAACACCATCTCTACCCCATGAAGCCCTATTTTGGTAGATCATGATAGGCGATTAAGATTCAGGAATTGGCATGAATGAGTGGAACGATATGCCTTGATGGTGCCTTGGTGAGGAGCCACGCCACGCCCGAGTTCGAGGATTCCAGGCGAAGTCCGTTACTGCCTGTGATGATAGCGTCAGTCTACACTTGATCACACATGCCCCTCACCAGAATCAATCTACCTAGGAAAGGTAAGCCGTTGTCGAACTTGAATTCCTGTTTGGACTATTTCCAACCATACGAGTTTCCCGTCGGCTATGTGACTATCTTCAAGCTGCAGCAGTCACAATACACACGACGCAAGTACCGAAACGGCCAGGTCACTTTTCTTGTTCTATAGGATACATAGGGTCACCTTTGAACTAGATCCAAAGGCCTCATGCGGCTTGTCGGGTGCTCATCCCGAGGGTATCAAAACAGATGAACATACTTTATACAAGAAGTGGGGGAAAAGGGGGGAAGAGTGATCGTCACCACCATCCTCACCTCAGGGCGAAATCACCTTCTTTACTGCGTCGTGAAGCCAGCATACGTGGGATACGTAGCAAAATCCCAGGCCACGGCCTTCTGGAGAAGCTGGTAGTCCCATCCATCGCCGCCACCGCTGACGTAGAGGAACTTTGTAAAACCCGCGGCCGCGCTGTAGGAGAACCTCGTGCCGGCGGGGACGAAGATGACGTCGCCCTGGATGAGTGTCACGGCGTCGTAGCCGTCCACGACGACAACCAGCGCGCCCTCCTCGAGCTGGAAGGCGAGCGGCTGGGTGGGAGTCGCCTCGGTGGCCGTCTGGTTCGCGAGCGGCGGGCTCAGGGTCGCCGTGCCCATGGAGAAGTTGCCGGCGGTCTGGTCGGCCGTCGCAAAGGGCGCGACGAGGTGGTAGACGCCGTGCTCGGCGTTGAGGAACTTGGGACCGCGGTTCTTGGCGATGAAGTTGGGCGTGACGTTGTCCTTGGCCAGCTCGTTGGCCGCGGTGTGCCAGGTAGCGGGCCCGCCGGCGCTGCCGTTGACGAGGTCGCGGCGCGGGCTGAAGTCGAGCTGCGCGTAGACGTCAAAGGCCTCCAGAGCGGAGATGAGCGCCGGGTCGGAACCGGAGGAGCCGTTGATGGCGGCCGGGACGAATTCGGCGCCGGTGGACGAGTTGAACTCGGAGTTGGCAATGGCTATGAAGAGCTCCTCGAAACCGCCGGGTTGGATGACGCCCGTGAGCTGGGTGTCCGGGTCGGTGATTTGGAAGGTGTGGACGGTGTTGTGGGGAACGGCGCCGTAGTCGCCGGGGGTCAGGAGGCGGGCCTGCTCGGCGGAGGCGTTGGTCTTTGCCCAGAGCTGGATCGAGCCCTTGGAGCAGTAGAAGTTCTCGTAGTGAGCCTTGTGGATGTGCGGGAGCACGCCGAGGTCGGACGAGTCCGGGGCGTTGGTCTGCATGAGGGTGAAGGCGCCGGCCGAGGCGTTGCCCGTGACGGAGAAGCGGTAGATCTGGTTGCCGACGGCGACGGCGCGCCCATCGCCCTTGCGGAGCGCGTAAGGATGGGACGTCAGGGGTGCCTGGGAGACGAAGAGCTCTTTTCCGGTTCTGTTGGCGAGGCCTTGAGGAGCCGCGGCCACGAGGGGCAAGGCAGCGGAGAGGGTTGCGAGGAGCCTCATTTTCTTTTGGACGTATCCGAGTTGAGTAACTGGAATGAGAATGATGGCTGACAGGGTGAGGAACAATGGACTTCACGCAGCAGAGGGAGAACTTATAGGAACATCGCTGCCACGATCCACGCAGCTCGCTCGGATTCCGAGCCATATCGCCATGGGAAATGGACTCGGGTTAACCCACCCTGAAGATAGGTATTGCTTCTTTCCGCGCTTGACATGGCTACGGTCCTCAACTCGACGTTCTTCTGCCTTCGACCCGCCGGGAAACACGGTCTTCAATGCGATCCACTCCCTAGCCCCTATCGACGGGCCCGTTTTGTCCCAGCCGTACGCTGTTCATCCCATTAAAAGGCCCAGATGGCAGGGATGGCGGGTATCTAGCATGACGTTAAGCAGGGCACATAGCAGCCGTAGATGGCGTCGACAAATGAAACGCCGAAGTCTAGGCCGAATGGTATCCGATTCTAGAAGGAGCGTGGGTTGATAGACAGGCATATTCCGGTGGATAGAAAGGAGTTGTTCCACACGGTTGACGTACGCAACAGGAAAACCCGAACCTCCCTGGTCTTCGGTTCGGTGGGCGGTGGACTCTGACCTATCGATCGTACCCACATCGGGAAATCCGGCCTTGAGATGGCATAGAGTCGATATAGAAGCTGTAGAAAACTCGTCGCAAAGGCTTGCCTTTCGGTCAAGTCCGTTCACCGTACGCCGAAGCCCTCAATTCAGCTCAGACTGGGTAATTTCGGGGCATTGCGCCAAAGATGGAATTCTCAATTCGCCACTCATTCTGAAGTCGAGATGGCAGAGTACGATGCGGTTGAGCCAGTGACCTTTTTCCTATAGCGTTCTCTGGGCATCTTCAGGCGTAATGAAGCACGTGCCTGGGATCCCGGGCATCTGTAAAGGGTGGATGTCGCAAAAAGACATGGTCGAATACGACTACCGCGGACCGAGAGACAGTCACGTACTGAGAAGCCGTTGGCAAACCTCTCTTTTGCCTCTGAAAGCAAGAATTCCGTTTCAAGATGTTGGGTCTGAACCACTTATTCGATACGAGCAGCCAGTATCTGGAGGCTTTTGTACGCCTTGCTGGGCCTCTAGCATTCTGAGACGATGATCCAGGTCCTCCTGTCGTTGACAAGCAAAATACGAGGTCAGCCACAAGTCATCGTTTGGTCGAGAGCTCGATGTATTCGCCGAAGGACCGTGACTGCTGCAGTTGAGCAAGACCGGTTCAAACGATGCAGGACAATGCCCTCGGGATGAAACCTGGCAGTTGGTACAGATACAGATCGTCTTGTTGGCAGAGTCACTGGGCGTCGGATGACCATAGCCCCATTGGTGCATAGCCTTCCAACGGTGTAATTTTGATGGACAAATGCCGACCGATCGCAGTCCATTCAAACGACAGAAGCGCTCGGTCACAAAGTAGGGCCGAAGGAAGCGGTGAAGGTCTGATGATTTAGGGCCTGTGGCTGTGAGAGTTGCAGCTTAAGGTAGATAATGAAGCATCTATGCATTGAAGATGATTAAACTTTTCGGGAAGGAAGCTAGGGTCCTTCAAAGAATGTCGGTTCCCCAGATCTGCGGGTAGGCGTTTTGACAGAGCCGCAGAGGTGACAGCCATGTGGAAGAACCCTGGCTGGCGTCCGGGTCCCCGGATGCGGTCGCGTGGGTCGTGGCGAAGGGGTTTTCGTGATATGAAAAGGGGCAGAAAAAGGGAGAGGTGAGAGGCTGTGACCACGGTGGCTGAGTGTGAGGTCGAACGAGAGGGCATCTGAGAACATGAGGGGTTCATGAGATTTGGCTTAGTGTGGTTTCATTTGACAACGTTTGGCGCCGCACATGCTTAGACGCAAGCGCATCCAAGAAGAAGACGAAGAAAGTTGTGCAATGTTCTCAACAGCTGGTTGCTGTTCGTTTGACCCTGTTCACCCACAAAGAAAGCCGTTTGGTGTTTCTCGTTCTTTCTCTCCCCCTCTCTTTTTCGATTGATGTTGTTCAGCCGAAACAAGTGAGAGTGAGTAAGTCAGCAACGGGGAAAGGCGCCTGTCAATTACATCTGCAGGTACCTTGCTGAGGTAATTGTCTACGATCCTTCTGCCATGGCAGGAAGGCGGCATGAGCTTCCGCCCTGCCAAGCAAGTTATTACAACTACCTTAGGCTACTTTAACTTACGTAGTATGTCGGATCGGTGGAAGCAGAAGAACGAAAGGATGCAGAGTAAGCCTTCCAATCTGCCTTATGGGGCCAATCAAATAGACTCATGTAGGAGAGGACTCTGCCAAAGTACCTTGCGTTTTGGTTGATGGAAAAGTATCCGGTACGTAGAATCAATAGCAGCGGTACTTACGAGATGCGACCGCGCTAGCCCCATCAAGAACGACAGCCAGGCGCAGGCGCTGGCGCTTATTGGCAGCCACCCCTCACTCTCTGGCAGTGGCTCCTATGGCCAGTATCCCCAGCCTACTACTTTTCCCAATCTCACCCATCCATTTCCTCTGGGCTGGGCTGGGGGTTGGTGTTGGTATCGGCGCATAGCTAATGACCACAGCCTGCTTCTGCCTGGCTTTGGTTCCATCACGTTGTTTGATTCTGCATCATCAGCAACAAAGCCCTCAGTACAGGACAAGGCTGCGCGCCAGAGAAGGAGTAGCAATCCTGACTCCTCAGTAGTCGCTTCTGCTGCTACACTAGCTGTACTTCGTACCTTCTTGCCCTCCTCATCTCACCACAATTGCCAGTTACCCCGGCCACCCTTAACGCGAGCACTTTTTCCACTTTGGCCCAAGTGTTCTGAAGAAATGACAATCGCATCTTCTGAGCAGGCCCGTTCCCATATGAATTAGCTACGGCAGCTCCATGCCACCAGGAACTACGATCCAGTCTACATCGGACTCCACCTGGAATACAGAGTTCGGGCGCAGTGCATCACCAGCCAGTACGACAGTACTCCGTAATTGAAAGGCCGCCAACGAAACTCTGAATAACTCCAGTCTACATCCTATCAACACTACTTAATGGGCAGCATTTGCTCAATCGAGAGAGATCATGCACCCGGAGAGAAGGAAGAGCAGGGACAGAGACGGAACAGCAATACGCTCACACGAACATCATCTAAACGACTTCAGAAGCAACAACGTCACGACCACCATAAGACATCCTTGCCATCTCTAGCATCACACCAGCTTACTCACCATCACAAAGACGTGGACATGGCTCAAGAAATGATTGATGCTCAAGATAAAGTCATCGCCGGCGCCGCCATCGGCGCCCCGAAAAGGCGCCTGACGACCGTCCTCGACGGCCAGAGGACGAGGTCCGAGGCGGCCGCGGCACCCATCACCTCTGTCACGAGCTATCATAGCCAGCGCGACGAGATCGCGAGGCGTGAGAGCACACTTTCTTTCGACTATCGTACGACCGCGACGGCCTCGGCCAAGGAGAAGCACGTCAACGCCATCATTCAGGCTGTCAAGGCCCAAGACAAGATCGCAGTGTATGACGCGGCTGAGCCAAGGCTGGGATGGGGTGGTCAGAAGCACCCGCGCTTTCCCGCTGACCATTTTCTGTCCAACGTGGATCTAATCGAGAAGACGAATCTGTTCTCAATTGCACAAAAGATGCCAAAAGGCGCGCATCTGCATATTCACTTCAATGCCTGCCTGAAACCCGACGTTCTGTTGGGCATTGCGAAAGAAAGGAAGCGCATGTTCATCACAAGCGACATGCCTTTGGCTCGCGGTGGCGCAATTTCGCAAGAGGCGGCGGACATAGCTCTCCATCGCTGCGAGATACAGTTCTCCATCCTGGGACCTGGAAAAGAGCACGAGAAACAGGGTACGGGCAACTGCTTCTCGCCCCAGTACGCGGAACGGCAGTGGATGAAGTACTCGCAATTTCTCGACGAATTTCCCGGTCATCATAATGGGCAAGACCCAGACGAGTGGCTCGCTAGTAAACTGCTCTTCCATGAAGAAGAGGCACACAACCATCTTCAAACAGTTCAGGGGTAATTAGGCGCGTCTGTTCTTGTCATTGAAATGATTGCTGACAGGCGCAGTTCGTGGGCCAAGTTCAACGGCCGGACGCGGATGATGAAGGGCCTATTCAACTACGAATCCGCGTATCGTAAATACACCCGAGGCATCCTCGAGGATTTTCAGCGTGACAATATTCAGTACGCCGAGATCCGGCCCAATTTCATGCCTTCGAATCAACTCTGGACCGACGACGGTGTCAAGACAATTGATAACCACGGAATCATGGAGATCATCATCCAGGAGTACAACAACTTTCAGGCCGGCAACAAGGATAAGTTTGTAGGACTGAAAGTCATCTATTGCACACCTCGGTCGTTCAAGAACGAGCAGGTCGCGCAGGCCTTGGCTCAGTGCTTGGAGTTCAAGCAGAAATGGCCCAAGTGGATTGCGGGTGAGTAAAACAAACCGGCCGTTCGATGAGACTGTCACTGACGACACAGGCTTCGATTTGGTCGGAGAGGAGTCCCAAGGACGGCCTCTGCGAGACTTTGTGCCCGAATTTCTGGAATTCAAAGAGAACTGCAAGAGCGCAAAGGGAGGTCCATATGACATCCCTTTCCTGTTCCACTGCGGAGAGACGCTGGAAGTAGGAAACGACACGGACGGCAACCTCCTGGATGCGCTGCTGCTGGGATCGAAGCGCATAGGCCACGGTTTCGCTCTCGCAAGACATCCCTACATTATGGAGCACATGAAGAAGAACGGCGTCTGCCTCGAGCTGTGTCCGATATCGAATGAAGAGCTCGGGCTCACCCCGCGCGTGACCGGGCATGCCATGTACAACTTGCTGGCGAACAATGTGCATTGCACGCTGAATTCGGACAACGGGACAATATTTAGGTGAGAAAGCAGCCTCCACGAGGCACCATGGGGAGGAAGCGCTAACATGAGTTCAACAGATCGAGTCTGTCCCACGACTTTTACCAGGCCATGGTTGGCAAGACGAACATGACGCTGTACGGGTGGAAGCAGCTCATCGAATGGAGCCTGGATCACTCGTGCATGAGCAAGGCGGAGCTGGAGAGCGCCGTGGAGGACTGGAAGAGGCGATGGGAAGAGTTTCTCGACTGGGTAATTGAAGAGTATGGCGGCAACTGAGGCAACTGGGTGGGAGCAAGATATTTGGCCGGTGGCAGATCTATATGCCTGGCCGCCCTGGTTTGTTCTTGGGGATACCACATTTCGCAGGAGGCTTGAGGTTTGAGACTTGAGGCCACTACGAAGTCAAGATGAACGAGAAGACGACGGCAGCTTTTATGACAACGAGACATTAAAGAGTCTTCTTTTTGGTGACAGCGAGATGATGGTGGGTGCCTCAATTGTGCATTTTGGGTTTCTGTCAAGGCGCAATCCTGGTGTGCTCACCTGGTTTGGTTCGGGAGCAATGTAGCCCGCGAAACGGGATCACACGACCATGTGACGGCTATGCTGGAGGTACCGCGCATGTTGCGTATACGACCATGGACAAGTGGCAGTACCTCCAAGCCCGAAATCGAACTTCACCTGTTTCTCCGAGCTCCACCGCTTCGCTGGCACGAGGTATCGTGTACCATGCCTTCCAAATCTCCCAGCCCAGGACTCGAAGCTTCGATGCAAATTTACAAGACACTGAAGCCCCGAAAATTTTCCGCACACCTCACCCGATATGTACTCCAGGTTAATCAACAACAAACGCCTCCACCACCACCGGGCGGGCGATGGGCCCCAAGGTGCATCGCAAAACGTACGGCCGCGTGTGTTCTCCGCTCCCCCCCAAATTTAGGCTTTTAAGCTTAACGAGGACTCTGCTGTGGGGAAGCCAGGGGAATGAAATAAAAACTGGACGATCTACAAGTGCCGCGCGCACCGACGCCTGGAATCTTCCATGTATTTTACTCTCTCGTTTACTCCCAGGGCGTAGGTCCGCCCCCACTTGTTCGTCCCTTGTTGCCCGCTCCAGACACATTGGGGCACGGGGCTGTGGCGTGGTTCGCATGGCTCGCATTGGTTATGAATGGGCTTCATCGACGCGTTGCCTCGTGTTGCCGTGTCCAACACTTCGACGAGGCTGCGTTGGATTCGATGGGCGAGCTTTCATTAGACATCGTAACCGTCTTTCGTGCCAGCTCGAATCCTTCACGTTGCAATTTCGTACAGATGACTCGTCCCAGATAGGAGTAAGGAACTCCTTCGAGAACGAAATTCGGCATTGACCAGCCCAGCGGCTAAAAGTCCTCAGTGCAACAGCAGTCATAGCTTCGATACATCAAAGGCAGTGTGGGTGGGATGGCTCTGTGTCTATGAATAAGTATCGTTCGTGGGAATCGATATCGAGTCTATGTCTTCTTGCCGGCCAGTGCCGCCATCTCCAGCTCCTTGCTGATGATGCTCGGGACGAATGTGTATGCAACCGCGAAACAAAAAGCAACCGGCCCCCTAGCCATTTTCCTTGATAAAAACAACTCTTTTTGATGCTTCCAAACTCCAAAGCCACCAGAGGCAAACGCAATCAAGAGACATAACCTGCTTAGTCCTCAAACTTGATTCCCTTCTTCATGCCAATGTCGATCAGCCCGCCGCGGTAGCTGCCACGCTTCTTCTTGTTCTTCTCCTTGGTGAAGCCCTTGCCCTTGGTGACGATGAGATCCTCGTGGGCGCGCTGGGAGTAGTCGTTGGGCACGTATTCATTGCTAGCGAAACGGGGGTCGACGTTGACCACGTCGGGGATGCGCGAGAAAGGCTTGTTGGGCGCATTCTTCTCGCCCTTCTTGCCGCCGCGGTTGTTGTTGGCGCGGAAGGCAACCGGATCGGGGGGGAGAGGCGGGTTGGCGGCCGTCTTGGCTTCGACCTTGGCTTCGGGGGATGTCTTGTCGAGGGTGGCAGACGAGTTGGAGGACTCTCTCTTGCGCTCCTTCTTGACCTTGTCATCCTCCGATTCAGAGGAAGAAGAGTCAGAGTCGGACTCGGGGAGAGGGACCTTGGCGGCCGTGGAGCCGTCCGAGTCGGAGTCGCTGTCGGAAGAGTCCGAGTCGGAAGAATCGTCGGAAGAGGACTCGTCGGAGGAGGACTCGTCGCTGGAGGACTCGTCGCTGGAGCTGCTGTCGGAGCTGGAAGAAGAGCCCGAGTCGGAGGAGGAGCTGCTGCTAGGCGCCTGGGTCTTTTGCTTCTTGGCCTGGGGGCGCTCGTCGTCAGAGTCAGAGTCTGAGGAGCTGGACGAGTCGCTGTCGCTGCTCGAGGAGCTGCTGTCGGACTCGGGAGCCTTGCGCTTCAATCCCTTCTTGGGCGCGGGCTTCTCGTCCTCGCTGTCGCTGCTCGAGTCGGAGTCGGAATCGGAGCTGTCGCTGCTGGAGGAGCTGCTAGAGCTGTCGCTGTCGGCGGCGGCATCGGCCATGGGTACGTCATCGCTGCTGGAGCTGTCGCTCCCGCTCGAAGAGCTGGAGTCGCTGCTGTCACCCGCGGTGGTGTTCTTCTGCCAGGATTCGAAAACGGTCACCAGGGCAGGGTTGGAGGACTGGGCCTTGGAAGGCTTCCAACCGCTCTGGGTACGCTGCTTCTGGAAGGCTTCGTGGGCGGCGGTAAAGGAGTTCTCAGAGAGGAAAGAGCCGACAAGGTCCATCAATTGGTCGGGAGGAGAGGGCTTCGCGGGCGCGGCGGCCTTCGCCCTGACCTTTGTCTGCTTCTTGACCTTCTTGACCATGGTTTCAGCTTTGGATGTTGCGGTGACGGTAGAGGTGGTTGCGGAAGCGTCTTGCTTGGATGAGTTGTTGGAGAAGAGCCAGGAAGGAAGACCAGAGGCTGACATGTGCGATGCCTAGTTCCGTCTAGGTAAATTTAATCACGGCGGAAGAATTGGAATGTGCAAGAAGTTCTTCGGTGAGGAAGGAGGTTCGCTCAACGCGGGTCGTGTCGGTCTTCACCTGGAAAATTTCTGTGGATCGCAACATCAGGTCGGCGAGTCGGCGTCCCCAAAAATTTTACGCTGGCGCATCCCTGCCTCGCGACTGTTTCCCTTTCCTTTTTCTCTTCTTTCCAGGCGGCATAAGACTCTTATCTTATCTGGAGCAGCCTTCATAAAGCAGTATATGCATCAAACCCCCTCGAGCTGCCTCCAGTTGCCGGCTCGTTGCTCCCCTCCTAACGTAACACACGACAGGGGTCAAGCTCATTGCCCGATCAGCAAAGCCGTTTGTTGACTTTCAATCTGCGCCCGAACATCGCATTCTTGCGCCAGAGACAAAGCCGCATCGTTCTGGGGTTCCATCTTTGTAGCGACACGACGACACGAACTGCCAAGACGAAGGAAACTTCACAACAGATTCAACATCGAACAGCTCAGCTTTGTGTCCCCTCTCGCTGGACATCCCCTGGTCACGCAACTCTTCATTTTCATCTTGACAATAGGCGCCCTTCCCTCCCACCGTCCCCGCTACATCGGTTCACGCGCCCAAGATGAACGCTACGAAGCGCAAGTTCAACTCCCTGATCCAGGGAATGGGCAGGTCCTCCACATCGACTAAGTCCAGCAATGATTCTTACAGCATACCGAACGAGTCGCCTCGCCCGTCGACGACGTCAATCCCAGTTTCGAACGCAAGCTCTACCGACACAAACAACCAGACCGCCATGTCGATCGAAGAGGACATACTTCTCAAGCGCAGACGCCTACAAGCTCTGACGGACAAGAAAGCCACCATCATGAACACCACAACCGGCACGCCCGCGACGACTGTTTCGAACATTGTCCTGAAGAAGTGGACGCCTACTTCCAAGGAGCCAGCGGCCCGAGTGTCGTCCAGATTCGCTCCGAGCGATCGGAAAGAGCTTCTAAAAAGACTCGCCACCTTTCAGGAGATCACAGACTGGACGCCGAAGCCGGACAGGGTGAACGAGATCGAGTGGGCGAAGAGGGGATGGGTTTGTCACGGCAAGGACCGTGTGCGATGCACCTTGTGCAACAAGGAGCTCGTCGTCAAACTGAACAAGCGCGAGGTTGACGGAAAGGAGGTGCCGGTCCTGGTTGCGTCTGAAATCGGTAAGTTCACGCAGTCTCCTTCAGAACATCGTGCTCAAACTGATTGGTGAAGCAGAAGAAGCCTTGGTCGAAAAGTACTCGGAACTGATTGTGACGGCACATTTCGAGGACTGCTTGTGGAGGAGGCAGGGGTGCGATGGTACGTGTGAAACTCTTCTGCAAATACCTCTGACTGACTCCTCTAGATTCGATCCTCAGACTGTCACTCACAAACGCCAAATTGAGCATGGAGGTTTTGCGGCAAAGATACGACGAGCTCTGCGCAAGGAAGCCTTTCCTCCCGTACGAGTTCAATCTCAGATTACCCCAGGGCGTCGACATCGATAGTGTTTTGACCCAGCTGCCAGAGGATTTCTTCACCAATCCCCCACCCCCAAAAGACTCTCCAGACCCCAAAGAGCCCAACAGAGTCGCCCTGGCCCTCGCTCTGACAGGTTGGCAAGGGCTGACAAACCCTCGCATTGGTGCTGTGCCCAACTCAGCCTCTTGCCATACTTGCTTGCGGAGATTGGGCTTGTGGATGTTCAAAAGCAAAGAAGTTAACGCTGACGGCGAGGTGCTCGTCCCTGCTCCGATGGATCACCTCGATCCCATCCGTGAACATCGCTTCTTCTGCCCTTGGAAGAGCCCAGTGGCGCAACGCCTTGCGACGGCAAAGTCCGGCTCCGAGTCGAACATGGCGGCGTGGAAATGCTTGGTGCAGGTTCTCAAGAACGACGCCTACCTGCGAGGAGCCATAGACGACCGTCCAAAGAAGAGCTGGCACACGAGAGGACAGTCCATGCCATCGACACCGGTGCGCAAAGGTGCTGCTCCGCCGTCGACACCAGCAGACAAGATTTACGGCACGCCGGGTGCTGCTGCGGAGCCGGACGGCGAGGATGACGAGTCGACCCGAGAATCTAGAGACAAGGAGCGCTGGGCACGCCTGAGGAGAGTGAAGAGCTTGTTTGAGTCGAAGAGTGCGAAGAAGCTCCGTCGGACGCTCAGCAGGCCTGGAACCGCTCGCTCGACTGTATCGGTAGCCGGAGCCGGAGCCGGAGCTACTGCAGCCGCTGCTGATGGTGGAGCTGAAAAGGCAAAGGAAACTACATAATGTGTCAATGGGCGGTGCTTTACCAAAAGTATCTTCCACATGAAGGGTTTTGGAGGATGGCGTTCTCAGGTGTTTGTCCAATGATTGTTTTTATGGAATGCTTTGAGGTCATATAGCTAGCTCAAATACCCAATAACTGAACTGACATGACAGCCTGTCACAACAACGACATGTTTCGCCAGCCGGCTCTTGTGCTCTGATATCAAAAGTTGAAAGTCTATCGAGGGTATCTTTTTTCCTGTACAATGCAACACTATCTTACAAGACGGTCGTCTACGAGCTCCAATCCCCAAACTTTTTCTCGAGCTCTTCGAACGAAACCTCCTCTCCAGACCACTTGGCCGGATCGCTCTCCACCGCCTTGCCAGGCTCGACCCTGACCGGTTCAATCTCTGCTTCGTCTACAATCTCCTCGGCCACCTTGTCTTCCTCACGCGCCTTCGCCGCACCTCCTACGCTGGTTGCGCTCGCCATGCTGACCACCGTCGAAGGCGACTCCGCCGGCTTCACTCTATCCCTATTCTTCTCGCCCGTGACGTACGAATACAACCCCGCCATCCTCAGCACCTCCATCCTCACGCCCTCCATACCCCCCGACCCGCCAAAGTGGCCCTTGGCGCTCTGCTTGCCCATCTGCGCCGCGGCCGAGGTGAGCCAAATGCCTCCGGACCAACCACCGCTGCTGCCACTGCCGCTACCTCTGTCTCTCCTGCCCAACCCAGCGCGGGTCAGTGTCCGCTCCGCCTCGCGCAGCCTCTGCGCGAAACCCTCGGATCCCTTCCGCCTCGCAATCTTGTCCAGTTTCGTAAAGACCACCATGGCCGGACACCCGGACCCCGCCAGCAGCCGGATGGCCATCTCGTCCTGCGCCGTGACGCCCTTCTCCGCCGCGAGCAGCAAGACCGCGCCGCGGAGCATGGTGCGCTTCTGGAGATAGTCGAGCACCATTTTCCCCCAGTCCTTGCGGCTGGCGAACCCGTACCCGGGGGTGTCCACGAGAACCATGCCGTGGCGCGGGGCCTGCTCGCCAAACGCCTTGGGGGAACTGGGCGTCCGGTGCGGTAGGGGCCGCAGGTCGCCGATGCCGAAGGCGTTCATGGCGCGGGTTGCGCCGGGGCGGGCGCTGATGCGGGCGAGTTCGCGGCTCCCCGGGCCGATGCCGGTGAGGGCGTTGACAAAGGTGGATTTGCCGACGTTGCTGGCGCCGAGGACGCAGATTTCTGGGGTGGTGGTGTTGACGGGGTGGTCCTTGAAGTTGTACGCGCCGTAGAGGAACGTGGCCGGCGGGTCGAGGATGTACCGCGACGCGCGGTCGTGGCCGGCACTGCGCGAGGAGGAGGTGATGATGGAACCCCCGTCGGCTGTTGAGGATGGAGCGGTGGTTTCCGAGGTGGTTAGAGGGCGGTGGGTTGGGGGCGAGAAGTACATGGACCGCGCTTCGCGGATGCTGTCCATGCTGATAATTTTGGCCAGTTCTCTCTCGGGGAGTACTGGCTGTGGTGAAGCTGTCAGATTGTCAAACTTCCAGGGTTGCGGAGGAGGAAGCTCACCAGCATCGACGGGGTCGTATTTTGCGGCCGCTTGACGGAGCGCGGTGGGAATTTGTCTTCCCTCACTCCATGCTCGCCGAAGAAACTGTCTTTCCCCTCGCGATTTCCGCGGTCGCGATCAGGACGCATCTCGAGAGTTGAGTGCCTCTCGCGGCCCTTGTGCGAACCACGACGACCGTCAGATCCAATTACCGTGGCAAACTTTGCCTCCCACTCTAGGTCCTCGAGGCTTCCCTTGGCGTCATTTCCCGCGACACCTTCCCTGGGCGGTCGATCACGCGATGAGCTCTTGCCACGCACAGGTTGCGCCCTGTACCCAGCCGAGCCGTCGTCTCTTGTTCTTCTCACAGACTGTGTGCCACTGGTTCTATCCGATCGCCCTTTGTGCAGCGACAATCTTTGCTCAGCCCCATCGGTTCCGCGATGTCGCAAGTGAGCCGAAGCAGATGTCGTCCTTGGTTTTGAGGTCCGGCCAGTTCTTGTGGAATTTGTACTGAGCCATCGCTCAACTGGTCGCTGAATATCCCGTACGGCGACGCCGGAAACGCCCCGTTTAAGGCATAGCATTTCCCAAGTGAAACAGTTTTGAGAGTATGGTGGTTTATGAAGTGACTTGGACCAGTTTCTCTCAATAAGCTTGAAAGAAACACGCAGACGATAAGTGGTTTTCTTAAAGGTCAGGTCGATGGTGGAACAAGGTTGAGTTTGCACTTGGTGTTGCAGCTAAGCGATCTTGAGGTTTCGTTACATGCATACCTTCGCTTCCACCACCACATTCACAACGCCAAGCAAAGTCAAGAATTGGTCTGAGCTATAACGTATGTCGGAGCTACTAGGTATTGGCATCGATAGCCTCTAGTTTCTCTATCATCCATATGCATGACTAATCAAGGCCTCATGATGCATGCCAATTCCTTGATGATCTGGTGAATTTCCGCAAACGTAACAAAAAGACTCGCCCCGATCCTCTCCCTGAATGCGAGACGACTAACCACCAGCCTGGTAGCGGTAGTAGAAGTTCTTCTGGTTGTTCAGCTTCACGCTGACACCGTAATCGTACTTCTTCTGGTGGCGGGTAGCCGTGCTGCGACCTCTGGTGGCCTCATCCTGAGCGACGCGCTTCTGGTGGTCGGTCGCGCCAGCCATGCCGGCGGCATCTCTGCGCGCAACGGCGCGGTTCTTGCGTGGTCCGCCGGTGGTGGCAACCTCCCGACCGTCCACGTCCATCTCGTCATCAGAGCCAGGACGACCCTCGATGGCGAGACGCTCGGCACGCTCCTCGGGTGTCGGGTAGTTGTGCAGGTTCTGGCGGAAGTATCTGTTGTGAGCGCGATGACCGACCGACTTGCCCGAAGGCAGGTGCAGCTCGAAGTCGTCGTAGAAGACAGCACGGGTGTGCTTGTGAGCATGCGAGTGCCAGCCGTCCACCTGGTGGTGAGCACGAGGATCGTCGCGAGAGTGATGGGGGTGTTTGTCGAGGCGCTCGTACTGCTCGGTGCGGCCGTCGGCAGTGATGGCGGTAATCTCGTCCGAGTCGAGCGACGAGGCTTCACTATCCGTCTCCCATCCGTCGCCCTCTGCGTCCTCGAGCTCCTCGCCGTCATCGCCGACCAGCTTGGTGGGGCGCTTCAAGCCCAACTTGGCGCCACCGCTCTCGTCGACCTCATCATCATCCTCGTCGGATTCGCCGCCGTCAGAATAGGTGCTGCGGAAGTCGTAAAAGTCGCCAATGTCCAGCTGGACCTCCTCCGTGTCGTAAGGAATCTTGCAGTGTCCCTTGTCGCGCATGTGGGTCTGAACGGCGAAGGCCGTCTTTTTGGTCTTGAAGCAGTACAAGCACTGGTGACCCTCGTGAATGCGTTCTTGTAGATGCTGCAGCAGTCCCTCGAGGTCGACGAGGTAGGGCTTCTCGGGGATAAACATGTCGTGGAAGCGCTCCATATGGTTGGCGTTGAGGGGCACAGTGGGAGACTCGTAGTTGCAGAAGAGGCAGGACTTGGTGGACCAGGCCATCTCGGGCTTGGACTGGACGGGGGTTGCAGACTCAGAGTCCCGGTTGATGGAAGTGTCATCACCAGCGCGCTGACCAGAAAGCTGAGGGTTCGAGGGGCGCTTAACAGGGGACGGGCGGTCGTCCTTGTTCTCGTCGGTGATATTGGTCTTCTTCAGACCCTCGACGACTTGGGTGAACTCTTCCTCAGCCTCGGAATCCATCTCAGCAGTGTCCTTCTCGACAGCGATGGGCTCGCCAAGAGAGAAGGTGGAGCTCATGACAGAGCTGGCATCGTCGACGACGGCGCCCTTTCTACGGGCAATGGAGGCGACGCGGACCTTGTGCTTCTGACTGGTGAGATGGTTCTGGTAGGCATTCTCGCTGGAGTAGGACTTTTGGCAGGCGTCGCAAGTGCGCTCGAACATGGCCTTTTCGGCCTCGGCGCTCTGTGCTGCGCGAGCCTGGAGGACCTTGTCGTTGAAGACCTCGGAGGTAATGGGAGGGAGAGAAGCAACTCGGCGCTTGAGGTTGTATCGGCTGTGCGAGTATGATGTCAGTTTGTCTGGGCGGTACAGGCCGGGTGAAGATGCCAAACGAAACAAAACACACGTTTTCGAGGAACATGGGGGCAAACGCAGAGAAAACAGGAAAAAACATACTGCCAGTCACTCTTCATGTGACCTCTCTGGAGATCGATGTTTCGGTAGGCAACAGCGCAAGTGTTGCAGGTGTAGGGGTGGGAGGCTGCAGTTGCCCCTCCATTGGCAGGAGATACACCAATAGCAGCAATGTCAATGCTCGCCATGATGAGGTGTCGCACTCTGCAGTCGTGAAATTTGCCAGTTGGTGTTTTCTTAGAGTTTTCAAGACCCTATGTGAGCAATGGTTTGCTTGCACATATAAGAGAAGAAGTTGTAAAGTGTGCGCAAGAGAAGGGAGGGGAGGTGAGGCAAAAAAGGATGGTTCCCCTGCAGTGCGACAGTATGGGAAGGATAGAGGGGAAAATTAGTTTAAAAGGGAAAATTCTCAAGGGAAGGGCTGACTGTAGTGGGTTTGGCGGGGTTTGGAGGGATGTGATAGGCAGGCACGTCACACACTTGGGTTCGGGTCGGTAGTGTACCTGGGTAAGTGGTGGTGCTAGTGAGGGGCTGTAGTGGTTCGGGTGCCTTCTCAAGTGCTAGAGATACTGGAAGACCGGACTTTTAAGGTACCTTAGGTCCAGTATTACTCAGATGCTGTTCTGAAGGGTGGGGCTGGAACTGCTCGTGATTTGATGTTAACGAAGTACCGAGATCAGGTCCTTGTGGATGCACTGGAAAGAGCGATTTGCTACTGATTAAGATAGGTTGGACAAGTTTTCTCCGTTAGTTTATTGTTACTTTTTCTATGATGTCAGGGCTGGCTAGCTTGCTGAAGCAGATGCTAGACTGAGGCAAGGAAGGTACTATACTTTCTCCGGTGTTCTCCTGGCTGACACATCAGCCTTGGAATGATGAGTGAGTGTCTGGTGCATGTGAGTCTTTGAGAGGCAAAATGTGGTTCTACTTGCACCTAAGACCAGCATATTGCTGAGATCAATAAGATTATGTTGCTTCTTCATGCTGCTTCCTACTGATGAGATCAAACATAGTAAGAAGTTTGTATCAATCCACCTATGAATACCTCGAATGGTAGATCCTGATTGACTTGATGGTTTACCAGGTATGCACTATTATACAGGCAAGGAAGGCATGCAGATAATGAGGTAATACATCCACCATCTGCTCTTGACACTTGAGGATCTCAGCCAGCTGCATTCTCATCTGTGACATAATACGGAGTACCGGTAGCCCAAACATCTCAGAGAATGCCGGCTTGCCGTTCTCGTCTTATATACATTGGTTGCAGGCTCACGTAAGCATCGACTGTCATCATTTATATGTATACGCACATCTGATGGAGGGTCGAAGGCAGAATGCACAGTCGTAGTGGCAGCTGGTGTTGAAATGAGGTTAGCAAGTGGACCGAAAGAGTCGGAGGCGACAAACGCCAATCAACCCGGTCAACCCGGCAGTAAGCATACCCAAGAGTAGGTCCTCTCTAACATTGGCCGTGGCCAAACTCCCAGACCCAACTCAAGCCGACATGGCTTCGGCGGGCTTTTGATTACGCTGTAACCCGACTTCTAAAGTTAATCGGCAGTTTGCGCCCCTTGGGCGTGGCTCAACCACACGTTAAAATCGGTTATGGAACGGTTACTTGGATTGGAGTTGAACAATATCCGTAGATAGGTAAGACATGATACCTAATCGATGGCATATACCTACCTTACCTACGAATATACTTTTAGGTAGTGCGGGGCCCAACAGCCTTTGACTCCTCCGCTTCTAATTACTAGTAGGTCCTGAAGTCCATCGCGATTCCGAGCTATTGCCCTGGCAAAGCCTGCTATCTAGATTTAGACCCTCGACACCCCGCTAACATACAGCAGACAGCAGCCCCTCTGCAAGCCATTATCGCAGGAATCCGAGGTAAACAGAGCACGCGTATTGCTTGAGTACCTAGGTCAGGTACTCGAGGTACTTTCTTGAATAGAATGGAACACCGCATCTACATCGCTGCCCTCTGCCGGCTCCACCAGCCAGAAGGGGTCCCCGGCGTCCGTGTCGTTCCCTTCTCAACTCTTCTCCAATCACAGTCACACTGTGTGATGGCCGAGCCTCGTCGCGTGGCGTGGCCGGACGGCCGGACGGAGCAGAGGTGGTTACTGTACCTAAGGTAGGTAAGAGGAGGAACACTGGAGAGGGGTAGACGGGATGCGCTGGGTGGGAACAGGACTGTTCTCCAGCGATCTGAGGTTGCAGCGTAACTTACTGCCTTACCTCAGGCAGCTGGTACCTGAGTTCACCTCGTCCCTGGGTACTAAAAAGGTAACTGCTAGGGTTGACATTGTTAGTAAGCCGTCACTTATGACTGGGTGTTTTGTGCACTGCCCACACAGTACACCTGAATTAGGTACTGCATATTACAGGAATCCCAGTACGGATAGACAACGTTCCTCACTACTTGGGTAGGTACGTAATGAGGTAGGCACCTACTTGTAAGGTAAGGTGGGAAGTTTTATCCACCTTCTTCCTGGACTTGCCTTACCCGGGGACCTAGCCACCCACCCGTCATCGAGAACCAAGACATGAACCAATTTGCCCATCGTCAACACCTTCACTGAATCACCTGTGCCCAGCCTTCCGGTGCCTGCAACAATCTCCTTGAGCTCTTGCTGTCTTACTCTTCTACACGGCTACGAGAGAACGTCGGTGTTCTTCTGTTTATTTTCGCTGCCCTCCCAACACCTTACTCAACCACCGGTCGTGGTCGTGTCTTAGCCGCTCGCTCCCTTTCCGCCTGCAATACTCCAACTGCATCGCTCCTGCCTTACTGAGGCGAGATCGCGTGAGCTTTTACAAACCCGGATGACATGAATCGAGAAGCCCGTCGCCCTTCCCAGGGCCCTCAGCCCGACGCCTCTCTGGATGCCGATCTCCTGGCCGGCCTCTGGGAAGAAGCTCCGTTTGCGCGCTTGCCACCCGATGCGCCTCCCGAATTGAAGGACATGGTCCAGAACATCGAGAACCCGAAACGAGTTTATGCCATTCACCGCGCCAGTCGTCGGCACAACTTCCAGATACTTGTTGAAATGTAGGCCGTCGCTCTGTTGCCCTTTCCACCTCGAACTTGTCCAAGCTAACGGGTCGCTTAACAGATACGTGTTGCAGTTACGAAATGGATGCGATTCCAAGTCTTGTGTCACTCCGACATGTTTCTCCTGCCGTAAACGCCTCGCCGGCAAGGCTCCTGTCAGGCGATACAATCCTACGAGCGCGAGGACGCTGGCTGTCTATCTGGCAAGTCAGGACAACCCAGAAAAGGGCCTTTGTCCAAATTTGAAGCCATCCAAGGAGCCTTCCGCCGCAATGGGCCCGTTGATCTTCTCGTCGAATCCCGCAGCTCCCGCCTTCGACGAACCCTTTCCGAAGCGACCTTCAACTCCGAAAGACTCTCGACGTCGGAAGTCCGCCTCAGCGGTTAGAGTAAACGGCGAAGCCGCCGGTCCGCTCAAGTCTGTCGCCAACAACGACGAGTCTGGTCGTTCGACCGGTGCTCATAACGAACGGTCGCACTTCGACTTGTCCACCGGCACAGCCCAAACAACCTTGAGAGTGCACGAGCGTCCGGTCGGCAAGGACTACCGCTCATTCGCCGCCAATGTTTTCGGCAGCGTTGCTTTCAAGATGCTTGAATGGCTCACCCCAGCCGGCATGGATGCCATGGCGCAGAAAGTTGCTCACCTTGAGGCACACGCGACACCAGCATCAGTCAAAGACGAAGTGCAGCAGTCTGAGAAGCCGTCAGGCCAGTCAACGCCCATTCAAAAAGTCTCACCCATTATCTACAGTGACGAAAAGAGCCAAACCGACATGCCGGAACAGGTAGTCGAACAAGGGCCCGCTGCGCGCGTGAGCAAGCCGAAGAGAACCCCAAGCGCCAGAGTTAGGGCCAATTCGAAGCCCAAGAGGAAGTTATCTGTCGAGCCATACCCGACCTCTTCGTTGCCTGGAGACTTGGCTTCGGGACTGGCTTCGCCAAAGATCCACGGGGGCCAGAACGAAAGGCCGACAAGGCCGCCCAAAGGCGCCCATGTCAACTCTCATGCGATCCCTGAAATTCCTTCTGCGCCATCTTTTTTCGAGAACTTCCCTCCGCAGCCGCGTCCAATTAGAATAGTACAAGAGCCGGAGCCGTTGTCGGAAATAGGGCCGGTCTCGAAAGAAACACTGGCAGAATCGCCCAAGAGCTGGACAGAAACCGAACTGCATACCCAAGATGCTCCAGTCGAACCCACGGCGGATCAGGAGCACAGCGAAGAGCCGCTAGACGTTTCGATGGCAGAGACCATGCTTCCGCAGACGTTGACAACGCTCAATGTTGAAATAGTCGACCTTATCTGCGACATTTTGCAGGACGACGGTACGTCCGAAAGCCACCTCCTTGAGCCCTCCAAGGTCCCCAGCACACATTCCAGAGGTGGCGAACGGCCGAGGATGCAGAGGAAGCGCGTGCCCCGGCAAAAGTACCCGACCCCGTTGCGGCAACAGTGGAAACTCTTCATCGAGCAAAGTCTCTTTAACATTTTGAGCGACCCGCACAGCCTGGTGTCATGTTTTGTAAAGGATGAAGAGCTGCTCGACTCTCACACCATCTGGTATTGCATGCTGAGGCTCACGAGAGTGGCTCCGAGCCTCGTCTTCCACAGTCTCTGGATGGCCGCCGGTAGCCTCTTTGGCGCACCCAGGTCTCTTCAGTCCCTTCGGTCTCCGACGACAAAGGTTTTTCGCCGGTCCGGAAGTTCTCTCGCCAACGCAGAAGCCGGACAGCTTCTTTCCATATGCTTCCATGCTCTGGTGGCGGTGGCTCCGCTGATCACGGACTCCAAAATACTTCACGACATGTCTCGCATACGATCAAAAGGCCTGACTCTTGCGGGAAGCGGTGCCCTTGCGAGACAGCCCGCCTGGCTGTGTCTCCTGTACGACGACGCCTTCTCCAACGACTTGGCCCTGAGACTAGCAAGGCGTCTCTTCTCCGCCGTTTCAGCTCGGAAGTGCTTCGCGGATATGGCTGCGCAGGATGACGACATTGACGAAAGCGAGCAAGTTGACGCACTCAACCCGCTCCTCTCACAGCTCGATTCTTTCAGCGGAGACATTGCGATCGGTCCGGAGAAGGGCAAGCTCGAAAGGGCTGGGCACGAATCCCGAGTGCTGATCTTACTTCTAGACTGGGCCAAGACCGTGCTGCTCCAAGAATGGGACGGGAAGCCAGAAGTTTCGTGCGACAGCTCCTTCGGCGGAGCGTTGTCGTTGATAGCTGCAATGCGTGAGTGACCTGGGCCATCATGTTTGATGACAGAAGCTAACGTCTCACAGACAAGAAACGGCAATCCCTTCTTCTTGGCGACGGCCAATTTCGAGTAGACTACTTTGCGGAGAGGCTCGACATGGTCAACATGCCGGTTGCCTGGCTTTCCCACGTCTCGTCCAGACAGCGCAAGCATCTTCTAGACTTCCCCTTCATCTTCGACACTTCGATCCTCATTTCTTATTTCCGGGCCATTAACTTTTCGAAAATGAGTCGTGGCTACGAGGAGTCGAGCTCGCTACAAACCCGAATGAAGGCAATCGTCGCTCCCGGCGGCCTCATCACCAACCCTCATCACAAGCTCGTCCTGCAGGACCTGCTCAAGCCGGCATCATCCAAGTATTTAATCCTCGATATCAGCCGCAAAAATGTTATCCGTGATGCTTTCGATCAGCTATGGCAGCGCGAGGAGCGAGAGCTACTCCGACCGCTAAAGCTTCATTTAGGCGAGGAGGGCGGCGAAGAGGGTATGGACTCGGGCGGTGTCCAGCAAGAGTTTTTCAGACTGGCCGTGGCGGAGTGCTTGCATCCCGACTTTGGCGCGTTCACAGTCGACGGAAGAACGCGCATGGTCTGGTTTGTGCCAGGCTCTATCGTTCCGGTCTGGAAATTCGAGATCCTTGGTCTGCTCATTTCTCTGGCCATCTACAACGGCTTAACGCTACCGATCACTTTCCCGAAGGCTCTCTACCGAAAGCTACTTGGTGAGCCCGTTACCGAGCTCCACCACATCGCCGACGGTTGGCCAGACCTCGCCAAGGGCCTCACGGATCTGCTCGAGTGGAACAAAAGCGACGGGCAAGTAGAAGATATCTTTGCTCGTACTTACGAATTCTCGGTATCCATGTTTGGACAGAACGTGTCCCGGGAAATGGCGGCTGAGCCGAGCAGCTGGCCCCAATTTCCGGCAACGGTCGGACAGTCTCTCGAGGCGGAAAACCCCGAAGACGCACCGATGGTTACCAACGAGAACAGGAACGCTTTTGTGAGCGACTACATCCGATACCTCACCGATGTTTCGGTCCGGCCGCAGTACGAGGCATTCCAGCGGGGTTTTCGGGCGTGCTTGCACCCCAAAGCTCTCCAATTACTGACATCTCCGCTGCTACAGTCTCTGGTCGAGGGTGTCCAGGAGATTGAGGTTTCCGAGCTGCGGCGGTATACTAGATACGTCGGCTGGGACGCCAGCCACCGCAGCATTCGCGACTTCTGGTCGATAGTCAAGCGCTACGACGATAAGATGAAGAAGAAGCTGTTGGAATTCGTCACGGCGTCGGACCGCGTACCCGTCGGAGGTATGAAGAACTTGCATTTCGTCGTGCAGAGGAACGGCGAAGAGGAAGGAGAGGGAGGGCACCTCCCCACGGCATATACTTGCTACGGCACATTGCTTCTGCCAGAGTACAAAGACAGGGATACTCTGAGAGAGAGGCTCTCTATGGCGCTGCAGAACGCGCAGGGTTTCGGTTTTGCTTAAAGCGTATGAATGATTTTATCGAGGGTTCAAAAGCATCACCATGGAGGAATCATTAGCCTAATATTTCTCGCCCTAAACATGAATGATTGACGAGCGTTTTCACCCTGTCTGTTCCGTTGTGGTTGCGACTAATATGAATGCACGGGAAATAATGACGAACGAGGATACCCATCGATAAATACGTAGCAGGACAGCGAAGCAAATGTACGAGCAATGCTTCGCGATCAATCCCTTTGATCAAGCTCGTGCGTTGTGCTGAACAGTAGGCCTCACCTCACTCGTCACGAGTTAGGCAGAGCAAGGTAACAGAAGGAATACGGCTCATCAATGTTGGCTTACATACAAAGTAGTAAAGTCGGGACAGGGGAGGAGGAGTCTGAGCAGCGCACGTGAGGGCACTGATTGGTAGGCGATAAGGCACAGATTAGCGCCACAACCTAATCAATTGAACCCCTGTCGACCCCTGGTCTTTCGCCGGTCGTCTCCTCCGCACCTCCACCACCAGAGCAATTCGCCAGCCAACAACAGCAATACAACACGCGTCGTCCACTTCGCTGCGTATCTTGGCTCCGAATGGCGTATGTTGCGGTGTAACTCAACGCAGGGAGCCCGTCTGGCTCAGCCGTAATGTTGGACTTCTGAACGACTCATGGCCTGGCGTCTCATAGGCTGACTGTTCCTCTCCCTCCTTGGGCATCTCCATATCAACCCTAAAGCAACCGCCAGATGCTATTCGAGTCTCTCGGTGTGAGCGTTGTTTTCCGATGCCCACACCCCCTAAGCCTCTCCGCTCTACTGAACGTTGGCATTGACTAACGTTGGCGGCAGAGGGTTGACAATATTTCCCCGCTGGAGTTCTACACTAGACACCAGCTAGGCGACTCTCCCGCTCGCGTAGCAATCCCTTCACCTTCCCAATCGAGACAGGGCCCAGCTTGTGAACGGCTGAGAGAGTGCCGCGAGAACGTGTCAGGCACGGGCAGCTCTAAGAGGTCAATTGATACGACCCCTGCCGTTGATAGACGCAGCTTCTTCTTCCAGTCCTCCAGTAGCAAGGGCTCGTTGACAGTCAATACCGACCAGCAATCTCGGAGCTGGCCGTCGGCTCGTCATGGACAGTTCACAGAGACGCAGAGAAATTCGTTCCCGCGCTCACATGCGAAAAGAATGCTGCCGAAATGCAAGGGCGGATAGGCCCTGGAACGCATCATGCAGGCGGGACCCAGCGATGTATTACTACGTAGAGTCCGACTCCATTCACGCCGCGATAATAAGACTCTGCCAGGGGTCGAACGTGAAGACCAGCTGCGCCAAGACCCTTCAGCTGTGTTCTACATATAGATGGCCTTCCCGACGCTGACACTGCCGCTAATCTTTTCTATTTCCTCGGGACGCCGATCCGGAGAAGGAGCTCAGTCTTGATCGCAATCTCTGACCGTTGGACCACTGCCACTGCTATGAAGATGAAGATTCCCTCTCTGCTCCTCTCCGCCGCCGGCGCCGTCTCGGCCCTGACAATTGCTGAGATCAACGGCAACAAGTTTCTATCGCCGTACCAGGACCAATTCGTGACCAACGTTACCGGTCTGGTTCTCGCCAAGGGGCCCAATGGTGTGTGGATCCGCTCGACCCAGCCCGACGACGATGACACCACGTCCGAAGCTGTCTACGTCTACAGCAATACGGTCGGCGCGAACCTAACTGTAGGCGACATCATCACCCTCAATGGCAGAATCCAGGAGTACAGGTATGAGAGCGTCGTTGGGCATCCAGGGCACGCCCACTAACACTGATAGGTCTGCGACGAACTACATCTACTTGACCGAACTGAGCTCCCCCAGCAATGTCGTCGTTGTCTCCAAGGACAACGAGGTCACTCCGCTTGTCATTGGCGTCGATACCTCGAGCCCTCCCACCGAGCAGTTCACCAGCCTCGACGACGGAGACGTCTACGGTGTACCGAATGCCGTAGTCAACATTTCCACCGCGAACCCTGTTCTCGACCCCAAGTCGTACGGTTTCGACTTCTGGGAGAGCCTCAGTGGAGAGCTCGTCACCGTCAAGAACCCCGTCGCCATCACCCGTCCCAATCAGTATGGCGACACTTGGGTCGTTGGCGACTGGCCCACCACCGGCCGCAATACTCATGGTGGCCTCACCATGACTGCCAAGGGTACTTCTCCTCAAACCAAACCACCCACAGCGCAATCCGACTAACACGTCTAGACTCCAACCCAGAGGCCATCGTCATCGGCTCCCCTCTCGATGGCACCAAGAACCCCGAGTCCAAGATGGGTGACCAGCTGGCCGAGATCACCGGCGTCGTCACCTACGCCTTCGGCTTCTACCGCATCCTCCCCCTCACCGCCGTTACCTTCGTCAAAAAGGCCACCAACGACGCACCGCCCACCTCTCTGACCAGCCGCGGCGACTGCAGAGGCATCACCGTCGGCGCATACAACGTCGAGAACCTCACCCCGACCTCAGCCCACCTCCCGGCCGTCGCCGCCCACATTGTTGACTACATGAAGACCCCCGACCTCATCTTCGTCCAGGAAGTCCAGGACAATTCGGGCCCCACCAACAACGGCGTCGTTTCCTCCAACATCACGCTCGCCAACCTTGCGGCCGCCATCGAGTCACAGACTAACGGATCCGCCGTCTATGATTTCGTGACCATCGATCCTGTCGATGGCCAGGACGGCGGTCAGCCCGGTGGCAATATTCGCGTCGCCTACTTCTACAAGCCCACTGCTATCGAGCTCTACAAACCGAACCCTGGCAGCAGTACTGACGCCAACGAGGTCCTCGAGGGCCCGGCTCTCAAGTACAACCCCGGCCGCATCGAGCCCGCCAGCAGCGCGTGGGACGCCAGCCGTAAGCCCCTTGCCGCCGCTTGGCGCGCTGTCAACGGGCCTCAGAACAAAGTCTTCTTCACCGTCAACGTCCACTGGGCTTCCAAGGGCGGGTCCTCGTCTCTGCATGGCGACCCCCGTCCCCCAAGCAACGGCGGCGTCGACCAGCGCATTCAGCAGGCCGAAATCACCGGGGTAGGCTTTTCTTCTCCCGTAGATTGTGTTGACAATACTGACACGGATGACAGTCCTTCATCGGCGAAATTCTCGCCGCCGACCCCAACGCCCGCGTCATCGCCTCGGGCGATTTCAACGAGTTCACTTTTGTCGAGCCCCTGACCACATTCGCCGCCAAGTCGGGCCTCATCGACCTCGACGAGGCCGTCGGCATCCCCGTCACCGAGCGCTACACGTACGTGTACGACATGAACGCCCAACAGCTCGACCACATGTTCATCAGCCCGGCCCTCGTCAAGGCCAACCAGACGCGCTACGAGCACGTCCACATCAACTCGTGGGAACTGTACGACGACCTCGTCAGCGACCACGACCCGTCCGTTGCCATTTTCAATGTATGCGGGTGCTAGACGATTTCGATGACATCTGAAATTGGGCGGCCGTGTGAGATAGTAAGAGTACTCATGTTGAAACATACGGGGATAATGTAGTAATGTATAAATATGTACTATTGAGGTGTTTGAGCTTCATATGAATCCCCGAGACAAAGTTTCACAACTCATGTCGTCCCTCGTCGTCCCTCGTCGTCCCTCGTCGTCCCTCGTCGTCCCTCGTCGTCCCTCGTTGTCCCTCGTTGTCCCTCGTCGTCCTTGAGGATGAGCCTTGACTTCAGCTCCTAAGTGTATATGAGCATCCTCCGTTTCAGAATGGGGCCCAAGTCTGTAGAACCGACAGGGTTTATGTATCCAGGGTCGTCTAAGGAAGCTGCCATTTGCGCCTCAATCTTCGCTCCGATCCCGCTCACGACAAGGAGCTTGACGATTTGACAACGGGCACGGAAGAAGTCATGGTGGGGTCGCGAGATGCTTGTAACATGAGGCACAAAAGTCATTACTCGTTCCTGACCAGGTGCAGGCTCTGTAACTAAGGAAAATGGGCTGAAGTGGCAGACATCATATGCATTATCCTGAAACTAAGGATGAGCAAAGTTTTCAAATCCTTCATAATGATGAATTTACCTTGTTTAAAAGAGGATTGAAGCCAAGCTCAAACTCGTTAAACATCCTGTGTACTCCCGCGTCGAATTTGACAAGATTTACGTGTTGATTGAGGGTTCCGGCGTCGATCAAACCCACTAACGCGGGGAAATACCGCCGAATGGAGTACCAGACATTGGCAACCGCCGTGGTCTCCATGGCATTGCTTTCATCCAACGTTCTAAGCGCCAGAAGCAGAATGTGACAAAGCTCTGTATACGTTGGCCGTGTACGAGCTGGACTAACGGAAACATATCCTAACACCAAAGTGGGCCTATCTTGGAGATGGCTAAAGACACATTGGCAGCCATCACGCTTCAAGACTTGCTTCTTGAGGATTGAAAGTTGATTGTAATTGGATGATCGTCTTGTCTTCACCAGATCGGCAATGGCAACGGATGCTTCAATTGTCGTCATCTGACCGACAATAGTACCTGCTCCATCCGGGGTCGGGGATAAGGAGAGCGAGCTGGTAGATCCCATCATACCTGCGAGCTTCACTGATGGAAAAGGTTTTGTTTAGCAGATGATCCGAATTTGAGAAGAAAGCTGTACTCACTGGGACTGAGCAGTGTACCCACGAGGTATTGGCGAAGTTGCGCAGACCTGCATCGTTTTTGAAGGTGTGGATGTCCCTCAAGACGTTCTTTTGTCCGTCACCTAAGAGTTCCGACAAAAAGGCTCCCAGGATCTTGCTGGTGTCGTCCTCCGATGAGATTGGCTTATAATTATCGAGGGATCTCAGAATTTCCGACGAAAACTTGGAGTTCTCTGGGATGTCTGGCTCTTCCGGTCTGTGCTCGTCATTCAGAGGGTGTCGGGAGACACCGTATAGAGCACGACGAAAGTTCTTCGAGTCATCCATTATATGCTGTGCTACTGCTAACCGGAGCCGGTTGTTGATCGGAATATAAAAGACGAGACTCGTGACGGTTGTCTGGATGAATGTTATCACTCTGATCAGCTCTTCGAAAGAATACCGGCTGTGGCGTCTATGCACGACGTCGACCGTCACGTTTGCTGCACTTTTTGTCAAATTCTTCCGGACATAAGGGCTGCCTGTCTGACGTTTCCAGAGGGGTGAGCGCCTCGCGCGTCGCCCGCTCCCACTTATGAATAACGCGAGTCTGAGTGACGGTCTCGAATAGTATCTTGGCAATATATTGGTGTTGACCGGCGACCTTGGTCAGCCTCGGAGTAACAGTCTTGGATGTTTCTCAACAGCAAGCTGTGAGCAAAGTACTGGTCCATCTGTCATAATCCTCCTTTTGACCTCGCTGTATGACGTGGAAACCGCTCATCCCGGAAGAGGCGTCTTGCATGGCCCCGCCGAAAATTGTAAAGTCTTGACCATTCATGTTCTTCTGGGGCACGAATGAAAAGGCAAAAAAGGTGGAATGGACCGTATAACGACGCAGCGCACCGGCTTACTGTGGTGACGGAGGAAGAGAAGTTTGGATACTCGGGTTATAAAACATACCAACAAAGAGACGTGGCATACCAACCGAAGAGACCGAGTAGGAGGGCGCCTGCATATCTATGTAGGCCGGCAGCTTCTCGTCACAAGACGCATAATGGAAACGGTCCACGGACGCTCGCCGGCTAATCTGACGTACGGAGAGCTGCAAAGCCGATGCCTGAATGCCTGTTGACCGACAAGTTGCAAGCAGACAAACTACCAGCGCAATCAACGCGGGAAGACGATGTCGATTGAGACTTATATATAAGTGGTATCTCTAGAGCCGAAAAATAAGACACGCTTGTCGAGTTTTGTGACTGGCTGCACTGCCATCATACCAATCAGTCCCTCATCTGCCTTACGTTGAGGTTTATCCTCTTATTCTGCATCCAGCCCTTCCAGTCCTCGTACTTTTCCCCTTCCGCAGGCCAGTCCGCGAGGTAATCGGGACAGGTACCTTTCAGTACCTTGGGCACGCCGTGCCACGCGAACCGAGAGTCCTTGGTCATGTAGATGGCGTCGCCGGATCGCAGTCGGAGCAGCAGGTACTCCTTGCCCGTGGCCTTGGCCTCGTCGGAGATGTTTTCCGGGTCATTTGGCGCAATCATGAAGAGCCCGTCGCACCCGAAGCTGAGGCTGACGAGTCCCTTGTCCGTCTCCTCGCTGACGTCGCGGTGCATCATCATGGTATCCCCCGGGGTGTAGAAGTTGACGATGGCGGCCTGGGCGAGGGTTTCGGGAAAGAGGGTCTCGAGGAAGCCCGCGATATCGGTTGGGAACTGCGGCGGGCGCTCCTCGGGGTATACGCGGTTCGTCCAGTCGTACTGGCCGCCGAGAGTGACCCAGTGCAGGCGGCGCTCCATGACCTGCTTGATGGAAAGGGGTTTGTGGACGGATGGGTCCTTTGGGATGAAGAGCGGCGTTTGGTCGGGCGTATAAGAGAAGAATGATTCGGACGATCCATCTGAAGCTTTAGGATGAGGTATGTCGTAGTGGAGATGAAGGTTGGTTTGGTGTTGTGGCACGCTGAGGTCGCGGTTGATCATGAGAGAGAGCAAGGTCTTTTGGATCTCTGGAGGGACCAGATTTGGCACGATTATGAGGCCTGCCATGGGTCAGCATAAGACACAAATCTCATGAAGAGGTGGCCTACCTGGGAGAAGAGGGTGGTAAAGCAGCGGCACTTCTTGAAGTGTTGACGGATCAACTGGGTTTGATGTTATGTGAGAGAAGGCAGTCTCGAGCTGATTGACAGAAATCTTGCCCGCCACGCAGAACTGTTTAGCTTGCTCTGGCGATCTCGGATCGTCCAGTGAGTCTCCGTCAAGTACTGCTTTTTGATCGGCTTTGGAGTATCCCTTCCACTTTGCCCGCATCTCATCTGAGGGCTGCTCATGGGCGTCTAGGTCTGTGATTTCTGCCGTCATTGTCGATTGAGTTGTGGTCCGAGACATTCATGTGGATTGGAATTATATCGAGTTCAATTAGCCATGAGGTTGATTCTTATGAAACATGACTGAAAGCTCCTCTCGTGAACAACACCGTCAAATCGTACGTTGTGTCGAGTCCGCGGGACAAAAGACACACCTCCTACCAAGAGTGAGTCTTGGACCCCACCATCAACTCCTTTATCGATAACATGGACAGTTTGATAAAGCATTATCAATTAGACGGATTGTGTGGACAGCCAGGGACACCCACGCTACGGATAGCACCCAAGGTGCTGTAACACGTCCCTGTACGCATCGGACGCGACGCAGATGCGTTACGCTACAGCGAGTGGCCTTGGTTGGTGAGATGAGATCAGATCGCGCCGCCAGTGGAGGGCAGCTTGTTTTTCTTCATTGGTAGTAAACAACGACAACGCACAAAACATTGCGTCGCATTCGCCCAATCCGCCCACCGAGCGACGCCTTTGCCGATACCGAAACAAAACTTCTTCTCCTTCTTTCCTTCCTTCCTTAGGTAGGGTAAGGAGATTGATCTTCTCGCAGCGTCCATTCACCTCGGATTCCCTCAGTTGAGTTGATTTTCTTCCACTTGCGTTGCCCCCCATCCTCTCTCCCTGCGGTCGCTCGCTTTATTTTCGTTGCACCCCAAAACGGAACCACTCACTTGCGAGCGCCCCTCCTTCCCCCAGGCAAGACCGGACCGGACCTAACCGTACCAGACCTGATCAGGCCCTGATTGAGGTCGACGACTTCAACTAAAGGTACCTTACTTACGATCGGCACTGCAACTACAACTGCGACTGCACGGTAATACTCTCCCACCTCAGCCATAACCCCGCCACGAAACGTGGTGTATCCGAACCCGACGGTCACCTTCGACGCTCTTTTGTCTTCGTGGTCGATTGCGATTGACGACCTCTTCGATTAATATTGCTTCGCTCGTCACACCACAGTCGACAGCTGTTTCGAAATATCGTCGCACAGCACCGCACCACAGCCACGACCACAGCTCTACGACCATCATGGAGAACTACCAGAAGCTCGAGAAGATCGGTGAAGGTACGCCGCGTCGCACACATGCCCTCCACCCTCCGAACTCTGTTTCCACATACGCAGTGACGCAACAATTACCGAGACTCTCCTCTCCCTCTCCCTCCCTCTCCCTCTCCATCACTCTCCAGCTCTCTTTTCTCGGTCGCATGCTGACTTTGTCTCTTCCCCAAACAGGCACCTACGGTGTCGTCTACAAGGCCCGAGACTTGCTCAATGGCGGGCGCATCGTGGCGCTGAAGAAGATCCGCCTCGAGGCCGAGGATGAGGGCGTCCCCTCCACCGCCATCCGCGAGATCTCCCTGCTCAAGGAGATGCGCGACCCCACCATCGTTCGTCTGTTCAACATTGTTCACGCCGACGGCCACAAGCTCTACCTCGTCTTCGAGTTCCTCGACCTCGACCTCAAGAAGTACATGGAGTCTCTGCCCGTCAGCGACGGTGGTCGCGGCAAGGCCTTGCCCGAGGGCAGCTCCGAGACCCTCTCCCGTCTGGGTCTCGGCCACAAGGTCATCCAGAAGTTCATGTGGCAGCTCTGCGACGGCGTCCGCTACTGCCACTCCCACCGCATCCTCCACCGCGACCTGAAGCCCCAGAACCTGTTGATCGATAGAGACGGCAACCTGAAGCTGGCTGATTTCGGTCTTGCCCGCGCCTTCGGCGTTCCCCTGCGTACCTACACCCACGAGGTCGTCACCTTGTGGTACCGTGCCCCCGAGATCCTCCTCGGTGGTCGCCAGTACTCCACCGGTGTTGATATGTGGTCCGTTGGCTGCATCTTTGCCGAGATGTGTACCCGCAAGCCCCTGTTCCCGGGCGATTCTGAGATTGACGAGATTTTCAAGATCTTCCGGTAAGCTCTCTCTTATGCCAATTTCCTGCTCTGCAATACCTGAGACCATGCCCTCAACTACATATTACGTCTTCGCTAATCCCTCTCCCTTCTAAAGCGCCCTCGGCACTCCCACTGAGGAGGTTTGGCCTGGTGTCACGTCATACCCCGACTTCAAGAGCTCCTTCCCCAAGTGGATCCGAGATGAGTCTCAGCCATTGTGCACGAACCTTGATGCCGATGGTCTCGACCTCCTCGAGATGATGCTGGTGTACGACCCTGCTAGCCGTATTTCGGCCAAGGGTGCCTGCAACCACCCGTACTTTGAGTCGTACCCTGAGCAGCAGACCCGTCTCAACCGCGCGAATGGCAGTGGCTACTATGGAAACTAGGAGTTTCCCGTGCCTCATCATCCAGCCCCTGTTCGCCCACAGCAGCTGCAGCAACACCAGCAGCAGCAGCAACACCAACACCAACAGCAGCAGCAGCAGCAACACCAGCAGCTGCTGCAGCACCACCACCACCACTACCCGCAGCCATACTATCACCCCAACGCCCACATCCAGGCCCACCTCCAACCCCACCAACAGCCTCACCACCAGGCCCACCACCAGGCTCACCAGGCGCCTCGTCCTCGCTTGCCTTCCTACATGGCTCAGACTATTCCTCACAACCAACCTCACAACCCAAGCCGTAACCGTCCTAATGGCTTCTTCTAAAGGGTCTGTTTCTAACTCCCTATGTTGTCCTCTTGGGGTTGTCAGTTCTGATGACTGGCCTGGAGAGCCACTTGAAACATAACAGACTCTTATTCATCTGCAGTATCCTTTCACGTTTCCAGGATACTGCGAAGAGACTTGACTTTGCTTTTTGGGTTGCCGGGGCGGTTACCAGCATGAACAAGGCAGACATTAACACTTGACCGTCTGGGGGACAGGGTACTGGCTGAGAAGGCTTGCAGTGCCAGCCATAGGGCGACAGGAAGCATTTGCAAAGTGGCTGAGGACCCGACTGCCACAAATACCCATTGCATTACAGGATTTGCATGGTGCGGACTCGCACCAAGAGAGAGGAGACACGGACACGACAAGTTCACTCAGGTCTAGGTTCAGCGCGTGAGAAAAAAAAGCAACCAGAATGAGCAAAGTAACCTCGTTCTTTTAGTTGTCGTGGCACAGTGTTCTACCATGTCTCTCATCAGAGGCAACCTGTCTCATTGCTGCTGTTGTCATGTGTTTTGTCTACTCTCTTCCCTCCTCTCTTTCATTATTTCCATTTCTTTTGTCGTAGAGCCTAATGTATGGAGTAAAAAGATGATGTGCATATGCTTCTGGGGGCATCATGCCTAGAGAGGCTGGGGATAGGTTAATGGCCTAATTCTATGCCCCTTGGCCCCTCAAAGCTAGAAGAATCACCTGTCTGGCACCCTTTTGCCGTTTTACCTTTTTGGCCTTCTTTGATGTGACACTCTTGTGGACCATCTTGAGGATGTGATGTCGGTGCTGACCAACTGCCTGTGTCACCCAGTGTCAAAATTATGCCAATCATGGTGGCTTTATGAGTATTGGATGATTTGCAGGAACTAGATGCTTCCAGACCTGTCGATCAGCCGTGATGGACGCGCGTGCGCGCGCGCATACGTTTCTGTGTAACTTTCGTGAGGGGGAATTCTACAGCTCGTTCTTTTCTCGGATTTTGAATCGCGAAGCTTAGAGGCACAGCAGGCAGGGCTAGGCAAAGCCTACGGGTTCAGAAGGTAGGTAGGAAGCAGAGAGGGGGGAAAGATCTGCTGACGATGAGGTGCGGGCGCCAGGAGAGGGGGAGGAGGAGATGTAACGGCTTTGCCATGAATTTCCGTTTGCGTCGTTCAGACTCGGGTCTTTAGCTTGTTTGAGGATGAGATGTGGGAAGCTAGGTTACACCAATATGTGGAGAGCGCGGAGGGGGACCTGGGAGAAGAGAATCGACGATGTTTATGTTTTGTTTCAGTAATGATGTGCTGTTGTTGGCTTGGTCCTAGACGAATTGTGCCCCGTGATGTTCTCGTTCTTCGTCACATCGCACATCACACACGTAGCCGAACCTTGTGCCAATCTCGTGGCGCGGAAGCAGTTTTGCGGTGGACGGAGGGCGGATGGACAAGGTCCCGGCGAAGCCAGCCATATTGAATCTCCACGAAACGGTTTCCTTGTCCGGCGATATTTGTTCACGATGCGTGATGGACGATTTGCCCCCTTTGATTATCCTGAATCTGCAGTGTTGGGGGGCGCGGTAGAAGCGGCATGGATCGCAAGCGTGTAGATCTGCCCGTGGCCAGATACCAGTCATGGTGTGTGAGTGACAAGGGCGGAGTTATCCCCGGTTTCCTTGGTTTTTGTTACCTGTTCGATTGTTTTGTTGGTTGATGGGCAGAGGCCGATGTCGTGTGGCAGACCTACCTCCTCCTTCCCACGCGAAACTTCACATCGTTCATTACACACAAGTCCCGGCTGTTCCCCACAGCCAAGATCAGAATTTGTCAACGGGGAACTTTTGATTATGTCCGGGGGAAGCAAATGGCCCGATGAATTCCAAAACACAAGCGTGGGCTTCTTTCGACGTTGGGAAGGTCTGGTTTCCAATAGCCCCCATTCGCCGTCCACCTCCGTGCCCATGGTGCGGAATCCCGGCCTTCTTGTTGTTATTGTACTCTGCTGTTGGTGCCACCCGTCAGCTCTCCTCTTCTCCCTCCGCTCCTCACCATTCCGTAGTACTTCCCCGTGGTCTATTGGTGGTGTCACCCCTTGCTTCACCTTCGCCTCGACTAACACCGCCCGCACCCGAACTACGCCGGACCATGCAGGATAGCAGCCGCACTTTCTGACAAGCAACAACAACAACAACAACAACAAGATTTGATGAGACTACATCTAGCTCAACTGCCAAACTAGAGCTGCGCACCCTGCGTGGCTCTCAGCCGTCGGACGGTAAGCTAGATAAGAAAGGCCCGCCAAAGGGCCCGCTGCGTGCTGTGCTGCGTGCTGCGCTGCGCTGCTCGACGGGACAAACGGCACCCGGCCGCATGATGTGGAAAGTGTGGTCCAAATGGCGCGAGAAATCATGGCACCATCCGCGGCTTACGTGGTTTGCACGCACATTGCGCGCGCGTGTGTCGAGTTTGCGTACTCTGCATCTGTGCGTAAAAGGAAAAGCCCTCTGGTGTGATGGAACAAGACGGCCAGGACACCTCCCCCCGCGAGAACCGCCATGAGACAATCGTGCACACATACACACACACACAGAGAGTGAGGGAGGGAAAGAGAGAGACGTATAGTCCTGCGGGAGCGAGAAGAAAAAAAGACTGCTGGCACTCGCCCGTTTGCGGACGAACTCGTTTGTGGACCTGGTTCTGTGGACTGAGAGGTATGCGCACGTGTGATGGTCCAGGGGCCGGTGGGAAGAGCCAGCAAACCACACACCGAGAAACATGGGGCACCGGGACTTTTGCCAGACTACGGCGTGAGATCTTCCCGGCGCCGGCAGCGGGAGCGAAAAAGGAAGCGCTGAGGATGCAGCAGTATCGCGTCCAATAGGCCCCTAACTAAACCAGCCCGTTCGAGCATTCTAAAGCAAAGGCGGGCGAGCAGAACCCATTTGATGGAGGAGGTTTAGAGGCATCACGTAATAGTTCTGCTCTCCGGAGGTCCCCTTTCAATGGGGGTTTGGCACCGTCGATAGATCCCATCACGGTTTCGTCACCATCTCCAGCCTCCCGATCCGAGTAAACGGATCGCAGATAGGCTGAAAGGTCTCATCTCTATTCTCCATCGTCAAACGCCCGGTTTTCTTCCCCTCCCCAGATTCCAAGTTTTCCAAAGGTTTTTCAAGTGTCCCGAGGGAACGGAATCGCACGTAAGAAATGGTAAGACACTCTCCAGCAGTTTGCAAACGTACGAGGTCCCGAATGATGGGTTTCAACGGGTACGCGGGGGACGTGGAACCCAGAACCCCGGGAGCAGACAAGGCCAGCAGCTTCTGTCGGCCCTGGGACTTCAGCTCACGCCCCCCTTTCGCCTCCCATATCTGGAGCTGGGAATGACTTCACCCACGATGGCGGACTGAATTGGGCGTGTGTGCTACACCGTGAAGGGAACTAGATGAGACAATCTGTCTCTTGCCACCTCCGCGTCAAAGTTTCCTGAAACTCGCAGCAGACAAGGCGGGCGTTTTCACCCTGTGGCCGCCATGCCTGGGCAGAAAAAAACGAAGCGGTTAGCATTGGATAAAGGCGTGCAAGTGAGGTTAGCATCCATGGAGTGTAAGTCGTAGACGGCGTTTTTCCCCTCCTCCAAAAGGGCAACAGAAGCGCCCATCGCGCTACGGGCTGTCGGGGTTCTTGGAAGATGGTGATCCTCTAGGACGCATCTCCGCGGGCGCGGCATGGGCCGTTTTGGGCGGACGAGAGAAATAACGAGATGACGGCTGCTGGTTGGCCGGCTCGTTCCCCCGTGTCTTGGTACAGCTGTCGGAATGCGCTAGAAGCAGACGAAGAAGTTTTCTGGACGTCACCAACGAGGCCGCAAACGGGAGGCTTTCGACCGGACACCTGGGAGCAACGACAGAAGGCGGATGGATGGCTGCGTAGTGTGCGACTTGGCTGGAGCCATTGGGGGTTCCCACATGGAGGGTGTGTGATGCCGAGAAGAAGCCATCGTGAAGACGAAGCGAAGACAAGGCGAATTCGATTAGGCTGCAAATGCTGGACCCCCAGAGGCTTAGCTGGGGGCCGCCGGGGACCTGACGCCTGACAGACAGCAAAGGAACGGCAGCAAGCACCCCAAGCGGAAGTGCGAAGGGCGTAGAAAACGGCGATAGTGGCCTCGCGACGGGGAGGATCGTGAAATCTTGTGGAGGCTGTGCCCGTTAGGTTTCTGAAATGTTGACCATGGGTGAGGCTGCCATGTGCTATGGCGGGAATGTCTCGCCGGATGCGGTTGGGATTTTGGGGGTGTGGCCGGAGGACGAAAAGGATGCTCTTTTGTTGAAATGTGTGCACTGGGAATCGGTGGTGGAACCCTGGCGATGATGCGTTTGGTGAAGGCATCGATTCCTACGGGAGCAAAGATGTGTTGGTGCATGTCTCGGTCTTGGGATGACTCTGAACGCCATCGTCCAGACTGTCGGGTCCCGCAGACGGATGACGATGGAGAAGGGGAGAATCTGGCGAGGACAAACGTATGCTCCAAAGCGTCGTGCCGCGGCGAGGTGGACGTCCTGTGTTGTCCAAGCTCGTTCTGTTTGCGTTCTCAACAAGAATGCTGTTTGCTAGGCGACTTGATCGGGCATAGAGAACAACGTCAACGACAGGTAATACGCCAAAGCCTGGATTTGCTGTCATGGTATGTCGTCTTGCTGTGACTGCGGCTGCGTGACCAATGGCGG
The DNA here is from genome assembly GCA_004366825.1 of Colletotrichum spinosum. Taxonomy (NCBI): domain Eukaryota; kingdom Fungi; phylum Ascomycota; class Sordariomycetes; order Glomerellales; family Glomerellaceae; genus Colletotrichum; species Colletotrichum spinosum. The sequence continues at coordinate 216,271 of QAPG01000016.1, read as the reverse complement.
TCCGCGATGGTGTGCGTTCTGCATTAGCTGAACGGCGGCTGCGCAGATTGCCGTGGCTATTTCCATCGGCCAGAGCCTGTGCGGCGTCTATCTGAAGCAGATCGCGACAAGACAAGCATGGGACCAACAGCAGCCGGAGCATGAATGGGCGCTTGTGCGGGAAATGACAAGAAGCTCCGACACTATGGGACGAAAGCCTGTTCGGACGGTCCGCGCATAAAGTCATGATGTTGACTTGCTCTGGCCCTGGCCCTGGCCCTGGTGCTACGCTGCAGGCCAGCTGCAGCTGGGTGAACGAGTTGAGGCTTAGACGATGGAACGCGCTTCCTGAAACGCGGCGCTTGGGGGCGATCCTCTGGCAAGCCGAGGTGACAATGTGTGTGATGTACGGATATTCTTACAGAAACTCTGTATGCGAAGAGGCCATTGGTCCGTCGCTTATTCACCGCGACAGTATGTATCATCATCGCTCCACGAGCTGGCGCCAGGGGACCTTTTGCAGCTGGCGTCTGCTGAAAGATTTAAGGATTGGAGCTAACGAGGGATAAGCAATCTGCAGGTGCAGGTTGTCGGGGTTGATTTCGCGAAGCCGCTTGACGTAAACAGTCGCTGAGCTTGCCCTTCCGGCACAGGTACGCGAGAGCTCTCTCAGCCATGTTATTGGGCAACGTGGTTAGGCGTGGACAAGGGCGTCGACGGAAAGAGGACAGAGAGGGGACGCAGGTAAAGGTGCCCTGAAGATCGATGAGCGAGGCGTCGAAAGGGCAAAAGCAGGTCTCAGTTCCAAAGATTGGGTGCCGCGGCATGCGCTCTTCTTTTCTTTTGTTGTGTCTTTTGCGGCGTTCCTTGGGGAACCGGCGTTGAGCTTGATTTCGTTCCCAGAAAGGAACAGCGTCTCGGCGACGTGCCGACGAGGCGGTACGGAAGTCACCGCGGCGCTTTTTCTTGCATCAACATGCCCTTATTCTGCGGTGCCGTCGAGTATGACGACCGACCAAGGTTATCCGCGTAGCACGCCGCGCCCGAGACATGAAAGAAGACGAACAGGCGAACGGCGCCACGCCCTGGCAAGCGGCACGCCGCAGCATGTCCGCTGGGCACTTGCTTTGGGCTTCGGTCTTCAAAGGCACGCTGTGTGCGAGCATCGGGCAACAGTGTGTGCTTCGTACGCAAGGTGGCTTGGCAGCTTTCTTGTTTGGCAGCTTCGTCTCCAGGTTTTGGGGACATGCAGTCTTGGGTGGTGACGTTGGCCTGGCTGAACTTGCACCGCCTTGGCGGTAGGTGGTAATTATGGGCTTTTTCTTCTTCTTCATTTGGTGGTAAGTGCAGCTCGTATAGAGACGGCTCGTGGGGTCAACACGAACTTGGGGCCGTAACTGACTAATCGATGCCTCTACTCTGTAGCATTGTACGATGATGCATCCGTACGGAGTACGTAGTATTCTCGATGGCAGAGATGGCGATTGAAATGCCCAGTTCGGAGCCGGGAAGTGGCGGCTCGGGTTGGGTGTTAATGGGGCAAAGCAAGTAATGTGTGGCTGGTGCAGAGTTGTTGCGTGTGCCCATACCATCCGCCACACTCCGTACTCAGCAAGAGGCCGCGCGGAACCAACAGGCCGAGGTTGATCGGCGACGTGCCCTGATGAGGATCAAAAGGCGAGAGCAAACAGGGGCACCAGACAGGGCAGCGAGACCCCTGACGAGCGTGATCGGGACAATTGTCGATCAACTGACTAAACTTGGCGGAACCGAGGCCGGCGATCAGCGATGGGATGACAGATTTGGGAGAGAGCACGCGCCACACCTTAGCATCCCTGTCACGCGAATGGGAATGCGCGTCGAGACTATCGGCCCAAGGGTGAGGAAGACAGAGACAATGGGCGACCAGGGGGGGAGGGGTGTGTGTGGCTCGGACGACAGAAGTGAAGCTGGACACTGTGGCTCAACAAGGGGAAGAAGGGGAGCACCAGCCATGCCATGCGGGGTAGTGTAATAACGCAACAGGCATGGAGCATGGCTGGAATGGCTGGCACACGAGCCGAGCAAGCCAGGCAAGGCAAGGGGCAGCACGCCCAAAACCGGTTCGTCTTGAAGTGAGCGCATGAATACGCTGTGTATGCCTCCACTGCGCATCACGAACGTCTCCTCAGTTGGCGGGGAAGGCCGTGTCTTCTGCCGCATCTGTCGTGTCGCTTGATGCAACTGTGCGCGACTGCTATGGAGTCGTCCTGCGCAGCATGTCTGACTTTGGGGTGCTGAGCCTCCTGCTGACAGCAGCTGCATCATCACGTCCTATCGCTTTGGGTGCTGGTGCTGATGTTGCGTGATCGCACCAACAGCGAATTTGTCTTTACTTTACCATGTAGTGTGTACTGTGTACTGTGTACTGTGTATGCGTACACGTCAGGTATGGTAGCGAAGGGGTTCCCGAGTTTCTGGGTCTGCTCAGCTGGCTGCCGGCAGTAGCCTCAGCCACATCTGTCTCGGGACACAGCCACATCGTGTGGCACTCCTCTTTTGATGTGATTGGCGAGCTGGCCATTTTTGACAGGAAGTCCTCTACACGTGTACGGAGGTGTTGTTCGGTTTCATGGCGTCGCCGACCAATCACGGCGTTCGCATGACTTGCGACCGGAGCCGTCTCCGACACCCCAACACCGAAGCGGCAAGACCTTCCGGCCTTTGGCGGGTACCCGAGTTTTGGGAGGAGAAGGACGATAGGCTCCGGGAGTCGCCCTCAAGAGGGAGGAGGGAGGCGGTGAGGAATGCGGGAGGGTGCCGAGACGGTCTGGACAGCCGGATGGAGGGACGGACGTTGCAGCGATTGAACAATAGGGAACATGGGCTGGGTTGCAAGGAGCGAGCATGACGGATCGCCCCTCTCTTGCTGTCGGAGAACTCATTATCTGGGTTGCGTATGCGGCCAGAGCATTTGATGTGAAGGATGCTGTGCATGCGGATCCAGCCTCCCCTCCTATTCGAGCCGTCCCCGTGGACGAGTCTATGTACCACACCGCCGACGGTGATACTACGTAGTGCACCTGCAATAACACGCCCAACTAAGCACGAACGCATGTTAGCTGCTGGTCCGCCACTTCGCCGACACTGCCAACAGAAGCGTGCAGACACGCTCACGCCATTCAGGGAAACGGCAAGCCTGGCCGGGATGAGCTTGGGCTCGTCGCAGAAACCAACAAGAGTATCCTCCATCCTTACTAAACTGCGTATGCTCAACTTTGGTAAAGCATGTAATGGTGCGAAGTAACGCCAGGCGAGCACGCAACGCCCTGAAGCACCGTGGCGGTTCTCCGAAATGAGATGCGCTTCAAAGGGGCTGCCCAAGAGAAGCAGCTTGTATCGATAACGCCGCAATAGGCAAAGGGCGAAGGATCTTGGAGACCTGAGGATCTGGGTCCCGAGTCCTGATAATGATGCGGCGCATCGAGGGGTACTCGACTTGAGAGGCTACTGAGGATGCAAGCTAGCCCGCCTGCCACATTTGGCAGGCTGGTAAGGGGCCCGCGGGGTCATGGCGAAGCCACCGTCGCAGGTCATTTTGAAAAAAAAAAAAAGGACGCACGGCGCGAAGCTATCGACGCCGCCATCCCAAGGCTCGGATATGTGGCAGTTGACTTGTCCGTGTCTTTTCCATCACGTCAGCTGCCTGCCATCCCGTCTCGCTGGCCCGTATTTGTCTGAGTCGGTTAGCTGACGAGCGGGTTGGGTTGAAGATTCGGACGACAATGCGATGCCCGTGTGGCCGCTGTATGGGGCCGTTTGACCGTGCTTACATTAGTTTAGCTCCCTTACGCCTCCGCATTCTCGACACAGGCCCTGCGCTTTGGCGACGGTTCAGAATTCCGACAAATCGTACGAATGCTGGACGTATCCGTACTAGAGAATGGATTAGGGGATACACCGCCTGTGTTAGAGACGATTTGGACACGTCGAGGCCGGGGAGTGGCAGGGCGCATACGATTGGGAATGAAGTGGCAGGCACATGAAACCGTAACGTGGAGAATGATCTACCTCAGGGGACGGGAGTCACGGTGGTGCGTGAAGATTATCGATATCGTTGATCCCGCCTAGCCCTCCTTGACGATGATGGAGTTTTGAGGGTAGGGGGTGTTTGTCCAACGAGTCTTCTGTACATGTGAATGTAGCCTAGGGGGCGAAAAGGCGAGCTCCTTCCTCGTCCCAACCCCCACGACAGGCTGTCAACCGCGGGAAGGGAGCCGTTCGCCAGTCGAATTGGGGACTTTGGCCTTTCCGTCTGGCAGCCAGGCACTGCCTGTCAGTGTATCTTAGTTAGTATAGGCCTTTTACGCACGACGGCCCGGGGCAGTAAATCCGCAACTTCTAGAGGCAAAGGCATAAACGCCTAATTTCTGTCGCCCCTGCGTAAGCATAGGCGTGGTGATTGGTCGGGAGTTTCGGCCGGTTGGTTGAGGCTTCAAGTTGATCAAGGCCAAATGCCATGGCAGATCAGTTGGATAATCAGCCAGCCATGTGGAGGACTTCGAGGGGCCGAAAGAAACAGTATGATGGTTCACAAGGAGTCGTGTCGGTGAGGCCACATGATCAACGGCTCCCTCGCCTCTTTCAGACAAGCAAGGGTGCGCCCAGAGAAGTCGATTTTCCTCAAAAAGACCCCCAAAGTCTGACAAAGAGCATGTCAGGGAACCAAATGCCATGTCGCCATACAGAGAGACTGGCTGGACTGGGCTGAAGCCATGATCCTGGAGGCTAAAGAGCCACCGGCCACTCCTGAGAATCGCGAGTCTGTCAGCAAGGGGTGAGGAACGTCGACGGTGACTACCTTAGTTAGTAATTGGTGCCTCGCGTAAAACGAGTCAATCGACGGTTAAGCTGGTGTGAGAATGAACAGTTAGAGCTCATGTCTCAGAGCCTGGTGTCGGCGTTGTATGTTTCGTTTCATCAGCAGGCACAAAACGCTTGACCCATTCCGGCGGGTTCTGTCACTGCTGAGCTGCTGATGGGGAGCAGATGGGCCCATCACCTGCAACGACAACAGACTCGTTGACATAATTTGGCCCATGATTGGTCCTACACGATAGCTTTTTCGCAGGCGGCGGGCGTTATCTGGTAGCGGTCGTCTTGTCAGCCTGCACGACGGGCGTTGGGCTTTGGACACATCAGAGTTTACGGCCCGCAGCTCTGCTAATTTCGACTCTACCAGCTTTTGCGTACGCTTGATAGTTCGCAGGGTTTCGGCGCTGGGTGACGGGCACTTTGCTTTGTTTGGCAGCCTCGAACGCCTGCATTGCGGAGTCCACAGGCAAAAGAATTATCAAGACTTGGATTGGGCGTTTGTATTTTTGTTGTTGATTGAATGCGACGGCTCCCCGACACTGGCGGAAAGCTGATGTGGTTGCTAACCGCGACGAGCGGCGTGCGACCTGTTACTTCTGCAGATTGCAGGCGAACAGTAGAGGCGCCTCCAGAAACGAAGCGGGACGGCTCCTCCAGGCCGAAAAAGCGGCCAGCATTTGTCCGGCCGCGCAATAAGATGACTCACGGGGTGCTGCAGGCGACGGGTCAAGGTCTGCAAAGGAGGGCGGCGTATCGGCGTCAGGTCAGGAAAGGACGGTCGCAACGCGGGCCGGACTTGGCCATCTCCCATGAGATTCAGCGGTTCACGACCACGCGGCGTAGTGCTGCGCCAAAAACAAAGTGGTGAGGCAAAGTAGGGCGTGTAATGATATGGGCGTGATGCTGCGTCTGCGTGGGTTGCGTAGTCTATCGGGTGTATCGATTGTACGGGTTAGGTGAAGGATGGCCGTACGCTTGTTTCATGAGAAGAAGGCGAATGCAAGAATAGCATACGGATACGCAATTCAAATGGCAGATGGCTATTGGACCCGCCAAAGACAAGATTAGAGACTGCGAGGTCGAGTTTGTAGCGTTTGGTGTATGCGGTGGTTCTTTTTCTGGTGTTTTGTGCTTGGCCGCAAATCGATTGGCAGCGAGGCCACGAGAGAGTCGCCCATCGCTTGTTTCAGCAGTCTGGTTGACGTGGGACGCGCCCGCCAATGAGCCGCGCGCAATGGCCGTGTCAGCGTGTCCGAGGGTAGGTAGTTAAGGTAGGGTCCCTGACAGGCAACTGACAGCGACAATGACGGTGACTGGCTGGGGATGACAGGGTAGAGGAGCTGACGTGCGTCGCGTGGATACTGGTGCTGGTGCAGCTGAAGCTGGAAGGGTTGGGTTGATTCTTTTTTGGTGATGCGTTGGCGGCTCACGACAGGTGAAAGCGGCAAGGGAAGGAAAGGAAGGAGATGAATACGTACCGCGTACCTACCTAGGTATCGTCAACGATGAACCTGATCGTGTTTACCGTCGTCGGCCAGTCGAGTTGCGAGAAGCAAGTCGTTCCAGTTGACTACCTAGGTAGGCACCTAGACGACAGGTAACCAACCACAGGGCAGTAAACAGCGCTGAACGGCCAGCACTTGGAAGGCACGTTGAGACGCGCCTGCTGGCATTCCAGTGGCTGGGTGTGGAGTAGCTGCGTACAGGTTTCGTACCCATTGCCTCACTTCCTCCGGTACCTACCTGGTAGGTAGCTTACTTCAACGGATCCAGATACCTTGGTTCGCTTCCAAGCTAGACGATGAACTGCTGCATCGGTGGACGAGAAGCTCCTGTGCTTGTTTTGGAGACATGGGCCCTTGCTTGCGGGAGCTTTTCTCGATATTCCCGTAACCACTGGCTGAGCCTTTGCGGGCCAGGTTTGGCTCGCGGCGGGACGGAGGCCTGACGAAGCGGCGATAGCCAGTCAACGGCCGCTGTGAGACGTTGACTGAAATGGTGGCCATGAATGTTGCCATTCTGTATCCGTACGTAAAGGATGGTGATGTGACGCGATGCTTGGAAGGAACACTCTGCGGAGTCACTTCGACCCTGGTTGGCCTTGGTCCTGGTCTTGGGCGTGGTCTCGGCCGTCACGCTCAAGCTTGCAAAAGTAAATATATCTATTCCACCCATCTGCGTCGGCCCAATCCATCCCTTACCCTCGGCGCCTCTGGTCGTATATTTCATCCCTGTGATATCCTCCCTCTTGAATCCTGGGTCTCGTCTCGCCTGGATCGAAGATACCTACCCGGAAGGAAGTCTCCATACGAAATCATCTGCATCGTTGCCGGCATTCGAGGGTTGTTGTATTGATTACGACAACTGACCAGCAGAGAGCACTTGACGATATCGACATCCTCGCATCGCAGCATCTCCGGACCGGTACCGAGGTACTTTTTCGCTGAGACGCCTGGACGAGACTTGCTTGCAGCAAAACAACAACAGCCGGTCTGGTGATACGAAGCTGCCGTGCTCAAACATTTGTTTTTCCCAGATCTTGGTCTATTTTGCACTATTGCTTTTTCCCTTTCGCATTCCCAGCTTGTTCTCGATAATTTCTGCCCTCTTTGGCCTCGACCTGTGTCAACTCGCTTCGACTGTTGTTTTCGTTGCTGGTCTTCAACGAACGCAGGTACCTCCCTCAACTCGTACCTACTGCGTACCGCTGGTCGACAGCCCCACAATTCTCCCGCTCGGTAGCCCCTGCTGCAACTGCAACTGCACCTGCACCTGCCAGCGATTCCTTGTGCTGTGGCGCCTGCAGTCCGTGTTCCTCACCATCGCCCTCGCATCGACTTGGGCTCTCCCCTAAGGCTCTTTCCCTGCGCCGAGGCTGCCCTCCCAGAAGTGGAACAATTTCTCGGAGCTATTGAATTTGCATCGGCAGAGCGACGCTGAACTGGATCGTGTGCACATCGCCAGATCGTCATCGTCTTTCGCCCTGCCTTGTCGATATTGACTTTCCTGCACTCTCGGTCAGATTGCCATTCAAGTCCGCCCACGCGAGACTGAAATTTAAAGACAGAGAGGCCCCGCCGACATCAGCATCGGCATCGCATCGACCCATCGACCAATCGACCACACTTCGTTCGCTATCGTGCATCAATCTTTCTGCACTCTACACCCATCTCGATTGACACATTACCCCGTGTTCAGTCCGCCTTCGATTCCGCCGAAGAGCCTCGACCAGTCGACCAACTCTCAACCTACAGTTGGCAGAAAGCGTGTTGCTGCCTTACCCCTGCTTTCGGTCTTCCATTCGCAGACAACACCCTGTACCGCCTCACCGCCCAACTGTCCAGGCCTTGCCTTGCACTTCCGGACCGCCAAGTACCGAATACCCTGCGCCACGGGCCTTTTATCTGGGAAGTCTCCGTACCCCATACTCTATTCTCCATCCACGACTTCCGCCGCATCGTCTACGTAGTACGTTAGCACCCACCCAGCAGGGAAGGCAATTACATCGAGTAAAGCATCTCGGAAAAGCGCATAACCAACTCCTCACGACTCACGGTTCACTTCGCGCCCAACTTTGGTCGTTGCTAAACCTTGGACTATTGCATTTCAAGCCCCTTCGTCATTCTCTCGAGTTGGCGTCAGCTTTCAACTTGTCCAGCTGCGTGCGTCGTGTCGCATCCAGATTCTCGAGCCAGGTACATCCCACTGTGACACCACCACGACTCTTGCTCTTGCTGGCGGAAGTCCTGTCGACGAAATCGACATCGCTATTTGTTGCCGGTCTGGAACGAACAATATAGCTGATTTCGATTTAACGGCGACATTTGCACCGATACTCGATCAAAACACCTACCACCTCCACCACGACCACCACCATCCCAGGGCCGGACAAACTTTGGCGACTCTGTCAACACACAGACCTTGTATTCCCCGGCTTCGACGCTGCATCACGTTTTCGGTCTTCGGATCCCGGCCGAACAAAGCCCACCGCCGTCTGCACACCGCACCGCAGGCTATTCAATCTGCTGCTGGCTTACACGACATCCCGCCCCGCGGCCCCGTGAACAGTTAATCAACAATCGACGCTCGTCTTACGCTCTCGGCCGCTTCACTTTTCGGTCGTCTACTCCGTCGCAATTGTCCTCAGACAGCCCCAATCTGTTCTCGACGTCTCGTCACTTTCCTGACCGACTTTTGTCGTCTGTCAATCATTACATTGCGGTCAAGGTTCCAACCCCCCCCCCCCAAAAAAAAAAAAAAAAAACACTTAGCCCCTGACTCGCCCGTTGTTGGACTTGACACCCTCACCATTACACGGGCAAACCTGACCCAACTCGCTCTATTACTGCCGGGACTATACTGCACTGCCTGTAGTAGTACTGCGCTTCGCGCTTCATTTCTTGGCCATCTTGACTCGGATATCTCGTCCGTTTGCAGACATTCCAAAATCGACAACTTTGCTCCATTCGCCATAGAATACCGGGCGATTTCCAGTCACTCGAGACTTTTCTCCGCGCTTGTCTGCCATTGTCTTCGATTGCGACACGGCAAACCTTCAAATCGCCAGACGTTGCCGCCTGGGGTGTGTCCATCGTCTTCGTCGTCGTCTAAGTATCTATCCTGTCCTTGGACCGATTCACCTCGACACAGCGACACAGCAGCACAACAGCGAGACTGTCTAAGCTGCCTGTCACTGTCACTGCCGAGATCGACATTGCCTGTGCTCCCGCAACGCGACAGACTTCGTTATTTGGCTTCCGCTGCTTTTACCTTTGGCTCCTGCAGCCGACCAACAGCGCATCAAATAACGTCGACAGATCCTCACAGCCGTAATATCGAGAGATTTGGCTGCTGAACTCTTGTTGACGGTTGCGCCACAATCCCAGTCCCAGTGCTGCGATAAACTACATACCCCTGCGATATTTCTCGCTTTCCTCTTTCTCTCCTCTCTCCTTCTCTTTACCTGCCTGCTGGCCTATCGGTAAAGCCACACCCACCATCCTTCGGACATCTCGCTTTTTTTCCATACCCCCCATTTCTCCCGGAACCAACCCAACCACCCCCTGAAGCCACACCCCCTCTATCCCTTGCACGCCTCCTCTACCCACACCCTGTACCCCTGGGATCTACAGCATTCCAGCCCACACCAAGCATCCAAGCCCCAGCAGGCACCTCCGTCGGCGTCCTGCTGAGACCCCCTAAGAAATCAATTCAACCCCCTACTATACTCTCTCCCACTTGGGTACTTTAGGTACTGCGCAGCTACCGCTAGCACCCACTAGTAAAGTAGTATCCCCCCCTGACAACCCGCCCACTCAGCCTCGTGGACCGCACGTCACCCACTGACGACCAAGTACACTTTGCTTGTACCAGCACCACCTGCCCGCATCCCTCGCTCTACTACCGGGTCCATCCCCAAAGCCTGGCCCCGTCACTTGCAACGAGGCACATGAACTTCGCCCTTCAACACGCACCCGTACCCTCCTTTTCATCTAATATATCAGTCCAGCCTGCCCTTCACTGATTCTTCTGGTCTCTCTTTGCTCCGTCACCCAACTCGACCCGACTTCGACTTCGACCCATCAACCTCTCCCAAAGGGAAGCTTCCTTCACCCAAGAGGATCCCTGACATACTTCGACTTCCATCACCAACCTCCTCCTTTACTACATCACCCACCCAACATCACATACACACAGCCGACACAATGGAGTCAAGGTCGAACCTCACCCTGGCCGAGCTGAACGCCGCCGCTCTCGACCAATTCGTATACATGCCAGTCAACAAGTCGATGATCTCGTATCTGGCCGGCGCGGCATTCAACGTCATCGCCTGCGACAGTGCTCTGATGCCTCCCGCTTCCGCCGAGGCCTACCGTCAACAGCAACTTCCTCCCACGCCACCAAGGACACCTGAGCCTCGCGCTGTCCGCAACGAAGATGCCGATCTTCCTACTCTTGAGAATTTCATCGGACAGCTTGTTGCTTCCTCAAATGTTCAAGTTCCGACGCTGATGTCGACATTGGTTTATCTCACCAAACTCAAGTCTCGCTTGCAACCCATGGCTCGTGGTCTGCGATGCACGACCCACCGTATCTTCCTCGCGGCTCTCATTCTCACCGCCAAGTACCTCAACGACAGCTCGCCCAAGAACAAGCACTGGGCCACTTACAGTCACGTCAACAATGATCTCTCCAAATTCGGGTTCAGCAGGACAGAGGTCAACTTGATGGAGAAGCAGCTTCTCTTCCTCCTTGACTGGGATCTGAGGATCACCGAGGAGGATCTCTACCGCGAGCTCGACCCGTTTCTGGCTCCCATTCGCGCCGACATCGAGGCCAAGCATGCCCGCCGTGTTGCCCGTCGCCGCAAGCAGGAGGAGGATATGCGCCGCAGACAAGAGGAGATGTACGCGCTGCCTGCCTACCCCAGCCCTCCCTCGTCGCGCGCCAGCTCTCGCTCCAGGCAAGATACACCCGACCACGCGCGCACCTACAGTGGTGCCTCCATCACACCTCCTGGTCTTTGCTACAGCAGCAGCTACGGTAGCTCCATCAGCTCGTACGCGCCCTCCATCGCATCAAGCAGGTCACAATCGCGGGCCACTACTCCCCTCGACAACCCCGCCGACGAGCCGTACATGTACGTTCCCAACGGCAGCTTGTACGATTCGCCTATCGAGGTCATCATCGAGCACCCGGCATCGACACTGCCCAAGCGCAAGCCTCTGCTGCCATACGAGATTGGCACCGAGGAGCTTCGCGAGATGCAAGACGGTTCTAAGGCGAAGAGGGCCCGCGTTGGCCGCGGCATGTGGGGTCGTGTGTTCGGCGGCGCCGTGCCTGTGCGGTAGACTCGCTACACCGCACAGATTCCTTTTGTTACAGTCTCCCTTCTCTCTGATCACGTTTTCTATCTCTCGAGTCACTCCCAAAAAGCATGGTGTTGGATTGCCTTGTAGATGAGCACGGAAGGCCAGATTTGTTTTGATTCCCGAGGGCGTTGGTAATGGAGCTGGGGTACATGGAATACGGAAAGAGGATAGAGCATCCTCGGGGCATTTGCATATATTCCAACGGTGTTATGGGTGGACCTTCATGAACATGATTTGTCTCTTTTTTTTTCCTTTTTTTTTTGGGCATTTTTTTTTGGGCATCCCGCTGGTAGGGGACGGCCTGGGTGGGATTGGGACAGGCGGCCGTGGATCCGGCTCAGCAGTGGCATAGGTAGCCAAGATACGCAAAGGGCACTGCTCTCGGATGAGATGCATCCTCAAATGAAAGCCCGGGCCTCACACCCGTATCGCATTCACACACACTCACAAACTCACTCACATAATCTGTTTGACCAAGTTGGCTGTTCTCGTGGTATGTGTTTGGTTTCGTGAACGACATTATTGAATGCGTTTCGGGCACGTTCGCCTGGTTGCAGCCTCGGCAGTCTAGAACCGTTGGACTTGGCTAGCCCGGTGACCTCGATATAGGGACGTCTCGTGACGTTGGATGCAGCCGGTCGATGTGGGGAGCGGAGCCGGTGGGCAGGACGCTGCCTTCGTGGGACCGTGTGGTGTATAACGCTGAGTTTGGAGGTGTGGGAATCGCATTCAGCTTCACATGCGAGACACGGACGACTGCAGCGAGACGGGGGAGTCATGTTCCGTGACTTTGTGATGATTACTATCTGCCTTTTTATCACCGTCTTCGACCACTCCATCGCTAGTGTTTCTCCCCTCCCCTTGTTTCTTCTTTGCTCCTTGGAATGCTGCTACCGACTCGTGCGGGGTGAATGTGTTGTCGTGTGCAGTGTGGTATGGTCTGTGTGCATTGAACTGGCTGCTGCTTGGAGGTTCGTAACCGCGAAACAATGGCATGGCATGACCCATGATCCATCAGTTTGTTCCCCCGTTCCCCCGCGTGCGCGCGTCATGGCAGCAGACTGCAGTCCAAGGGACATGAGTCGAGGATTGCCACCCTGTGCCATCATAATACGGTTAGACGGTTGGGGGGGGGGGAAACACGTTTGAGCAAAGACTTCTGTTCCGACTTTGGATGATGGCATCGAACGGTGCATCCCATGCATCACGACCACAGATGGCTGTGTGTTGAGAGGCAGAGAGAGAGGGGGGGCTGAGGGGACCGGCAAGCCCGTTGTGGCCGCAGACGGGGAGGCGGTTCTTTGGCTTATGATTCGCATCCGTCTTGTTTGGGGAAGACGAGATCTGGTTCCAGCTCTCTGGGGCCGGAGGCGCAAGCTGCTTCGAATGCAAAAAAGTGCGTGTCTTGGAAATCCCGTATGTGCTCAATCGCTCCCATCCGCCAACGGGGGAAGCCGGAAATCCAGCTAGCGGAGTGTCTCGGCATTCAGGGCTAGGTGGTGTCACTGGCGGACTGGCCAGAGGCAGTGTTCAAGGTCTGGCCAAGGACAAGACGCCGAATGGATCCCTCCGATGCTCCGGTCGGCTTAGCACCCTCCCGTCCACTCTTCCGGTGTGTTGCGACTACGGAGGAGGATATCGGACAAATAGAGTCCTTTTTTTTTGGTACGGGCTTACCGACGGATGTGTCGGTAGAGAACCAAAAGCCGTTATTTTTCGGTATGTTTTTTTTCTCTTTTAGTTTATGAAAGCTCGCCATCGTGCGGAATGCGGAATTGCACACGCATCGTGGCGTCGGGGATGTTCGCACCTGCTGGGGAAATTGTCGGGAAGTCTGATTGTTTCTTCACGCAAGATTCCTGCCACCCTCGTTACGCAGTACACATCCTCGGGGCGAATCAAAGTTCAGCGGCATTCAATGCAGGTCGTTTTGCCATTGCAGAGAGTTGCGGGACGCAGACTGCAGCCACACAGCAGCAGTGACCTTCACAGTACGCGGCACTCTTCCCCTTCAACTTGTTCTTGTGAATCTCCCCGGCTTTAGTTTCTTTAGGGGTCCAAAGAGGTGCCAGTGACGTCTTGAGACGTTGATGGGGCTAACAAGGCATTGGCTGAAGGGCTGCTGATGACGGGGATGCTGCTTGTCAGCCATCGGCCACATTGTACCAGTACGTACGTGTAGGTAGCGTATCTGGCGTACTCGTGTGTGTTGATTGATTTTGAGTTGATCGACGGGGCCCAAAAGGCGGGGTGAATTGGGGAGGGGGTGAATCAGTGATACGGTGAGATAAGCATGGTCGTGCCGTCACCAGGCATCCTGGGGGGGCATATGTGACCATGACGACGTGTTGGTCTTGACTGTGGAAGCCTGGATAAGCGGTGGGTGTATCGAACAATGTTGCCGGGCGTTCGGTTCGTCGAAGGACGTGGCTGGGGGGCCGTCATCAAGGAAGCAGGAGTTTAGGCTCCCGACCCCATGTAGGTACTGTGTAGATCGCGCTGATGCAAATTGCAACGCATGTCAAGAATGGCATGCCGTGGATGTTGACGGGTGGCGAGTGGGTGTGTCGCGTCCGTGTCGTAAGCATATTCACAAAAGGTCGCGACGATGGGGACCCAGACTCGAGCGTTGTGGCCGTGAATGGCAGGTCGCGCTCTTCGTGTTGGGCCATGGTAGCCGGTCATCGGGTCGGAGTGGGCCTCAAGGCCCGCACGGTGGCTGGTGTGAGTCAGAGAGCAAAAGCCGATGGCTCGTGTCGTGTCGTGTCGTGTTTGCGGGTCGGATGCAGCTATTTCGTGCCTTGCTTACATCGTGCAGAGGATGGACACATGGGGAAAGTATTTGCCATGTCGTTCGACTTTGGAGCGATTCCTCGGGGTTAGCAATGTTCTCGTGCATCCGCCAGCGTGTCTCTGCGCCAAGGGGTGCGCACTCACACCGTCCTTCACGTCACCCCGTATTTAGCCAGCGGTGCGGTAATACGTACAAGTACTGTGTAAGGCATCGAATGCAGAATTCGCCTACCTCGGGTTGCGACCTCGGGCCGTGATCGTGTGCCAACCGCCATCCACCGCAGAATCAAGGACGGAGCACGACTTATTGATCGACTTCTTCCCGGTTCGCCACATTCCACAAAAGCGAATCCGAAGGTTCCGGACCCAGTTACCAAGTCTCCCATTACAGTAATGGGTTGATGGGTGTGGCTTGGGCCAATCGTTCGTCGTTCCTGACTGCTGGGACGCAGAGTTGTAAATTGGGCCTAGTTGATCGAATCCATCCTTGTCGGCGTCGACCGTTGGCTGCGCCATGTCAGCCTCGAGCCAACAGCAGGCGCAGGAAGGCTTACCGTATTTTTTGGCATTTGCGAGGAGAATGTCGGGGTCTTGACAGGAATGCAGCTCGTTTTCTAGCCGTTGGAAAGAGACTTCGAGCTAGGCGCATTCGACCAGCAGCCGAGGTCTTCAGTATGCCCTCAATAGGCAACGATGATGACAGATAGCCCAGCCATACACTACGAACGATGGAAGCCAGGAATACACGGGTTGCGTCTCTCGACCGGTGGGTGGTTCGAGCAATGACGAGTCTGTTGATGCTGGTGGCTGGCGTTGACTGCTCAGCCACGACCCATCGGTATTGCATGGCTGTCTATCAACTGGCTCTCAACGCAGTCCCGATTGTCACTGTCGAACCGGCAGAGGCGAAGCAACACCTCCAAAACATCCACTCAGGGCTATAGGGTGCTTCGGCTGTGTTCGAGCCTGGCGACTTTCACCTCCACTCCATAGCGCTGACACAGTCCAAGCGGTAATCCGACCTCAACACAGCCGGCGGCCGAGTCCGCGTCGGCTTCAGGATGCAGTAATGTATTGTCCAAACTTGTCAGTCCGAGAAACTTCCTCCGCAGAGCACGTTGTTTTGAGCACGTTTGGCTCTATGGTCAACGTGTCTGTCGTGTGCATGCAGCGCACTGCCTATGGAGATTGAACCAAGCTTGTCTTCCGCCCGTGGGATTCCGTCGTCGCTATTGGATATGTGTCGTATCGAGACTCATTCTTTTGCAGTTTCGGCAGCCCTCCGGAGCCGAACTAGTAAGGAAGCGTACTCGCCGCGGACCGGGACTCATAATCCGCAGACGATAGATCTTGTGAAGTAGAAGGAGGTCATCGCCAGCGGTATTGTGTACGTGATGCATTCTGCTTGAGCAGGCTTCAATTCGTTTCGAGAGGGAGCCTCTGTCTATCGACTTTTTCCAGAGCGTGTGAGACTGGCGAATCGTATTGAATCTCGGAAACAATCGACATGAACAGACCGGGGTCGTAGAATGGAAAAAATTGACATGGCGCTGTCAAGATCTCATCTAGACCATCCGGTCAATCAGAATCGAGGTCGCGTTCACTCCGTAGAGATGCCGTTGCGGCATTTGGGCCACTCAAGACATGGACCAACTGCAGCTAGCGGCTAGCGCAGTGCGGGGGAGCCGCTACAGACGCCGCAGACGCCGTCGAGCTTACCACTCTCATAACCGCTACACTATGCAACAGTAAGCAGAGATGGGCCATACTGAAAAATCAGAAATCAGATGTGACTCCAATTGGATGGTTTGTCGACGGGAAATGGGCGATTAAAAAGCGAACATTCATGCTGGTTCTCGACCCAACCGCGTTGCTTTGGCGTCACAGCGCGCTCCTTGCCCTTGGTACACCGTACACAGACAGGCCAATGAAACCAGTACGGGCCTTTTCTTCGAGCAGATTACGTCACACGTGCGCCAATTGTGCTGAAGATACAGTGTCAACACAGGATCTGACCGCGAAGTGTTCAAAGTGCCACACGGAGTACAGGGAGACCAGCGGCAGTCGGCGATTGACAAAATCTGCACCGCACAAAACGCGCACCTTCTTAGGTAAGGTACAGGAGGCAAGGTACCACTCTTTCAGGTGCATTCAATTTCTGCGGTATTGCCTTACATTGCAGAGCACCGCACAAATGCCGCGGAATGAAAAGTCGAACGGATCTGCTCAGGCACTGGCTTGGACACTAAAGGCGACACGAGGAATGATAAAGAAAGGGGGGGAGAATACCTTCCAGCTCCTCGTTCTGTCGCTTTCTTTCCCATGGTTTCTCGTCGTCTGTTAATCAGTTGGAATAAAACCCGGGGTGGCTCGTCCCATACCGACACTGCACAAGTACACTAATTACCACCAGCCTGAGTTTGCTCTCGGCAAAACTCTACATCAAATCGCCCAGGCAGTCCATTACAACTACATTCCATCTTATCTCTCCATCAGCAGTAAGCCCTCACTCGTCCGAGTACCAACATTTCGTCACATAATAATCTGGGCCAAAAGATTGTATCGCTTTCCCAGAGAATTGAGAAACACATCATCTACATCAATCGGCAAACAGGAATCGGTTCAAGGCCTGTTGCCACTGCGTTGGGAGATTCCCCACCTTCATTCGACTCCTTCGAGCACCTAGTGGGTTCTTTGCGAAAGAAAAGCTCTAAAGGGAGGACAGCCTGCGAAGGCTGAAGACGACATCGAAGCCAGGGAGGACGACAGAGAAGGCAAGGACAACAAGATGACAAGAGACACCATGAGTCCCCGCATCACCACCTCGTTTCTCTTGGCCAACCTCCACTGCCCGTCATGTGTCTCGTCCATTCAGCAGGCCCTGAAGGAGGCCTGCTGTCACGACGTGATCTGGGTGTCACCCAATGTGGTCACTTCGGTCGTGACCGTTGAACACAGAGACACCTCGACCCCCGAAATCACCATTAGATGCATGGCCAAGGCTCTACAGGAGGCTGGCTTCGAAATCTGCGGTGTCACTACGACCGCCCCTGACACCGACCTGGACTCGATCGCCCCGAGCCAATCTGTCGATGGCCTAGGCGACGCCGACGATGACAACGACGACGATGATGGTGCTTTGCATGGACTGCTCTCTTTTGCCCCCAAGTGGTCCACAGGCTCTTCGGCTGCCCGTGAAGCCCATTTACAGAACTGCAAGCAGTGCCGCGAATCGGACGACTTCGCACTAAACAGTCAAGGCACTTCGACGAGATCCAGTTCCACTCAGCGAATGGCCGGCCGCCGCCAGACCTCAAGGGACAACTTCAAGGACCATGGAACCATGTCTGGTTGGAAAGCGACGCTGTCCGTCGGCGGCATGACTTGTGCCTCGTGTGTAAATACCGTCACTGAGGAGCTCAACAAACGCGACTGGGTCGACAAAGCCATCGTCAATCTGGTCACGAACAGCGCCGTCGTCTACTTCAGTGACAAGGCCGACGCCCCAAAGATCGCAGAGGCCATAGAGGACATTGGCTACGACGCCCACCTCGATGAGGTAAATGAGGTCGACGGCGCGAGAGCCAACTTGTGGAGGGCGTCTGTGGCCATAGGAGGCATGACGTGTGCGGCATGCTCCAACGCCATCACTGAACTTCTCAAGAAGAAGGACTGGGTTTCCAACGTGGCAGTGAACTTGCTGACGAACAGCGCAACTGTGGACTTCACCGTCGAGGGTAAGCAGGAAGAGATTGCCCAGGCTATTGAGGACGCAGGTTATGATGCGACACTGGATAGCGTCAAGGCCGTCAAGACCGAGGAGAATGGCGCCCGAGAGCGATCCGTCCAGATTTCGGTGCAAGGCCTCTACTGCCAACACTGCCCTGGGAGAGTCTCGCACTCTCTCACCTCCTTTCAGCACCCGGTCAAGGTTGTTTCCAAGCCGAGCCATGACAAGCCTATCGTCGCCGTCAAGTACACCCCGGAAGCGCCGGATTTCACCATTCGACACATTGTTTCCGCCATTGAGGCGGCCGATCCTGCCTTCAAGGCCTCGATATACCACCCGCCGAGTCTGGAGGAACGCTCGAGGCGCATTACGCAAAAGCATCAGAGGAAACTACTCCGCAGAGTCTATCTCACATTCAGCCTTGCCATTCCCACCTTTGTCATCGGCATCGTCTACATGAGTCTAGTCTCAGACTTCGACCATGGGAAACACTGGCTCATGAAGCCGTGGGTTTCGGGCATCAACAGAGCACAGCTCGCGCTCTTCGCTCTAGCAACTCCCGTGTATTTCTTAGCCGCGGACGTGTTCCACTCCAGGGCAATGAAAGAGATCAAGAACTTGTGGCGCCCAAGCAGCAAGACGCCCATTCTGCGCCGCTTCTACAAGTTTGGGAGCATGAACATGCTCATGTCACTAGGTACAACCATCGCATACGTCTCTTCTATTTGCCAGCT
This sequence comes from Colletotrichum spinosum, assembly GCA_004366825.1. Taxonomy (NCBI): domain Eukaryota; kingdom Fungi; phylum Ascomycota; class Sordariomycetes; order Glomerellales; family Glomerellaceae; genus Colletotrichum; species Colletotrichum spinosum. Next base: position 197,309 of record QAPG01000016.1, on the reverse strand, counting down.
CATCTCGGCTGCCATTACTAAGCCCGCACATATTGACGACACGCACTACTACTTTGATTCGGTCGTCTTCTTGACGCTGTTTCTGCTGCTCGGAAGAATGATCGAATCGTACAGCAAGTCGAAGACAGGCGATGCCGTGGAAATGCTTGGCAAGCTCCGGCCTACCACGGCCATTCTTGTCACCAGAGACGCTGTTGGGAAGACTGCTGACTCTGTTGTCGGCGTCGACATGCTGGAGTACGGCGATATCGTTCGCGTACCGCACGGTGCTTCTCCTGCAGCTGACGGTATCGTGGTGCAGGGTGAGTCCAGCTTCGACGAGTCGAGCTTAACAGGCGAGTCTCGCCTGATTAAGAAAGTTCCTGGCGACGAGGTGCGCGCAGGAACTGTCAATAAAGACTCTGCTGTTCAGGTACGCATCACAGGTGCTGCTGGTGCCTCCATGCTCGATCGCATCGTGTCCATCGTCCGCGAGGGACAGACAAAGCGAGCCCCCATGGAGCGCATTGCCGACATGTTGACCGCCTATTTCGTTCCTATTATTACCTTGATTGCCGTCCTCACCTGGGTTGCGTGGATGATTCTTGGGTATGCTGGCGCCGTCCCTGGACAACACTTTGACAGCAACAACGGGTGGATCGCTTTTGCACTCCAGTTTGCTATCGCTGTGTTCGTCGTGGCCTGCCCCTGTGGTCTGGCCTTGGCGGCTCCGACGGCCATCTTTGTCGGCGGCGGTCTTGCGGCGAAGCATGGCATACTCGCCAAGGGGGGTGGCGAGGCATTCGAGAAGGCAAGTAATCTTGACGTTGTAGTCTTTGACAAGACCGGCACCCTCACTGTTGGTGGCGAACCCAAGGTGACTGACGCCAAGATGTTTCTCCTGGACGATACCAATATCGAGAGTGGAATGGTCTTGGCCACCCTGCGGGCCATTGAGGAGAACAGTAGTCACCCGGTGGCCAAGGCGATAGTTTCATACTGCACGGCACAAACGGACGTCTGGGTGAACGTGGACGCCGTGCAGGAGCTCCCAGGCAAGGGCATGAAAGCAACCAACGGAGGCGAGAAACTCGAGGAGGCCTTTGACATGATTGTCGGCAACGAAGCCTTGATGCGCGACAACAAGATCGAATTCACAGAGGAAGTTTCGTCTCAGCTTCAACTGTGGAAGACCGAGGCCAAATCGGTAGCCCTCGTGGCCACCAGACCTACGGCGTGCGCTGAAGATGCGGCATGGTCACTGGTAGCAGCGCTGGCCATCTCGGATCCCATCCGCCCAGAAGCAGTGCCCATCATCCGCGCCCTCCAAAAGCGCGGCACCCGCGTCTGGATGCTCTCGGGCGACAATGTCGTCACCGCCAAAGCCGTTGCCTCGCGAGTGGGTATCCACCCCGACAACGTCCTGGCGGAGGTTCTTCCCTGGGAGAAGGCAGACAAGATCACATACCTGCAGAGCGTTCTCAAGGCGCGTGTGGGCAAGTCTCGCGAGCACTCGACCAACCGCGCCATGGTCGCCATGGTCGGAGACGGCATCAACGACTCGCCTGCCCTGACAAAGGCGGACGTTGGCATCGCCATTGGCAGCGGCAGCGACGTTGCCATTTCGAGCGCCGACTTTGTGCTTGTCACGAGCGACCTGCGCGCAGTGGTGACCCTCCTCGACCTCAGCCGCAGCGTGTTCCGTCGGATCAAGGTGAACTTTCTATGGGCTGTCGTCTACAACATTTTGGCGTTGCCCATCGCCGCCGGATGCTTGTATTGGGTGACCACGTCGTCTGGGGAGCACGTCCGCCTCGATCCGGTGTGGGCCAGTTTGGCCATGGCGTTGAGCAGCATCAGCGTCGTTTTGAGTTCGTTGGCGTTGCGGACAAAGATTCCCGGTCTCGGTTTCAGAGCGCGAAAGATTGAGTAGCGTCTTCGCAACTGTTAAAACGTGTTCTACTTTCTTGGGTCTGCCATACTGCGTTTGCTTACAGAGATCAACTTAGGCAAGGCCTTGCCCAGTTGAAGATTATTGCCTCGGTCTTTTTTTCTTTCTTTCTTTGTTCCGGTAAAAGCTGCCTGACATGGTGGGTTCTGCATACGTGGCGGAATGGACATATACCACCTGTACAATAGACAATTTCTAGGGAATACAGCAAAGGCTACATGCTCTCGTAGAGTTTTACTTGGCCATTTGCTTTTAGTTGTTAGTTAGATGCCAGGCATCAGGTGAATATAGCGTAACAGGCCAAGGTTTCTCGAGCGATGTGTTCTGCCTTCCTATCTCCAAACAAGTCTTACTGTCCTCTCTCTTCTCCCGGCACCTCTTGGTCTTCAAGCGATATGTGCCACCCACATTTTGTTCGACCTCTTTCCTGGGTACACCCTGATCGCCACATCCACCGTTGAACCCGGATGCCTTGGCCCGCGGTACTCTTTCCCTTCCCTTCATGAATGATTTCGACCCAATCCATTGTAACAAGTAACCCAGAAGGGCGGTGGTCAAGTGGTATGTCGCTCTGCCTTGTATCGTTATCCGTATACCTAGAACCTATAACCTCTACAAAAAGGCAGAGAGGTCGGTGGTTCGAATCCATCCCGCTCTAACCAACATCTTTTTACCTCTTTTTTTTTAACTGTATTTTAAACGTACACAAGAAAATCCGAGCAAATTTCAACATAGACCACAGCTCTAACGCTGCGTATACTGCTTATTCTACTGACTTGGTTACGAAATTAAACGCAGGGATTCATTCCATTGCAGGTATTGTGTGTAATGTATTGCAAAGTTCCGCGGGCCGGCCAGCAGGATCATGTTTATTCATTTCATCAGTCACGAGATTCACAAGGATGGAACAGACGGCTGAATGTCTGTTTTTGGAAATAAGTTGAGAAACTTCAACTACACGCGATACCATTCCTTGGGGAGCGTATCTCTTCAGAGCTGCGCCTGACAACCAGACAACTGAAAGAAGGCTCTCCGCGGACTTCTCGAGGTGGATTCCGATAATTATCCTTCTATCCAGTATGTGACGTGGGTGGACACTACGAGCGATCCACAAGATGCGCCGGTTTCGGCTTTTGGGTGCGGCATAGAAGACGACAAGAAACCGTATTGAGGCAGGAGTTGTTACACTGTGGTCGGACGATGCGTCCGACGGGATGTTGACCGGCAGGTATTTCAATACTCGGCGGCTTTTCTGGGTTTCTATTCTTCTGTCTTGGCATATCGAGACGTGCCACAGGATATAAGCAAGAACAAAATGTCCAGCTGACACTCTTGTCATTTTGCCAATCCTGACTGTCGCCTTGGCTGCGTGTTGAGTACTGGTAGACATTCTGGACGACGGGATGGGAACAATGTCCGGTACTGGTTTCTACGTTCCTATATATTGTATCATCCTCCTTGTTTAGCGAAACACGAAACCGTGTCCTGACAACAGTCAATGGTACCTCGACAGCAACAGTGAAGGGCGTTGTGCTTCTTCTCTCTCCAATTTCTCCTTCAAGATGAGCTATCTAGCTATTGGCACGCGTATTTTACAAAAGAAAAGGTATGAAAAGCAAAGTGTCTTGAAACCAAACTCTCTCGCAGACAACAGCTCTGCCAGTGTAGCTGGCCGTCCCGACATTGGTCTTCAAACAGTTCAGGCCAACACGGCTCGAAATCCCCTGTCAGAAGCACCCGAGCAGAAGCCTCGAAGATCTACTCGTCATCTTCCCCCGTCAGGTCTTCCGTCTGGTCGTCCGCCTCAGCCTCCTGGCGCTGTTCCAGCTCAGTCGAATCTTCCTGGCGCTTGAAAACTTCGCTCAGAGTTTCCTCACGTTTTTCTACTCCAGCCGAGTCCTCGTCGCGTCGAAGAAGGCCGTCGAGAACGGAGTCGAGAATGTTGCTCTTAGCCGCTTGCTGTTCGTTGTTTCCACCCGCGCCGCCCGCGCCGCCTCCGTTGTTCTTCTTGCCGCCCTTCTTCTTGCCACCAGCGTTCGCAGTGCCATTGTTCGCCGCACCGTTGCCAGCGGTGGCCGCACCGTCTTTGTTGCCCTTGTTCTTCTTGTCCTGGGCCTTGCTCTCACCTCCGGCGGAAGCAGCGTCTTTGTTCTTCTTGCCTCCGGTGGCTCCTCCCTCGTTGGCGTTGGCGGTCCCGTTGTTGGCGGCGCCGCCGTTGTTCTTGCCCTTCTTGCCCTTCTTGTTGTTACCCGTGGCCTTGGCCTGGGCCTTCTTACCCTTCTTGTTGCCCTTCTTCTTCTTGCCGCCAGCGTTGGCAGTGCCGTTGTTCGCGGCACCACCGCCGGTTGCGCCGTCTCCGGCAGTGGCTCCGTTCCCAGTAGCTCCGTCTCCGGTAGCGGCGGCGTTGTCACCGCCCTTCTTGTTGGCAACAGCACCAGTATCGGCGGCTGTGATGTGTTAGTTGATGTTCTGTCAAGCTGTGAGGTGGTGTCTGTATGTGCTTACCGTTCTCATCCTGCTTCTTGCCGCGACGGATCTTGGGCCTGGCATCCATGCGAGGAGCGAGGGTGATGTCTCCCACGGGTAGGGCCACGGAGCGCTCCTCCGACTGAGTCGGGAGGGCGATGACGTGGGCGGCCAGAGCCGCGAGAGAGAAAAGAATCGAGCTCTTCATTGTCGAGGATAGGGCTCAAAGTCTGAGAAGGGTGTGTAGAAGAATGGAAAAACTCGAAAGAGTTGTATGAGTCTGTAAGTGGGGGACTAAAAAAAAGTTGGTTCACAGAACCAAAGAGAATGGAACCTAAGTCGACAAGAGAAGACAAGGAAAGACTGGACCAGCCAAAGAGAGGAATCTGAACCAGAATTGTAAAGTTGATGGAGGACTCAAGAGTGCCGAGGGAAGAAGGTCGAGGGAGAAAAGACGAGATACGGACGGCTTGATATAGGGCACAAGCTTGCCATACAAAATCACGCTCCCATGCTAGATGCAGATATCAGACTGGAAAGCGAGCGGTCGATTGCTACCTCATGAGGTCACAGTGCCAAGGCGTTGAGACAAGTTGTCAAACAAACTGAGGTAAAGGCTACCCAACAGGCGGCAATTTCACCATATCGCCATGTCGGCCCCGTTAAGCCCATGTCACAGACTTGTGATCCTGATTCATCTGGAGGGCAGTGCAAGGCAACGGGTTCCAGCAGCACGGCCCACACTTATCGGGCCTCAGCTTCTACCTGCTGCTGCTTATGTGGATCGCAGAGATGGGCTCGGAAGAGTCTGGACGATCCTGAGACCAGAAGATGGGAAGAGACGACGATGATTGGGGGTGCGTGGGCTGCGTGTGCCGAGTATCACGAAAGGCGCCATGTCGCGCCAGTACCCCGGAGCAGGCGTGGGCCGGGGAGAGCGGTGACGAGGAGTGTGCGGCCAAAAATAAATGAAGATGAACATAATTGAGCAGCGAGAATCCCTGGTTCGGTCACCAATGATGGGCATCGCTACCGTGCGCCTGTTCTGCGGTCGTGGTTTGCGGTTGACGGTGCCGGAAGCGGGTCGTTGGTTGATCAGACGGCTGGTGATTCAGAACGACCCCACCACGCGACCTCACGATGTAAAACCCGCATGCCCTCGCGGAGAAGGTGGAATTGGGAAGTGGAGTGGTTGGAAGTATACTGCTTCGCTGCCTTGGCGTCGATTCTGCGTGTGGAAACGATAGTGTCTTTTCAAAAGGCGCGGCAAAGTGGTGCTCCCAGTATTTTTGCTTCCCAGCCCTGTCTATCGTAGTTGGCCGTTAGTTTGATGCGATAGGACAAGCCACGGGGAAACTCGATGTAGGAAGTCTCGGTCGAGCTCAGCTAGGGGGGTGCGAGAACGGGTTGTCAAACCTGGGATGAAACACGCCCAATACCAGCACCAAGCGCTTGCTCGTTGTTGCGAACGCCTGCTGTTGTCTCTCTCTCCACCAACTTGCTAATTTCTCCGTTACCGACCGGCGTCATCCACAATCCACGGTGTGCTTCTTCGTCCGATGAGACCAGCTGGCGTCGATTGTGCCGTGTGTTGTGGTGTGGTCCACATGGTAATTATGGAATAGAATGGATGGGAGAGTGGGCTCAGGCCAAGGATCGTGTCGAAAAGGAGCATAGACGGAGCGAGAAAGTCTAAACATCAGGGTAGCATCGATGGACCCTGGTACTGTTTCTTGACAAGCAGGGGGTGTCTTCGCGTGAGAGGGATCCGGGTATCCCATTCTTACACAGTATTCGAATAGCAGGATTTTCGCCGAATGTCATGATCGATGGTTGGTGTGATGATGTGTGTGATGCGCTGCTGGGTAGCTGGAAAAGTCGGCCACTTTGCAATGATGGTCCATGGGTCAAAGACGGGAAGAGGAAAGAGCATCCACTGAACTGTCGCAGGTAGCGTCCTTCCCCACGAGCTTGTATTGTGAGCCGCACTAGGCGGGTACGCTGTAAAGCAGGCAAGTACTATCGAAGAAGGCACCAAGTGGGTAAATACGACAGTGATGAAGCTTGGCCTTGACGCCCATGTCACATCCCTCGTTTTTGCGTCTCCGAGAACCGCAACATCGTATCCTTCGCTTACTGTCCATGTCTTGACGGTAGTAACGGCATTGTGTTGCGCTGTGAAGATGCGCTATCAGGAATTGGGTGACGATCTGTTTGGGAGTCGCCTCGGCTGCTGCGCCATTCCGTCCCATCCCGTCTGTTCTCGCTTCGTTTTTGCACCCCTTCACCCCGATTGAAACTGCCCAAACCCCCAACAGGAAAACGACATTGGGCTGGGCTCGCCAGGTGGAACCCGGCAGACATGGCAGAGAGAAACTGGTTGACCCTGGATAACTCGGCTTCCACGTTCCAAGTTCGGGTCGTCGAGGGCTAGGACTTTGACTAGGATAATGACCAGGTGCCGGTAGAGCAAGCACTTGTAAGCCAGCAGGCCGCGGCGTTTCAACTGATGCATCGAAATCCCAAGGGCTGATGTCGCGAAGAAATGAACCAATACCGGGTCATGATGACTGCGCTACACGGCCAAGCCTAGACGAGGAGGCTGTAAGTGGTAACAGTGAGTAAGAGAAGCGATCCGGCCAAGACACATCACGATATCCTGGTGACCGTGTCGGCGATGGTTTCTGGCCGCAAGTCTCAGCATGGGACGTTTCCAAAGTCTTGGATCGTCTCTCGTCCTTTTTCCACCCGCGTCTCGACTTTTTCGTCCTGACTCTCCGGCACTCGCATCTGGGGTTCAATGGGACCCGTCTCGCCTGACAGAAAAGCCAAGCATTTTCTTCCTGCTTTAGCGAAGGGGGGATGAACGGATGTGCCGCGGTCCATTTTGGAAAAATCATGGAGAAGACTGTGTGGAACAGGCAGCATGAGAGCTGTGGCGATGATCGGCGAGCCAGAAAATCAGACAACACCTGATGGTAGACTCGAGGCGAGAGAACCGTGGGGGAGCATGAAGGATCGAAACCCACCTCTCAGCTGTCCATGTCCACTCATTGTTACCGCCGGCCCAGATTTTCATCTCCACGAGAAAAGAGGAGACGATGAGGTGGTGAGCATCAGTTTGACTGCGAAGATGTCCATCTTGTCCGAAATCTGCGACCGACCCGGCAAAGAGGAAAAGCCCCCACTGATCTTCAGTCTTAGCTGTCTAGTATACCATTCATTATCGAATGGAGAAGAAATCCCGTACTGTCTTTACGAATCACTCGTCTTTCGCCCCTCACGAACGCATCAACTGAGTCACGTGGGTGATGACGAGTCCGTATTTCAGATGTGGTCGGGTCTACCCTTCAAATCGTCGTTCCCGGGTCTGGGCACATTTGATGGTGACGTTCAGCTTCTCCGTACCAGATGTGACTCGACTCTATCCTGCGCAGCCGCACGTTTGGGTTTGAATCGTGCACTGTCTGTATTGAGCAAATGGGGGACGCCTACGCCAGTGCTCTCTACAACTTCAGACGACATCTGTCGAATCGTTATAGGCGCCGAACTCGGTGAGTCCTGCCGGCACGCAGTACCAAGTAATTGACTCACTTCAGTCTCGGTATTTGGTTGATGTTTATCGTTCCGACTTCCTGGATGTCCATTTATGGTCGCAGGCTTGCACGACACGGGACTGAAGTGATTGAATCTCGGCCTGTTTCCATTGTAGCAAGATTCATCTGAATCCTAGAGGCGGAAACCGCGTCCAGAGTCGCAAACCTCAGCCGTCAGGCAATGGTCTCTCGCCGCCTTACGTGTGCACCCTCTATTACGACCATCGTGCCGAAACGCGGACAGCAAGACGTCCGATGCATTCTGTCGCTGCATATGGCGGACAGGCTGCGATCCGGTGATTCTCGATACCATCGGTTCCTGCCAGAATGTTGACGGACGGACTCAGGCTGGAGTGAGGTCATACGGCATGTTGGTTCAAGGGCTCCGGGAAGTGTCGCCTTCGAGATATCCTCAACTTCAACTGCCTTTACCAGTTTCCCCCTCTGTCCCGCGCAGAGGGGTAGGGTATGCATCACGTGGGGAGTGAGACCAATTCCGCTTTGGGTTATTGGAAGGGTGGCTGTGGCATGCCGCCAACCAAGATGTATTTGCCCTTCTTGGTTGGCTCGACACATCTACCTCAGGCTGATGCCTACCAACAAGGAACTTTGGTAACGAGGCCATGTAATTTACGGTGACTGCAGCTCGGAATGACGCGAAATTCGTCCGTCTTATTCTCTTGCCTTCGCGACCAAGGCTTGCGGAAATGTGCTTGTTCCCTTACTTATAGTCAATGATTCCTAGACCGTTTTTCAGTCCTTCATTGAACTTTCTGATTTCATTATCGACTTATAAGTAGTAAACCGTTATAATCGGCCCATGTTTTGTTTGGAATCTACAACCCGTAATTAAAACTTGCTCAATCATTGCCTGGACGACGCGAAACACCACCAGCAACAAGGCACATAGCATCATATCACCTTGGACACTGGGATCCATCGTCATCGGCCATGTGGGCCCCACCATCGGCCTGTCCTTCCGGCGTCGACACGTCTTTCGGCCCGTGGGCCGGCCAACTGTGCCGAGGCGGCTTCGACTTTACGCTGCTCTTTGAGGAGGCTATACTCGCGATTCCCCTGCACGCCATCTTCCTCCTCGTCCTCACTGTCCGCGCACTGCGCTTGGCGAGGTCAGATGTCAAGGTCGTCGCCAGTATACACCGGCCTTTGAAAGCTGTTCGTCTCTTGCCACCAACACCGAAGTATCTGGTGTACTGCGTTTCGATTGTTTTGTGCTGACTGCCATCTTGAAAAGTGTGCATCCATCTGTTTGGTGGTCCTCAACCTCGCGCTCCTCGCGCTCTGGGCCACCGCTTCCTCAGGGGACATCACACATACTCGGGCAACCATTCCGACGACGGTGCTCACCCTTATCGCCAGTGTGGGCTTCGGTCTGCTGTCGTGGCTCGAGCACGATCGTTCGGTGAGGCCGTCGTTCGTTCTGTCGACATACCTCTTCCTCTCGATCCTGCTGGATATCGCTCGTGCTCGCACACTATGGATGCTTGGGCGGAACCAGACCATCCCGGCCATCTTCACCTGCACCCTCGCCGTGAGAGCCATCATGATCCTGCTCGAATCCACCGAGAAACGGAGTATTCTCGTCCCGCACCTAAAAGAGTATTCCAAAGAAGTCACCAGCGGTACCTTTAACCGCTCCGTTTTCTTCTGGCTGAGCTCGTTGTTCATCAACGGCTATAGGAACATCCTCAAGCTGGACGACCTGTACCCTCTGGACCCCAAACTCGCCTCGCAACCGCTCTACGAGAAATTGGCCGCCGCCTGGGACAAAGGTTAATCTATTCCTCGCTCCTCTTCATATTAGTATACTACCGGTAGGGCCACAGGAAATGTTCCGCGGGCTAACCTGATCTATTCCCAAGTAAAAAGTGCCCGATAAAACCGTCCCCGGCGCTCTGTTCAACACCTGGCTCCGGACCTTTGCGGGTTCCATGTCCGCCGCCATCGTCCCGAAACTCTTCCAGATCGCCTTCAACTACGCCCAGCCGTTTCTGATACAAGAGGCCATCGCCCTGTCCGGGCTGCCCCAGACGCGGGAGCACGACAACCGCGGTTTTGGGTTGATTGGCGCATACGTCCTCGTCTACACCGGCATCGCCGTGGGTTAATCCCTGTTCATTATAGTGCCGCACTTGAGCCTCTCTTCTTCCTATTCTCGAGGTTTCCTGTTGCCATCTAGTAGGGGAAACGGGCTGACGCGTGTCTGGTCCGTAGGTCTCGACCGGTCAGTATGAGTGGCGAACCCACCGCGCCGCCTCCATCATGAGGGGCAGCACCACCGCCCTCGTCTATCGCAAGGCCTTGCGCCTCGACCTGACGTCTCCCAAGGTGAGCCCTTCAGGCGCGCTGACGCTCGTCGGGACCGATAGCGAGCAGATCGTGCCGGCCGCCAACCAGATCCACGAAATCTGGTCCGGCTTGGTGGAAATTGGCATCGGCATCTACCTGATTTACAGACAGCTCGGGGCCGCCTGCGCCATGCCCGTAGCTCTGGTGTTTGGTATGTTCACCCTGCTTACAGTTATCCCATCTCGCACAAGACTCACGAGTGTGCGAAAGTTGTCCTCATCATCACGGCCTTTTTCGCCGTGCCGACGGGCAAGGCCTCGGCGGAATGGGTCAAGGCCTCCCAGGACCGCGTGTCCGCGACGTCCAAGATGCTCGGGAGTATCAAGTGGCTCAAAGTCTCCGGCCTCAACACCGAGGCCTTTGGCGTCATCCAACAGCTGCGCGCCACCGAGCTCGAGGTGTCGAGGAGGTACAGGGTTCTGCTCGGGATATCCATGATGTTCAGTAAGCATGCCAGATCCCACTGCCGAGATTTGACGGGGTCTAACGCCGCCGGTAGTGATTTGCACACCCATTTGGTCTCCCATCCTCACCTTTGGCGCCTTTGCCGGCATGGCTAGAGGCAGCGACGACACCCTGACCATAACCAAGGCTTTCACTGCCTCGTCGATTTTGATTCTGGTGAACCAGCCTCTGGTGGGCATCATTATCGCGTTGCCGGTTACAGCTGCTTCCCTCGCGTCGTTTCAGCGCATGCAAGACTTCTTGAATGGACAGGAGCGCGTTGACAATCGAGTGCCTACCGAAGGCCAGAAGAAGTCTCACAAGACCGTCAAAGATGGTGATGGCCGCGCGATCGACTCCAAGCAAGCGCAAGATCTCGAGCTTTTTGAGATCCAAGAGGGTGCTTCCCGCGAGGACACCCTGCCAGACGGTGTCGTTGCCTCTATCGACGGCTCATTCGCCTGGTCCGACGACGCCAAACCAATTATTGACATTGATAAATGGAACATCAGACGCCGGGCCTTGACCTTGGTTTTGGGGCCGGTGGGATGTGGAAAGTCGACACTGCTGAAAGTTCTCCTGGGCGAGCTCTCGTCTTTCAAGGGGACCATCCGGACGGACTTCTCTGGTGTCACGTACTGCGGCCAAACCGCCTGGATTCCAAACGAGACGGTGCGCAACATCATTGTCGGCCACGGCGCTTTTGACGAGGCCTGGTACCAGTCTGTTATCACGGCATGTGCCTTGGAGCAGGATATTGCAAACTGGCCTAATGGACATGCTACCGTGGCTGGGACGAAGGGAATTTCGATGAGTGGCGGTCAGAAGCATCGTCTAGTATGATACTTTCTCTCGTCTTGACTTTGTTGGATACTGACGCTAGTATAGGCCTTGGCACGAGCCGTATACGCCAGACAGGAGCTCATCCTTCTCGATGATGTCTTCAGTGGGCTCGATTCTGGCACAGAGGATGTTGTCTTCCGCAATCTGCTCGGCAGCAACGGCTTGCTTCGTGGTACAGACACGACTGTGGTTCTCGCATCGTCGGACTGTAAGTCTGCCTCTCAATACTTTCGTTTCCTGTTGGCTAATGACAACCGAGAAGCCCGCCGACTGCGATTCGCTGATGATGTTGTTTCCCTGGACGCCAGCGGCCACATCAAAACAGGACATCCAGCTAACCTTTGCGCCTTGGGCGATGACCAAACTACGTCCGCCGCCAAAGAAGATCTCAATGCCAACGCAACCACAACCGAGAATCAAAAGTCGCCCGAGACCGTTCTCGGTCTACTCGAAGAAGAGGCAGACTCCACCCGACAATTAGGCGACTGGGCCATGTACAGCTTCTACGCCAAGGCGGCCGGGTGGTTCAGTCTGTCAGCCTTTGCCGGCTTCATGGTGCTTTTTGCTTTTTTCGACTCTTTCCCAGGTAACTCTCTGATATTCAATCCTACCAGAAGGCAAGTTGTGCTGAATTGTGAACACAGATATCTGGCTGAAGTGGTGGACCGAGGCAAACGAAGAGAAACCAAACCAAGATCTCGGGAAATGGCTCGGTGTTTACGTGGCCTTTGGAGTTGGAGCTGTCATCTCGATTCTCATCAGCATGTGGTATGATTCGCACTCGAGGCAGCTTCGCAGGCCACACACTCACCGTACCACAGGCAACTCTTCATCGTCATCATTGACAAATCAGGCGTATACTTCCACAGCGTCCTGCTCCAAACCACATCTGGGTAAGAACATCGCAACCTCCAGTTACCATCATCCATCTAATACTTCCCCAAAGCGCCCCAATGTCCTTCCACAGCTCCGTCGATTCGGGCGTGACCGTCAACCGCTTCAGCCAGGACCTCCAGCTCATCGACATGCACCTCCCCGCCGCCGCCTTAGGCGTCGCCGTGGGCGTCGTTTTCGGCATCGCGCGCTTCGTCATGATATCCGTGTCCTCGCGCTACATGGCCGCCATCCTCCCCTTTCTCATCCCCGTCTTCTACGCCCTGCAGCACTTTTACCTGCGCACCTCGCGCCAGGTGCGCCTGCTCGACATCGAGCACAAGGCGCCGCTGTACACCCAGCTCATCGAAACGCTCGAAGGGCTGGCGACGATCCGCGCCTTCCGCTGGGAGAACGGGTTCGAAAGGAACAACATGCGTCGCTTGGACGACTCGCAGCGTCCGAGTTACCTGCTCACGTGCCTGCAGAGCTGGCTGACCTTTTCCGTGGACGTGGTGATTGCGGTCATCGCGCTGGTGCTCATTGTGCTCGTGACGACACTGCGGGAGCAAATCGGGCCGGCCTTTATCGGGATCGCGCTGAATAATGTGCTTTCGTTCAGCGGTACGGTCAAGGCGATCATTACGTCTTGGGTCATGTTGGAGGTCTCGCTTGGGGCCGTGGCGAGGGTGAGGAACTTTTCGAGGAACACGAAGGCCGAGGGTGATGGCGAAGAGCTCGGTGAACCGGAGGCGAGCTGGCCGAGTAAAGGAGCAGTCGAGTTTCGCGACGTCACCGCATCTTATCCGTGAGTCTAGAAGTGCGAGTGGAGGATTTGAGGTTGACTTTTGACAGGTCTGGCGGAACTGTTCTGAGAGGTGTGACGATGTCCATCGAACCGGGGCAGAGGGTTGCCATTTGTGGACGAACTGGAAGGTAAGGCCTCTCATACTCTTTGTTTTCGTGCTCTCGATACTCCAGGATCTGACGTGATGATAGCGGTAAGAGCTCCCTGGTCCTATGTCTTCTCCGCATGATGGATGTCGGAAGCGGCACCATAATCATAGACGGCGTCGACATGTCCACTCTCACCCACGAGATTGTCCGCTCAAAACTCGTGGCCGTTCCGCAGGAGTCCTACGTGTTTGACGGTACGGTCCGTCTGAACGTCGACCCGAGCGGCATCGTTCCCGACTCAGAGGTCACCGCAGCTCTTGAGAGGGTGCAGCTTTGGGACAAGGTAAAAGAACGAGGTGGTTTGGACGCCATCATTGACGACAAGTTCTTCTCCCAGGGTGAAGCGCAGCTCCTGGTGTTCGCCCGAGCTATGCTTCGGAAGAGCAAGGTACTCATCCTGGACGAGATCACAAGCAGGTAGGGACCTTTCCTCCCAATTCCTCGCGACCCTTTTTGGGCCGGGTGACTGATGGGTAGTAGTTTAAACGACGACGCGAGCCGTGTTGTTGATGAAGTCCTTCGCTCGTGGTTCCAGGACTGGACCATAATCGCCATCGCGCACAAACTCGAGTCCATCCTCGACTTTGACAAGGTCGTGGTCGTGGATGCTGGTGTGGTAGCTGAGTATGGCCGGCCTAGAGAGCTGCTTGTGCAAGAGTCGGTCTTCAAGGGGCTGTATGAGCTCTCATCTCAAGCATCTTGAAAGCGATGGATGAGCTGTACTATTAGAAGGTGCTTGAGGAAAAGCAACCATCGCCGCTCCATACTTGTAAATTACTAACAGAGATACCCCTTCTTCACCAAGCTGTCGCTCATCTCCGTCTTATGACACCCTGTGCTTATGTATGGGGCAGAGGTAGTCAGATAGGCTCAACTGCAGGTGTCGTGATCCCAGTTCTCTATCAGTTTTGGGGGCAGATGCACGCCTCAAGCGATGGGGTCGTGCCTTGAGCCCTGAGTCTTTGAGACTGGTGCCCTCACAACGTGTGACATGGGGACCACACATATAGGCAGTAAGCTGACACTTTGACATGACCTACGCACTTCTCTTCGTTACATATAGTAAGATCTAGCAAATCACACTTCCAGTCAGCATGGTATGCTCAAACCCGCAATGCTAGTACTTTGTCCAGACCCCTCTCGGTTTGTTATCCTAGCAACCCCCGATTTTTGAAGACTTTTCAGAGACTTCATTCAGTAGTTGTCTTCCCATGACATCTCGCGTAACACACATCATTGTAACTGACGATTGCTGGATAGTCGGATGCTGACACAGAAATCAGCCACCACACGAATGATGAGGCTGATTTCAACTCCGTGCTCAAAGAGGGTGAGTGACGCCTCAACATGGGTGACGAAATTCACCTCGGGCGTGGGAAAGCGATTTCTCTGAGAAACACATCCCGATCCGTCGAGGGAAAGTCTCCTGCAAAGACCGTGACAGTTGTGGCTTCAACGGAAGCTTTCATCGCAACTAATGTAGTAATTTGACCGAGAGTTTTAGTTGCTTCACTCACCTTTTCGAAGAGAATTGGAGTCCAACTGAGGGACTTCATGTAACGAGGCAAACTACTGGATCGATCGAACAACCCAGATGAAAACCGGAGCCCAACTGTTTCGTTCGTGGCTTTCTTGAAGAACGGTGAAAAATCGCCATTTTCATCAGACGGATCATCCAAAATTCCAGACTCCTTCTTAGGGAAGCTTTCTTCAGTAAATCCCTAACCGGTGCGCCACGCCAACAGCACCCAATCGTATCCTCAGTTTCCAAGACCACAGGACGTTCCAAAGCATCCCGGTAGCAGCCCTTGTCTCAGCCACGGCTTGAAGCGGTGAAGTCCGTCAAGGGCGAGTGTGCCTTCTTGAAGGGGAACAGCAGCGACGGCAAGCTCCCTTTCCCAGAACCCACGCGTCGGGCTCCTAGCGGCCGTCATCCTTTCAATCATGGTTTTGGACGAAAGTGTGTTAGATCTCCTTGTAGCAAGCATTATCGCCCCTGGCCTGTCAAGCGGTTGACAGAAAAAGTGATACACTCAGTGTTAGCGTTTACATACATTGGTAGTGGTATTGTGTATCACTTTTTTTGTCAACCGCTTGCCTGTATCGGTGGACTGAGTGGCCAAAAAGACATCATAGAAGTGACCGACTTGCTTTGGCCGTTTTCGTCGAGAGAGGGAGGCATCGTCTTTAATAGACATTGGCACCCGCCGCTCGCGCACGCGCAAAGCTATTATTCGTGGCACCATCTTCTTCTCCCGTCGTTCTTGCCGGCATATTCCGTGCACCATGAGACCTTGCTTGACCCCGCTGCTCCTCGTGGGGTTTGTGAGGCTGGTATACGGGTCTGCCTTCACAGACGCCTTGGCCGCGGCGCCGAAATGCGCTGTTCGTGAGACTCTGCTCCCTTTCGTGAATTTGGAACTTGTTTGCTGATGCCATGTGCTCCCACAGGTTACCTGCGCTTTACAAGCCCTGCCTCAGTCGCCATGCACGATCGAAAACACGACGTGTTTGTGCACGAATCCCACCTTCAACGGCTTCGTGGGGGACTGCGTAAAGACGGCATGCACCGTGCAGGAAGCGCTCAGTATGTGATGGACTGGTGATCGATGTTACTGGCAAATGAGTACTGACTGTCACTGCCTATAGCCGTTACAAACCTCACTTGGACGGCGTGTGAATTCCCGCTGACGGATAGCACAAGCACGGCGCGATATACTTTGATATTTTTGCTCATTCTGCCCGTTGCTTTTTTCGCCATCCGAATGATCGCGAGGGGCTTGCGTCTGACGACATGGGGAGCTGAGGACACGTCGATTGTCATTGCCTTTGTATGTTTTAGCACTTATCCCGGACAGATTGACGCGAGCGCTGACTTTGGATCAGGTGTTCTTTCTTCCATTTGTTCCCCTGACATTCATCAGTAGGTTCTGGAAGGGAGTAGCCGAGCGTGGCGCGAGAAAGCTAACGATTGGCGGCAGTGTTGAGCTATGGTCTCGGTCAAGATATCTTTACGTTACAACCGCACGAAATTACAATGTTCCTGAAGGTGAGCCTACAGTTGTGAAATTGAGAGGCCTCGGACTAAGTGACCACAGCTGCTCTTTGTGCTTCAGCTTTTCTACATTCTTGATCTCGCGGTGATCAAGGCTTCGATAATATACCTGTACATCCGGGTCTTCAACATCAGATCCTTCCGAACCGTCTTGTGGTGTACACAAGGTTTCAACTTCCTCCTCGGGTTCTCCTACGTCCTTTTGAGTCTGGTCCAGTGCCAGCCCCTCGACCACTATTGGAACGGCTGGGACGGTCGGCATCCCGGCAAATGCGCCGACCTCAACACAATCGGACTTACCCACGTAGCGTTCAACATCGGGTTGGACGTTTGGATGCTCATTCTCCCGGCATCTCAAGTATACAAGCTCAAACTTCCCCTCAAGAAGAAGCTAGGAGTTATGGCAATGTTTGGCTTGGGTGTCTTGTGAGTCCCTGATTGCTTCGATATTGGGATTCCTCCTTGCTGATATGTCCATAAGCCTCACTGTTGTGAGTATCATCCGGATCAAAAGCTTGCTCGTATTTGCCACGACTTTCAACATCACTGGTAGGTTCATGACTCGTCCAGACTATGATAAAATATGACAAAATACTCACTCACCGGTCCGCAAGCCGAGACTCTCTGGGGTATCATCTGGTCTTATGTCGAGCTTTGTGTCGGCATCTCCGTCGCCTGCATGCCAGCTGCGAGACAGCTTGCTGTCAAATTCTTCCCGGTGCTCCTAGACCTGAGCCGACAGAGTATGACGAGGTCCACGGGGTCTGCCAAGTCAACCCACAACAACGAGCTACGACCCATTTCGGGCGTCCCAAGGTCGATGGGTACGGACGATACGGGAACTTTTCTCGTTCAACCAGATACGAGATCTTTAACAGATATGAACACACCAAAGAGCGCCACTTTTACCGTTGACAGCCCAGGATTGCAAAAAGAAAGTTGACACAGCATTTCTTTCCAAAGCAAAGTAACGAAATACATATCTCTATAATTAGAAGAGTAAGAGCATATATTTTGCGCAGGATTGAATGCATATAGGCCGCATTTGCTCCGTATGCAAGCTTGACAGGTCTTCGGACTGGATATCTCATCTGAAGCATATTAGCCGAATGAACAGAACCAAGGGTGGCCCAATTGATATAGAAAGAGCCGAAGGAAGGTCGATTGCCTGAGAGTAACTTTCATCACCACCTTCAAGTAGGTAAACGCAGATGATTTTGCTGCCAAAATGATGAACCATGTTGCCTTTTTGCTTTCAGCTCGTCGTGTTGCGGACACCTGACCGAACGGAGGCACTACCATCGACGTGGTCGGCCATTCGTGACGCGAGTCCGAGGGGGGAGTATAGCAACCGAGGTTTTCATGACATTGAAATCAATTGAGCGAAGCGAATGAGATACGAGGTCAGAACAAGGTGTGGAAGACAAAGGAAACCTTCGCCGCAAGCGAATATAGCGACTTGCGTCGTATTCTCTAGACCATAAGGATATTTCCAACTCGCTTGAGTGGAGCAGCAGGTTGACTTGTCAAGAGACTTGTGTTTAACACTTCACGTTCTTGAATATTCAACTCTATGGACTTGGACTGAAGACGTGTAGTTGACGCATGTCGTTGAACCCTCTGCTGAGGTAAGCCAATTTTTGACGAGTGAGCATCCGAAGCCAGTGAAATGCGACGCACTCGACTGGGACTCTGAAAGCGGCAGTTGCCCCAAGAATGACCACATTAATTACCTCGCGTCAATGGGCAACGAAGAAGTCGGCCTGGCTCGAAGTGGATCTCAAGATGTGAGATCATACAGACACACGAAACCCAAAGCCCTTGGGCCAAGTCCAAGTGGTGAAATCATGACAGTACGCATAGGTGGCTGGCGGAGGAGCGGGTACCGATACCGTCGCCGAGCGGATACCGCACCGAGAACCGACCGGAGGAACCGACAGCCTGGAGACGCACAAGGCCGGCGGCGATGGACCGGACGAGATTGCCACCGACGAAGTCAAAGACGGTTGAGAAAAAGAGGCGTCGGCTTGGTTTCGTCGGAAGGGAAGTCGAGCACGCAATAAGTCTCGAAGCGGATTTGGTAATCGGCATGGGATTCTGGGGCGCTGGGGCTCTGTAAGCAGGGGTGGTACAGGGTACTTGTCGAAGTCCATACCTTATAAAGCGCTGTAGTGGGGGAGCATTGACAGCGGTCTAGTGGGCTGGAGATGGTGCAATGTGGGGCCGTCGCAACGAGAGACCTTGCTCCCATTGGCGCGCGATGGCGCAATTGTTCCCTAGTCGCAATTCTGCGAGCTTTTGGACAATTTCCAAACGCCGAGTTTCGCACGCGAACGCAGTCGACCTGGAGTGAATCGCCATCATGAGGCAGACCCAGCGCACCCGGGGGGAAGATGGGGGTGGCCCTGTCTGCCTGCTTTCTGCCGGCTCGGAGGAAGCTACGCCTAGGTATTGCAATGAGTATGTGTTGCTGCTAGGTAATCAATCAGCGGCAGCACGAGTGGTCCGGTCTGGTCAATCTCTCTCGTTGAACTTTTTTTATATTCCTCGGGACCTGCTCGGAGAGTGTCTCTCTTCTATCTGCACCTTGAGAGCCACATCACCTCTCTTACCATTCTTTTTTCCCTCCTCCGATCCCAAGGTCATCCTCGAACGAAGGCCCATTCTCGTTCAGGTTGGCGCAAGTGACTCTGCTTGCTCTTGGTGAATCCATTGTTCTGTTGCGACCATTCTGTTGCGCGTGGTACGGCTCCTTTCCTTGACCTTTCGTTTGTACTGGGCCATCTTGAATCGCCTCTTGTTCGCCATATTTGTTCCCAGCTTCCTCAAACAACAACCGCCTAAGATGCAGTTCAAGCAGCAGGAGAGCTCTGGCTCTGCTGCTACCCTCGACTCCAAGTCGCCTGCTCCCGTTGCTCCCGTCAAGAAGGTGTCTACCACCCTTCCTTTCGGCCAGCCAGTGGCTCTCTCTTCCATTTCCGGTCCTACCTACGTGACGGCGCAGCTTCTCGTCCAGCAGGTCGCCTACCTTCTGTCCGACAAGATCTTTTCCTACTCGGCTCCTACTTTCGACCTCGATGTTGCTGCCAAGGCTTGGGCCGAGGCCGAGGAGAAGAACATTCACGGCGAGACCACCGACCTGGTCCAGCTTCAGACCAGGACTGGCGCTGGCGCTCTTGCGCTGGGCTACATCTTCAGCCCGGACTTTGACCTGGCCAAGAGACACCTACCCCAGACTCTACTTGCTCCTACCCTGAGCTTGAGGAACCTGCGCGCCGCCCTGGACCAGCTTAGCCTGCTCTACGGTGTTGCTTCGCCCTTCGTCGCACACGTCGCCGCTCTCGACTACGATGCCACCAATGGCTTGGTCTCCGACTACGACACTGCTCTGAGGACCGCCGAGGAACTGGGCCTTGGATTGGTCTCCAGCTCCAGCGCCTACGAGACCCAGCACATGGCTTTGTTTGCCACTCTGATGGCCGCTCTTATGCCCACTCTGCACGTCTATGACGGTGTGAGACTCGCTCGCGAGACTTCCCGTGTCGTTGATGCCCTGAGCCGCAGCGGCATTGCTGACCTGTACAATAACGTCACCTCCGAGTCCACTGGTGTCAGTGAGAGAGCCGCCGTCTCTTCCAAGGTTGCCGACCTCCTGGAAGTCTTCAACAAGCACCTCGACCCTACCGAAGACCACGAGAGCCAGCACACTGCTCTTCTGGCTACCCTCATGACCGCCCTCACCCCTAACTTGGGTGTCGAGGACGGCGTGAAGCTGGCCAAGAAGACCCTGAAGGCCTCCGACGCACTGAACAAGAAGGGTGTTGCCGAGACCTACCAGAAGATCTCCAGCGAGGTTCAGTCTCTCAACAAGAGACTCGACGATGCTGGCAAGGTTGTCGAGCTCCTGAAGCTCTTCAACAACGAGCTCGGCACCGCTTACGAACTCTTCGAGTACCACGGCCACGAGGCCGCCGAGGCCGTCCTCGTTGTCTTTGGCAGCGCAGAGACACAGCTCGCCAAGCAGGTCGTCAACCGCCTGGCCGCTGACGGTGTCAAGGTCGGCGCCATCAACGTCCGCGTGTACCGCCCCTTCGTTGAGGAAGCCTTCCTTTCTGCTATTCCCTCTTCCGCTCGCAGCATCTCCGTCCTCGGCCAGGTCAAGGATGAGCTCGCTGTCAGCGACGCGTCCCTGCAGTCTGCCCTCTACACCGACGTCTTGGCCGCCGTCTCCTTTTCCAGCAAGTGGCGCCAGGGCCCCACCGTTGCCGACGTCAAGTGCGCCGCTTCGGAGTCTTTGACTCCCCAGACCCTCGCCGACATCTTCGGAAAGCTCGTCAACCGCGAAGCCGAGGCCAAGGCTTTCCCTTCTCTGGTTCAGGCTCACCAGTACACCTTCTGGGACGTCGACAACTCCGTAGCTGTGGACTCTCCTACCGTTGTCAGCAACTTGCTTTCCCGCGAGTCCACCAGCAACGTCTACGTCCACGAGTCGTTTGACAACCTCACCCAGGGCGGTATCGTCCGCACCGACATTCGCAGCTCCAAGAAGGCCGTCGAGGCTCCCTACGCCATCGAACAGGCCGATGTCGTTGCCGTCGGCGACGAGAAGCTGCTCAAAGACCTCGACATTCTCAAGAGCGTCCAAGCCGGCGGCAAGCTCCTGCTTCACCTGCCTAACTTCAAGGACGAGGACGTCGAGAAGCGTCTCTCCGCAGTTGTGCGCAAGCAGATCCAGGACAAGAACATTGAGCTCCACGTGCTCGATACTGCGTTCTCTCCCGCCTCGGAGAAGGAGCCCCAGTTCCTCAAGTTCCTCTTCGAACTCGCCTTCCTGCAGATCGCCCGCCCCGACGTTTCGGCCGAGGAGATTGCCAAGGTCGCCCTCGTTGAGGGCTTCCCCAACACCCTCGCCGAGTCCATCGACGCCCTCGGCCAGGCCCTGCGCAAGGTCGAGTCCCAGGCTGCCTGGGCCGAGCTCCCCGCCGACGTCGTTGTCAGCGAGCTCCCCTCTACCATCAAGGCCAACAGCTTCGTCGCCTTTGACAAGGAGGAACGCGAGGAGGAGTCCAAGCTCGTCGACTGGCAGGCCGCCGCCAAGGGTCTCGCCTTCAAGGAGGCTCTCGGCACAAAGACCATGCTGCGCCCGGAACTCCCCGTCAAGACGCATACCGTCACCGTCAAGGAGAACCGCCGCCTCACCCCGTCCACTTACGACCGCAACATCTTCCACATCGAGTTCGACCTCGGAACCTCTGGTCTCACCTACAACATCGGCGAGGCTCTGGGTATCCACGCTGAGAACGACGAGCAGGAGGTCCGCGAATTCATCGCGTGGTACGGCCTCGACGCCGACGCCCTTGTCCAGGTCGCCGCGCGCGAGGACCCCGACGCTTTCGAGACCCGCACCGTCTATCAGTCTCTCAAGCAGAACATTGACGTCCTCGGCAAACCTCCGAAGCGCTTCTACGAAGCCCTAGCCGAGTACGCCACCGACGAGAAGGAGAAGACCACCCTGCAGAACCTTGCCGCTCCCACGGGCGCCGAGGACTTCAAGAAGCGCTCCGAGATCGACACGGCCACGTACGTCGACGTCCTCCAGGAGTTCCCGTCGGCGCGCCCGACCTTCCACGACCTCGTCCGCATCATCTCCCCGCTCAAGCGCCGCGAGTATTCCATCGCCTCCGCCCAGGCCGTCAACCCCAACTCGGTCGCCCTCATGATCGTCGTCGTCGACTGGGTCGACCCCCGCGGCCGCAACCGCTTCGGCCACGCCACGCGTTACCTCTCCGCCCTCCCCGTCGGCGCCCAGGTCACCGTGTCCGTCAAACCCTCCGTCATGAAGCTCCCCTCCTCCCCCAAGGCGCCGCTCATCATGGCCGGTCTCGGCACCGGCCTGGCGCCCTTCCGCGCCTTCGTTCAGTACCGTGCGCTGCAAAAGGCCCGCGGCGAGGAAATCGGCTCCATCCTGCTGTACCTCGGGTCCCGCCACCAGCGCGAGGAGTACCTCTACGGCGAGGAGTGGGAGGCCTACCTCGACGCCGGCGTCATCACGCACCTCGGCGCCGCCTTCTCCCGCGACCAGCCGCAGAAGATCTACATCCAGGACCGCATGCGCGAGTCCATGCGCGACCTCGTACAGAGCTACATCCGCGACGAAGGCAGCTTCTACCTCTGCGGTCCCACCTGGCCCGTTCCGGATGTCACTGACGTGTTGATGGAGGCCGTCAACACCGAGGCCAGGATGAGCGGCAAGAAGGTGAATGCCCGCAACGAGATTGAGAAGCTCAAGGAGCACGAACGCTACATTCTCGAGGTGTACTAGATTTGAGGTACTATTCTGTGTATATATGTGTTCCGTGTCACATGGCAAGGTGCCGTTGAAAAGTTTCTTTTGGTATGAGCCAATCTAGAACTGAATATTGACCGATCATTATTTTCAAGTCCCTTCGTAAATGTACGTGACTATACGTGTCGCATATGCTTTGACATTCAACGCTCATTATGCATCCATTTTTAAAATCCTCAATGCGTCAGCGCATCCGCAAATAGCCCCCTCAGCTGCTCCCTCTCCTTTGCAAGTTCCGTCTCCAACCCAGGCGCCAGCATCAGCACTCTGGCCTGTGGTATGGTACCCTCGACAAGATCGTCGAGGTGCTCCTCGCCGAAGCCGAGCTGCTTGATGCCGGCGGGCTGATCGCCCAAGTCCGCGAGGAACTTGGTGATGGCGTCGGCGAGCACCGCGCCGGCGTCCTCCTTGCGCACGCGCGAGACGTCGACGCCGAAAACCTCGGCGGCGGCGAGGTGGCGTTCGGGGTTGGAGGCGCCGGTGAAGCGGAAGACGGCGGGGGCGGTGACGGCGACGGAAACGCCGTGGGGGATGATGGGGTAGGAGACCTTGTAGCCGGAGTGCTGGTAGCCTGGGTTCTGGCCGGAGATGGGGTACGACATGCCTGGGATTTGTTAGATTGTTTGTCTTGGAGAGTGTAGTGCGAGGGAGGAAGCAAAAAAAGGGGGGGTGGAGGAGACGTACCGTGGCAGAGATGTACGCCCGCGTTACCGAAGCCGACACCGGCCAGGGTGGCGGCGAGGAGCATTTCGCTCTGCGCCTCGTAGTCGTCTGGGTCGCGAACGGCGCGCGGGAGGTACTTCACCGTGGCGCGCAGGGCGTGGAACGAGAAGACGTCGCTGATGGGGTTTGCGCCCTGGTAGGCCGGTCGGAGGATGGGGTTCGTTGGTCTCGGGGTGCGCTCGTGGTAGGGGATGGCGGTCCACGATTCGAGGG
Source organism: Colletotrichum spinosum (assembly GCA_004366825.1). Lineage (NCBI taxonomy): Eukaryota > Fungi > Ascomycota > Sordariomycetes > Glomerellales > Glomerellaceae > Colletotrichum > Colletotrichum spinosum. Next base: position 173,493 of record QAPG01000016.1, on the reverse strand, counting down.
AGTGGCAGAGCACGTCCAGACCCGAGGCGGCCTTGACAGCGGCGGGCATCGTGCGTGTGTTGAGCGGATCGCAGATACCGAGCGTCGGCTTGAGGTTCCTGTGGGCGACGCCCGTTTTGGCCCGCTTGGAAACGAGGTCGAAGATGGCGGTGCCGGTGGTCTCTGAACCCGTGCCTGCCGTCGTGGGGATCGCAATCAGAGGGCGGAGGGGTTTGTCGACGGGGCGACCGTTGCCGAGGGGCGCATTGACAAAGTCGAGGAAGTCGGCGTCCGGGTAGGCCGAGTAGAGGTTCATGAGCTTCGCGGTGTCGATGACGCTGCCGCCGCCGACGGCCAGGAAGGCGTCGGGCGAGAAGGGGCGCGCCCAGGCGATCGCGTCGCGGACGCTGCTGTCCTTTGGCTCGACGCGGGTCTGGTTGTAGACCTTGTAGTTGATGCCTTGCCGGTCGAGGGACTCGCGGACCTGCTGCATGGCGAAGAGGGTGTCGACGGTGGGGTCGGTGACGACGGCGACGCGCTCGGCGTGGAGGTTGGCGAGGTCCATGCCGACTTCCTGGGTGGAGCCGGGGCCGAAGCGGATGGAGGAGGCGGCCATCTCAAAGGCGTATTCTTTCTGGGGGCCATCGGTGGGGGTTGCGAAGCCCCGCGAGGAGGAAGAGGTGCGCAGTGGTCGAGGGGTGAAGTTGAGGGGGTTGTGGTGGTGGTGGTGCGAGGGGTTCGTGTGGCAGGGACATGATGGCGGGTGGGCTTGAATGGTCCGTAGGAGAGAGACGGCGCGGGATGCTGCCTGGATGGAGATGTTCGTGAGTGGGAGGACAAGATGGTGGCAGGATGGGTGCTTACGTTGGGGATGACCCGGAGTGAAGGCGTCATTACGGCGGTTAGTATGCTTCTGTGAACAATTGGTGGTGGTGGCGATGTCGTTGCTGAGAAGGGACGTAGGCGTGTAAGATGGAGTCGGTGGATTGGGCTCCGACGAACGTGCAAGAGGCGAACAAAGCGACGAGGTGAAGCTGTAGACAACGGGGGAGAAAAGGGGGACGAGCGATGTCGGTAGTGTTTTCCGCACAGAGCTCCCCCAAGCTACACTAGCAATTCTGGTAAGGTCCCCTTGACAATGTTGGTAATGACGGGGTGGTCGACGTTGTGGTCCGGCCTGGAGCAGCTTTCCCCGCATTCCGACTCCACCTCCCGGCCGAGCGATCTGGGAGTGGGGCCCGTTTGCCGAGGCACTTTGCGAGGCACTTCCCATCTTGTCCCTCGGAGTTGTACATCCATCTTGGCCTACCTTTTGTAACACAAACTTGCAGTCAGCTTTAGCAGTCTCACGACACTTTGACCGGGATATTGCGCATGGATAATCCTAAGAATCCTGTCGCTTGTGTCAGCCTAAAACGCTGAGCAGTCCATCCACGCGTTCGCTGACGGTTCGTCACCTACATGGCGCAAGCCGAAGACGTACCCTTCAACGTGGTTCCCTGGAAGGCCCTGAAACACCTGCCTGATGTAGTAAGCAGCATGCCTAGGGGCCTGCCTTAGGTAAGGCACTTTGGAGACAAGACCCACGCGGAGATGAGAGACTTACTGTCGCAGGCCAACCAGCGTAGTCAACGCCTTCTGGTTCATGATGATTCATACAGCATCAGCCAAAAGTGGATGTCAATTCGAATCCTTCAACCCTCACCACCCGTCCATCGTCCTCATGTGTGTATCAACCAACGCAAGGTTTGTGTTTGAGCAGTAGTAAAGATAAAAATGCCGAGTCCTATAAAGATGGACAGTTTCCTGCTCGAAATTGTGAGTGTATGTTATAAGTCAGACTCGCGCCTCGGCATCTCTACCTCCTAAAACACATTGTTCTCCTTGCGATAATATTACCATCATGACCACCCAATCCACTCCTCGCGGCCGTATGCGTGATATCCTTCCGAACCTCCACCTCGGAGACCATCCTGCGGGCCCAAAGAACTCCATCACCGACGTCCCCGGTGTTCTGGCCTCCACCCAGGAGTTCCACACCGAAGACGGCGTCAACACAGGCGTGACCGTCATTCTTCCACACAAGAATTGGTTCCAGGAAGCGTGCTATGCGGGCGTCTTCCGCTTCAACGGTTCCGGGGAGCTCACCGGGTCGCACTGGATCGAGGAGACGGGCCTACTCGCCAGCCCCATCGTCCTGACAAATTCCTTCTCCGTCGGCGATGCGTACCGCGGCATATACGAGTACAGCATCAAGCACTACTCCAACGAGAAAGGCGAGGTCGAGTGGTTCCTGCTGCCCGTGGTGGGCGAGACGTTTGACGGCCACCTCAACGACATTTCAAAACTGGCCGTGAAGCCGTCCGACATCGTGAGGGGCATCGACACAGTCACCGACGAGCCTGTCAGGGAAGGCAACACGGGCGGTGGTACCGGCATGATCTGTCACTGGTTCAAGGGCGGCACGGGTTCCAGCAGTCGCGTCGTCGACGGCTTCGACAGCGACGGCAACACCAAGAAGTACACCGTCGCCGCGCTCGTCCAGGCCAACTACGGTTCTGCGACGCACCTGCGCGTCGGCGGGTTCCCCGTCGGCCGTATTCTGGCCAAGGAGAAGGCCGACGCCCTCGCCGAGGCCGCGGCGCACAAGGCGAAGAAGGACGGCTCCATCATTGTCATCATCGCTACCGACGCGCCCTTGACGCCCATCCAGTGCCAGAGGCTCGCCAAGAGGGCCACCGTCGGGCTGTCCAAGGTCGGCGGTTACGGGCACAACCCGTCCGGCGACATTTTCCTCGCCTTCTCGACGGGGAACCACATTCCCGTGCAGACCATTAGCATCGACAGACGCGACGTGGACCCCTGGAAGCCGAAGCCGTTGAAGATTGAAGCCGTTGACGATACGAGCATCAACTCGCTGCTGCAGGCGGCGGCCGATGCGACAGAGGAGGGCATCTACAACGCATTGTCTTCGGCGGAGACTATGACCGGTTTTGGGGGAAGAAAGGTTGAGGCTCTGCCGTTGGATCGGTTGAAGGAGATCATGGCCAAGTATGACTCATAAACTAGGCGTACTAGCAGTGCCTGAGAAAAAATGAATCAATCAAAGTAGCGAGAGACAGAGCATGTCAAAAACACTGCGCCCATTCCGATCGTTCACGAATGTGAAATGCCTTTGCCGTTTACCGTTTGCTCCAAATTGATCTCGAGGGGTTTTCGACGGCAAGTTCTGTGATACTGAAACTCTGTGTCCGTGGACATTGATGGTCGCTTCAACCTGGTCAACGACCGCAATGACCTTAAATCACACTTAAATGAGTGAATTCTAGGGGTTGAACAACAATAATGTGAAGAGGGATCGAAGGAAGATTGTAAGACGGTCCCCAACTACCTAGTGTGACTAACGGATCAAAACATATAGAAGCTATGGCTATACTTCATTCTCTGGTGTGAGTTTTCCTAGAGAGAGCCCGTGCTTCATAGGCGATTAAAACCCCCTACCCCGCGCCTGTATCCGTACTCCGTCGCCAGTCGGTGACTGCCCCTCCACAACCTCCGAGGCGGTGAGTCAGGGCAGATACTTTTTTGACTCAGTGTGCGTCCAACCCCGCCACTCCTAATGTGATGCCCCTCGTCTCGGCGTCGAAATATTCTGTCGACGAGCACGACTTTACCGCACGCGACAGCAACACCAAATTTGGGCACACTTTAGGTGAGTCAATTCGTGGCGCAAAAGATACCCATACCTCGCCAACCCGCAAGAGCTGTTTACTTTAAGATATACTTTTCTCCTGACTACACTCTCTGCCTCTCCTCTCCTCAAACCTCACCCCTTTGTATTACTTGTTCCCCCTACCCAATTACCGTCGTCCTGGCCATTAAAGATATTTCCGCCCGCCACGTATGCTCACATTTCTCTCCTCTAGTCTAACTCGCGACAATGGCCGATTCCACAGCCCCCCCGACCGAGCAGATTGCCAAGCTCATTCTCGATGAGGTGACCGGTGAGCAGGTCTCCAAGACTGAGCTCAAGAAGCGCCAGAAGGCAAGACAACGTGAGGCCGAGAAGGCCAAGAAGGCGGCAGCAGCCCCGGCTCCGACGGCGAAGAAGGCCAACGCCGAGGCCGACGAAAAGAACCTGGACCCCTCGCAATACTTCGAGAACCGTTCTCGCGCGATCAAGAAGTATGCACTACCACACCACCCTGGATTCCCAAACGTGCGCTGACACGGTACATAGGCTCCGCGACTCCAAGACGACGAACCCTTTCCCACACAAGTTCCACCGTATGATATTTGAACGTCATAACTTTTCGTTCTGAACAAACCTAAAACTTTTCTAGGCGACTACGACGTGCGCAACTTGGTCAAGGACTTTGGGCACCTTAAGTCTGGCGAGTTCGACAAGAGCAAGGTTCTCCGTGTGGGAGCCCGAATCTACACCAAGCGAGCATCCGGCAACAACCTCATCTTCTACGATGTGATTGTCGATAGCACAAAGGTGCAGGCGATGGCCCAGGCCCAGGAGGTCGCTGAGGGTGCTCCTTCGTTTGAGGCCCAGCACGTGAATCTCCGCAGAGGTACGGCTTCCAGATCTACAGCTGACGAGCGTTGGCGACTCACTATCTGCAGGTGACGTCGTGGGTATCATTGGCTACCCAGGCAGGTATGAATTCCTAGTTTTGTCCAAATCGGCGACTGGTACTGACTGTGAATAGGACTGCTCCCAAGTCCAAGATCGACAAGGGCGAAGAGGGAGAGCTCTCGATCTTCGTCACTGAGATCATCCTCCTCACTCCCTGCCTTCAAGTCCTTCCCGACATGCATTACGGACTCAAGGACCATGAGGAGCGCTTCCGCAAGGTGCTTACCGCAGTCCCATAACCAGAATATGACGCTGACAGTGGACAGCGCTATCTCGATCTGATGATGAACGATCGCAGCGTTCAGACCCTGAAGACCAGAGCCAAGATCATCAAGTACATTAGCAACTTCCTGGACGATCGCGTAAATCATCACGCCCCTCCTACCGACTTCAACATTCTGACAAAAGCAGGACTTTACTCAGGTTCAGACCCCGATGATGACTTCCATTGCGGGAGGCGCCACCGCCAAGCCCTTTATTACGCATCACAATGAGCTCGACATGAAGATGTTCATGCGCATTGCCCCCGAGCTCGACCTGAAGAAGCTCGTCGTCGGCGGTATGCACCGTGTGTACGAAATAGGCCGTCAATTCAGAAACGAGGGCATCGACCTGACCCACAACCCCGAGTTCACCACCTGCGAGTTCTACGAGGCGTTTGCGGACGTCTATGACCTCATGAAGACAACCGAGGAGCTCGTCAGCGGCCTCGTCAAGCATCTGACCGGCGGTTACAAGACCCAATTCCACACCCAGCACGGCGAAGTCTACGAGGTCAACTGGGAGGCCCCCTGGAAGCGCTTCGACATGATTCCCGAGCTCGAGAAGGCTACCGGCGAGAAGTTCCCCCCGGCCGACCAGCTTCACACCGCCGAGACCAACGAGTTCCTCAAGAAGGTTCTCAAGAAGATGAAGCTCGACTGCTCACCGCCCCTCACCAACGCTCGCATGATTGACAAGCTCGTCGGCGAGTACATTGAGGAGCAGTGCATCAACCCTTGCTTCATCTTCGGTCACCCCCAGGTTATGTCGCCCCTCGCCAAGTACGACCGTGAGACCCCCGGTCTCTGCGAGCGCTTCGAGGCATTTGTTTGCAAGAAGGAGATTGTGAACGCCTACACCGAGCTTAACGACCCGTTCGAGCAGAGATTACGCTTCGAGGAGCAAGCGAACCAGAAGGCACAGGGAGACGACGAGGCCCAACTCATCGATGAGGACTTCTGTACCGCCCTGGAGTACGGTCTGCCTCCTACGGGAGGATGGGTAAGTTTGACCTTGGCAACTGAAGTGAAGTGAGCTAACGCGATGCAGGGAATGGGTATTGATCGCATGGTCATGTTCCTCACGGACCACTACAGCATTCGTGAAGTCCTCGCCTTCCCATTCATGAAGGAGGACAAGCAGGCTGAGAAGAAGCCATCGGCAGCTGAGGTGGTCGGTGTCGAGCCCCTCCCCACAGAGGGCATCGCACACAAGTAACTTTTCAGTTCCAAGCGGTATCGAATGGAGGTTTTATATTTGCAGCATCGTTGGAAAGAGAGCAGGGAATGTCCATAGCTTTACATCGTCTCAATTCGAACTTCCACCGTTGCGCACCCCACCCAATTTGATATGTGTTGATACAGTGTTGTACAAGTCTATGTTTCCATCTGCCAAAATGCTTAAATCGCTGCCATAATGCAGGTATCAATGCTGGGTATATACAAGAGGAGAAGCAGTCACAGCTTTAAGGCTTGACGGGCTTCATGGCCTTGATCCGCTTTTGGATCATGGCTAGGGTGGACCTGGGCACGCGCAGACGGTGACCGAGGACGAGAGCACCGGTAAGCAGAGCAAGCGCGCCGGCCTGGTGGGTGGCGGCCAGGTGGGTAGGGACGATGTAGATGAGAGTGCTGATGCCGAGCGTGGCCTGGAGGAGGACGAGGTGGACGGTGCCGAGGACGCCCTTCTTGACGTCCTTAGGGAGGGCGGCGGCCACGCGGCCGGTACGGGAGTAGGCGTAGAGGGAGAGGATGGCGGTGAGCGTGGTCATGGCGAGGATGCGGTGATCGAGCTGGACGGTGGAGGGGTTCTCGAGCATGTTTCGCCACCACAGGTCAGAACCATCCTCCTTGCGGGAGTAAAACTTGTCCCAGAGCTCGCTGCGGGGAGGCGTCAATCCAAGGCCCATGTAGGGGAACTCGTTGTAAATGAGACCTGCGTCGAGACCGGCGACGAGGGCGCCGGACATGGCGGTGGTGAAGACAAGGGCAACCAGGGCAAAGGAGAGGCGGCGGAAGGTCTTGATGGCGGGATTCTGCAGCGCGGCGATGGATTTTGTCGCGGCGACGGGGTTGGCGAGCAGACGGCGGGTGCGGAAGACGGTGAGGGCGGACAGCAGCATCCACGAGTAGCAGACAAAGGCGGTGGCGAGGTGGGCTGTGAGGCGGTACTGCGAGACGCGGGGGTGGGAACCGGGCGCGAAGAGGTCGTCCTTGAGACCAGATTTAACCATCCACCAGCCGATGAAACCCTGGAAGCCGATCAAAGTCGAGATTCCGCAGAGGTTGAGAGCCATTTTGGGGGTGACACGGCGGCGGGCGATGAAGTACAGGGTGGGCAGGACGAAGGACATGCCGATGAAGCGGCCCCAGAGGCGGTGGGACCACTCCATGAAGTAAATCTTTTTGAACTCGTCCATGGTCATGTGCGGGTTGAGGAGCTTAAACTCGGGGGAGGCGCGGTACTTTTCAAACTCGGAGTCCCATTCGGCTGCGTCGCTGGGGAACATGGAACCGGTGACGGGGCGCCATTCCGTGATGCTCAGGCTGTTGACTCGCGTGTTAGTGATTTGTGTGCGCGTGGGGACGTTGCACGGAGGGGATGGAGAAAGTTCGAGAGAGTGGTGATGTCATGGAATCAATACAACCACTCACCCAGATTCTGTCAACCTCGTGAGGCCGCCCCAGACGACAATGCCGAAGACGCTCACGGCGCTGCCGATGAGCCAGTATCCGACCGACTTGGAGTTCGTCTCGGGCCAGGAGCTCTTCTTAACGCTTTCCTTGGTTGCCTGTGCAGCCTGCTGGGCGATCGAGGAGGTGCCGTCGGCGGCGATGGTGTTGCTGCTGAAGCTCAGCGGCGCCTTGGTCTGATTGAAGCAGCGGACCTGCATCGGCTGCTGCTGCTGCTGCTGAGATCGTACGATGTCGAGAATTCGGGACTGGGAGGAGCGCCATTGCGGCTGCTGGCGCTGGCATTGGCGGCATACGAATAGCGAAGACGACGGCCGGATGACCAGTCTTCGCAGGCCCGGTGCGAAAGACGCCATGTTGGGCCCGTGGGAGGAGCGGTGTGAGTTGCGACTGCGATGTCTAGGTGTAAGTGTATGGATGATTTCGCCTTCACATTTTGGGTCGGACAACCCATTTAATGGGATAGGAAATACAGGGCTGCCGACTGGTTCCGGGCCGCTGGAGATCACTCAGCGGAAGATCAATAGTGGAAGTTCCGGGCCCCTACGGCAGGGAGTGGGGCCACTTTTCTGTGGTTGTTAGGTAAGGTACGGCCTGGATTTACAGGGCAACAGCAGGGTATGGTGGGCCGACGGCTACGTACCGTATAGCGTAAGGACCCCTTGCGGATCGGTGCACCACCGTTGGTCAAAGGTGCAAGGGTTCTCCACTGTAAATTTCTGGCTGACCGCCTTTCACCCACCCACCACGGCAGATTGAGCAAAAAGTTCCATCGGAAGCGTCTGTGTGTGAGTATGCGATGAGATCGGTGGGATAGGACGCTGTACCAAAACCTGCGGAAGTACTCACTCAAAAATCACCCACCGTACGGCTCCTTGTCCTTCCACCCAAATACCAACATTATGCCTGGAAGACAATCTCACGGGCGACCTCTTCTGTCTTCACAGTCGCAGAAGCCCAAGGCCCACCGCAAGTCCAAGGCCAAGGCCCAAGCCCAGGCTCTCGACGCCTTCACCATCGCCTCCCAGCAGTACCCCTCGAAAGAGAAGAAGACGCCAAGATATCGCGAGCTTGATGCACCGGTCGAAAAGAAGAAGCACGGCCGTGACGAGGACGACGAAGACGAGGATGAAGACGAGGACGACGATGACCAGCCCAAGCGGAAAAGGGCCAAGCCGTCTACTGGTGGCCAAGAGGACGATTCTGAATATGGAAGCGACAGCGAGGGTAACGAGTGGCATTACGGCGTGAACGAAGACGAGGACTCTGAGCTCGACAGTGACGAGGCGTTTGGAGACAGCGACCAAGAAGACTTTCAGGGATACGCTTTCGGAGGAAGCAAAGGCGGCAAAAAGGAGGTGGGTGGCGACCAAGGCGTGATCGCGAGCCCTTACTGACAGTGCTCCAGGACGGCGACTCCGAGGGCGAAGATGACGAGGACGACCTCTCCTCCCTGGGCGAGGACGCCATCGACCTGGCGCAAGCACTGGACGAGTACGAATCTGACGAATCCATGGCCGATCAAGACGACGGCTCCGAAGGCTCAGAGTCTGAATCCGAAGCAGAGAGCCCGCCTTCATCTGACGAAGACTCCGAAGACGAGGAGGCAGACCCATCGAAGCTCGGCGAGCTGCAAAAGTTCATCGCAGGCTACGGCGGCGATGACGAGGACGCTGCGCCCACAAAGCAGAAACAAAAGATCAGCTTCAAGGATCTGGGCCTGGCCGGCGTCAAGGACGCTCAGATGCGAAAGTCTGTCAAGCTGATGACCAAGGAAGAGAAGGAAACCCGTCCAGGTGCCGGCAAGAAGCTCGACGTGCCGCTGGCACGCCGGCAACAGGACAAGCTACAGCGCGCGGCCGCGTACGAAAAGGCCAGCGAGACCATCGGCAGGTGGCAGGACACAGTCAAGCACAACCGCCGCGCCGAGCACCTCGTCTTCCCGCTGCCGCAGAACGCCGCCGACGAAGGACTCGACAACCGCGAACTGCAGGCCATCACCGCCAAGAACACGTCCACGGAGCTCGAGCAGACCATCATGTCCATCATGGAGCAGTCGGGGCTCGCCATTAACAAACAGGAGGAGAACCGGATGAAGCGGGAGGCCGAGGAGGAAGGGCTGTCCAAAGAGGCGCTGCAAGAGCTCGTCCACCAGCGCCGGCGCGAGCGCGAACTCAAGTCGCGCGAGACCAAGAAGGCCGCGCGCATCAAGAAGATCAAGAGCAAGGCGTACCACCGCATTCACCGCAAGGAGAAGGAGCGTGACGAGATGAAGATCCACGAGGCCATGGCCGAGAACGGCGAGATTGACTCGGAAGCTGAGCGCGAGGCTGCCGACCGCGCGAGAGCCCTTGAGCGCGTCGGCGCCCGCCACCGCGACTCCAAGTGGGCGAAGCTCGGCGGCCAGAACAAGCGCGCCGTCTGGGATGAGGACTACCGCGCCGGGTTGCACGACATGGCACGCCGCGAAGACGAACTCCGCAAGCGCAAGGAGGGCCGCGCAGGCAACTCCGACTCTGAGCGCGACGACTCTGAGTCCGAATCCGATGCCGACGACGAGAGCGACGCCTTTGACGAGGAGGGTCGGGAGAAGCGCGCCCTGCTTAGGAAGCTCGACCGCCTCGAGAAGGAGGGCGGCGCGGAAGGACCTGTCAAGGGTATCATGGGCATGAAGTTCATGCAAAAGGCCGAGGCGGCGCAGAAGAAGGCCAACGACGAGCTCATTGCACAGATGCGCCGCGAGCTCGCCTCGGACGCCGAGGAAGAAGAGGAAGTCGAGGCCACCGAGGTTGGACGCAAGAAGTTTGGCGGCGCTGCGAAGCCCGCCATCTCCGCGCCGGCGCTCTCCAAGAAGAACAACAAGACGGCCGAAGAGAAGGAATACGCGGACGATGTTCCGGATAACAGCGTGCTCAACACCGGCTACTCCATCACCGCGGAACCCTCCGCAACCGGTTCCGCCTGGTCCTCGGGCCCGCGCAAGAAATCCGCAAAGGCAGCTGCCGCCGCGGCCCGCGTCGGGGACATTGACAACCTCGATGCCGTGACCGCCGCCGCTCCTCAGTCCAAGTCCAAGCCCGGGAAGAAGATAAAGTCTTCCTCCGCCAGAACCGCAGTCGCCGATTCGGACACCTCCTCGGATGACGACTCGGACGGTGATGTCCACCTCCCCCTCGCCATCAAGGACATTGCGCAGATGGACAAGGCTTTCGCGGGCGACGACGTTGTCGTCGAGTTCGAGCGCGAAAAGGCCGCCGTCGAAGTCGACGACGACGACAAGATTGTCGACAACACGCTTCCCGGCTGGGGCGGCTGGGTCGGCGATGGCGTCTCGGCGCGCGAGAAGAAGCGCCAGGCCGGTCGATTCCTGACGAAGGTGGAGGGTGTCAAGAAGGCAGACCGCAAGGACGCGAAACTGGACAGGGTTATCATCAGCGAGAAGCGCGTTAAAAAGGTTCGTCGCCGTCTGCCCCTGTCTCGCACACCATTCTTTGTTTCCTGTCCCTCTATTGAAAACAGTACATACTTACTGACAACTCTTTTCAGAACGACAAGTACCTCGCTTCTCAACTTCCTCATCCCTTCGAGTCAAAGGCCCAGTACGAGCGCTCACTGCGTCTGCCCCTCGGCCCCGAGTGGGTCACGAAGGAGTCCTTCCAGGAGGCGACCAAGCCGCGCATCCTCAAGAAGCAGGGCATCATTGCACCCATGTCCAGACCGACGCTGTAGAACATTCCAAATTCGAAAGCGTGATCACGGCCGCGGTTTGATATATCTTCCACACACTTTCATAGGCAGACACATCATGACGATATCCGGCGCGATATTATGGCGTTTTTAGAGATCAAAAAGTATTTAATTCTTCCCTTTTGCACCTCCCGTGAACGAAACCGTGTTTACTTGTGTCATTGAAACTGCAGACCTGCAAACCTGTGTTTTTCTTCTTTGTAACCTTGGCGCTTACACCAATTTCTCCGTTTCTCAAAAAAGCCCCGGGGGTTTTGGCAACCGCTTCTGGTATTCCACCACGTATAGGTATTGTACAAATAGACACCAAGGAAAATATGCACACAAAGGGTTTTATTACAACCCATTTAAAGATTGTCTGTCGCTCGCAGTCGACTGAGCAGGTAGTCGCACCGAGCAATTCTGATCTGGGTCGCTAAGTCGGCGCCAAAACGTTCCTCATCAGAATCTGAGCGCCCGCCTTCGTTGTTTTGCGAAACTGCAAAGCCGTCTTGTCGCACAACACGACAACGACACGTGTTTAGTAACGTATAAAAATGCGACCCTTGGCACCACTTCAACCCTGAACAACAGACAAAACCCGGTCAAGGGCCTCGCTGGGGCTGACGTAGAAAGCCAGGGCAATGATGATATAGAGGCCAAGCAACATGGCGCCCTCAAGGTAGTTGGACTTGCCGTCCTGGACTGTGTATGTAACGACCAAGACGGAAAATGCAAATGCGACCGTCTCAAAGGTCTCAAAGTGGAGAGTCATGGGCTTGTCAAGCACGGCCCATCCGAGGATAACAAGGAAGGGAGTAACGAGAAGTGCGATTTGGATACTGGATCCGATGGCAACGCCCATGGCCAGGTCCATCTTGTTGCGGATGGCCACGACTACCGCCGTGACGTGCTCTGCCGCGTTGCCAACAATGGGGATTAGAATCAGGCCGATGAAGTTCTTGCTGATGTGGGCGCTCTCGACGAGGTCGTCGATGCTGCCAACAAGGTACTCGGCGCAGATAGCAACCAGTACTGTTGTGACGACGAGAACGACACCGGCTGCAATAGGGCCCATGATGGGCTCCTCGGCCTCCTCTTCGTTATGAAGTTGGATCTCGGCATCGAACAGGTTGGGGTGGGTGCGGAGCTGGAACCAGAGGTACATAACGTAGAGCGCCAAGAGAATGATGGCCGTGCCGCGGGAGAGCACCAGAATGCTGTGCTCCTTCTCCGCAGAGTCTGCCTTGTCCAGCACGGAGTAGAGCTGTCGCGCAGTGTTAGTCACAAAGCGGGGTAGAGGCGCATCTCATTGTGAGCTTACCGTGGCGGGAATAACGAGCGAGGCCGATGACAGGGTCATCAGCGAGCAAGTCGTTTGCGCTGTGGCCGAGGCGAAGCTCTGTTCCATGCCCTGGCCCGTGACCCTATCACGCATGTTGACGATGCCGCCGAAGAAGAAGCACATGCCCATGACCAGCAGCAAGTTGGACAGAATCGAGCCAAGCATAGACGATTGGACAACCTCAATCTGGCCGTCTTTCAAGGCGACGATGCTGACAATGAGTTCGACGGCATTTCCGAAGGTGGCGTTCAGCAGTCCTCCGAGGGCTTCGCCCAGCTTCATGGAAATCTGTTCGGTCGCAAACGACAAGACGGCGGCAAGGGGAATGATGGCAAAGAAGTTGATAGTGAAGATGGCAGTGGAGCTCCAGTTGGACTCTCCGGCAACGATGCCGATGGGGACCATGACCAGAAGAAAGTTGACATAGTCTATATCGCGGCACAAAGTCAGCGGTTTGAATTGGCGCAGCACAACGCAACACGGCGCAGCCCATGAGGCGGAGCGGGTATGGTGTATGCGACTTACTGCTGAGAATGGTAACCTTGGTGATATGCCAGGCGTGAGACGAGTACTTGACGGCGGCATTGCTGCTGTCGGTGCCCGGGGTATGCCTCGAGTCGAAGAAGAACTTGTACGTCTTGTTTCCGTGATCGTGGTCGCCATTGGCACCGTTGAGCAGGTCATGGCCGGAGTGGGATCCATTGAGGAGAGGCGAGTTCTCGTCTACGTCGCCATCGCGGCCGTTGGGCTTGTTGGTGCTGCCCCAAGAGCGCACCTGTTCGCGAAAATGTTGGCTGGCTGAATTGTCGGACATGGCGCCGTCATATTAGCCGGGGCCTTGACCACTTGAAAGAAGCTGTCTGCCGTCGCAGGGAAGGCGATGACAGAGGGAATGGGTATCGGTGAGGTAAGATTTGTTGGGTTTGGGAAGAGGCAACCAGCAAGTAAGAATCGAAAATTGAAAGGAAACAAGAGAATGACGATGCAGGAGGCGTCCCGGTTATCTGGCGCCTCGTGCAGGAATGGGTAGGAAGGAAGAACAGCGGCGAAATGACCAGTGTGGCTTAGGGAAAATACAAAAAGTATAGACGGTTCGATGGCGCGCGGGATAGGTCAACTAGATTCTCTGCCAAGAGTTGGTTTAGGTAGCTCAGGGAGGTGTAGTTTTCGACTCGACATGGGTGGGATGGAAAAACTGGGCTTGCTGGGTCCAGCAATGTGACGAGAGAAGTGCAAATTGAGACTAAGAAATGGAAGAAGTCGCAGGAAAAGGTTATCAAAGTGAGGTGCTTAGACAGAACGTATGTACCTGGGCGACCTCGTGGTCAAGGTGAAGTAGGGCGGGATGACGAGCAGGGAAAAGCGTCCAACAATGTGAAGTGGGTGCAAGGTGTGGTTGGGGAAACGGTGTAAGGTGATCCAAGTGCTCTCACACAGTACTCCGTAGGTGGTATAAAATTAGGGTAAAGAGAAAAGGCCGGTATCACTCACAAACCATTATGGACGAAGAGTAGGGATTCGGCGTCGTGATTATCTCAATGCTTTCTTCCTTTCCTGAGGTACCGGCTGGGGACGTCAGCTAGGATGACATTGACTCCGGACCCAAGCAGGGCGGTACGATGCGTGCAGTAACACACAGGTAAAAGCCGATGGAGGTCTGTCGCGGGGTGACGGCGGACGGACCGGATGAGAAATCTTGGGATGGGATTGGGCTGGGAAGTGCTCACCCTGTCGGTCTGTACCTGTGCCGTGCTGTTCTGTTCTGCCCGACGCCGAGTTGAGTGGGGTAAAACGTCGGTCAGTGAGTGACGGCGTGATCCAACCTGTCCTGTTGTAGAGGGCGCCAAGGTCGCAAGGTCTGAGGGCTTGTGTGCGCCCAAGTGGGAAGAATCGGGATTGGGATTGGGTTGGAAATTGGTTTGGGGTCGGGATGGAAAGTGAAGCGGGTAGACGCGATGCGATGCGACGCGATGCGATGTTGCGGGTCGTTGGGCTAGTCGAGCGTTTGTCGACAGTGGTCTTTTGAGAAAAGAGGTGGTGTGTACCCGTAGACGTAAGACCAGTAGGCAGTCTCTGCGCAGATCAATGTGCAGCTGACTTTCTTTCTTCCTGGTCTTCGTTTTGGAGCAGCAAAGCCAAGCCAAACGATGTTCCAGTTACAAGATTGTGAGTGACCTAACTCAATCTACACAGTAGAGTGCAGAGGCTATGAGTAGGCAGTGGCAGCGGAAGTCGCGATGCAGTCTAGGGGATGGAGAGGAAGTAGAGGGTGGGTGGTAGGACGAAAAGTGCAGGAAACACAGCCCCCTTCTTGTCAAGTCTCAGGTAGTTCAAGGTAGGGAAGGCAGGAAAACGTGGGATGGGAAAGTACGTGATATCAGCGGCGAAGAGGTAGGACGAAACAGGGGCATCTGATGCTCAATTGCTGAAGGTCTTAGTTGGATCATTCAGTTGCTGGTATTACTTTAGAGCAAAGATGTGAGGTTGTCACCGCAAAGCTGGTGCCAAGAAAATACCTCTCGAC
Source organism: Colletotrichum spinosum (assembly GCA_004366825.1). Taxonomy (NCBI): domain Eukaryota; kingdom Fungi; phylum Ascomycota; class Sordariomycetes; order Glomerellales; family Glomerellaceae; genus Colletotrichum; species Colletotrichum spinosum. The sequence continues at coordinate 158,320 of QAPG01000016.1, read as the reverse complement.
CTCCTTAGTAAGGTGGATGCAACAGTAAATGCCTTGGAAGGTGCCCCGTACTGGCACTTTAGGCAAGGTCGACCTCGCTGTACGGAGTACCTTAGCCGGCTGTTGTACCCCAGTCTCGCCGGGTGTGGCTGTCCACTCAGAGTAAGGCATAACAGCTTATAGTGGGTCGTTAGGGAGGCAGCCCATCCCATGCATGCGGGCACTTTCACAGGGAAGAAAAGCTCTGAGCTAGGTACAGTACAGTACGGAGTAGTAGCACAGAGACAATGGGTATGGAGTACGGTACAGGCTTGCCTTTCTTCTTTCTTTCTCTTCTTGCCCTCTCCGAGTCGCCAAACGTCATACAGAGAATTGGAAAAGTAGGGAACAGGTTTCAGCAAGGGGTGTGGTTGAAGGCGCGCGATGGGCCCTTTCCTGAAATCGCGCCAAGCGTGGCTGTGTTGTCTCGCTGCTTTCTCATGTTGGCCCTCCGTTTCCCATTCGCCCATCTTTCCTCCAGCGTTGTCCTCCTCGCTCTTCCCACATTTGCGCTGCAAGAGACCGAACAAATCCTTTGGCTTGCCGTCAGTCAACCGCCGATGAGGTCAGAAGTGATGGGAGGCGGGTAATGGAGCATAAGTACCTGTGAAGCGAACCGGGTTGGAGAAGCAAGCTAAGGGGGAAGAACTTGTCAAACTTGTACTAGCCCCTTGTTGACGACCGTCATCATCGGACTTCAAGTCCCGTTCACAGCCAACAGCAACGTGGTCGCTGACGCAATGCCACTCTACATTATGATTCAACCAAGCTAACGGAAGCAAGCTCAGTGTATGTTTGCAGACGGACCTCAATCGCAGAGCATTTTCACCGTCGAACGCAACAACCCCCAGAACCCAATTCCCAGCCCGACGCGATTTCCGCAGCAACCTCGCAAACCTTGGGCTCGGAATTACACAAGTCCAGGCTTGGCTAACAATCTCTTTCGTTCCACTGCCAGGGAATTCGTCCTGACTTTCGGCTCAGGCCACCGGACGACCTGCGACAAACAGCTCACACTTCCGCCACCGAACCAGAAAGAACATTTCCAAATGTAACCTGTGGTCTGGTTACTGTGTACTCCGTAGTATCATGAGGCCTCCAAGGTCAACGTCGAGCTGGCTCGACTCCTGGCCCATCCGAAGGTTGCGACAAGACTTTCGCTAATGGTCGCCCAAAAAGTACACTAGAACGGTACGTGCAGGCCAACGACGGGGCACAACAATCAAGCTATTACGGTTTCTGTACGGAGGCGCCGTCCTCTGGAGTGCTGTTTTCGGTTGCCCTGCCACGCCTGCGAACACTGAAACGCCCTGCCTTGGCCTGTCGGGGACGGGCCTGTCCCACCGCTATCCGGGTCCACTTCAGTCCAGTCCACCAGTCGACTCCGCTCGGCTTCGGAGCCCTGTACAGATCTGCGGACCCCCAGCTGCAACACCAATGCCAGTGCCTGACACTGCAGTCTTACCGTGTACTTGAGTTATCGCATTTCGAAAACACCACCCCGATAGCATCCTTGGAAATCGACCGGACCCTTATCCTCTGCCTTATCGACAGAAGCTTCTGCCATGCCATCCGCCTTGCGCAACCTCAAACTTTATCAGCCGCTCTGTCCTAGTGTGTTCTTGGCTCTTACCCAGCCGTAATGGCAGAATAAACACAGCCACAAACCATCTCAAGTCTTCGACATTGGAAGTTCAGATCTTCGCATGAAGACCTGCCAAGGCGACCACACAACGAGATTGCTCCAAGTCTGAAATGCGGGGACCGCTACATCGGCGACACACCCGTTGGTATGCTATCGATTCATTTGCCATGCTGCCGAGTCATCCATCACACAAGGCTTCATGCGCGCGCTCGACGACGCCATCGTGCGCTGGCACTTTCACAGCCACCACCATTGAATGGGCAATCCAACAAAACCCCCACCCACCTCCGGCCACGTCCCTGTCAATGACCTCGCCTCGTGCTACTGTAGGTCGCCCTCGACCCGGCGTACACGGAATACCGCGTCGGGTGCAGCGTGAGAATGCACGTGGCCGGAAGGGCTCGGCCAGTTGCGAGGTAATTAGCAGCTTCCAACGCAGCCGTTTCAACCGGGTCTGCCGAGTGCTCGGCGTAGAGAATTCCAAGAGGCCCCGAGAGACTAGTTGCTTTTCCTATGGTAGGTAGGCCCTATCAAGTAGGTAGGCCCTATCAACTTCTGTCGGCGCTGCCCAATGTGAATTCTCTTGTCCCTGATGCCGGCAACGGCAACTCCGACTTGTGAACTTTGAACAAGATGTCCGTAGCATCTCTCTAACTACAGATGCGCAATCAAGTCCCATTGCTTAGGAACCCAAAAGCCAGGCGGGCGGGTAGCTACGACGTCTACGCACCTCCAGCTGAAATGCACTTTCAAAGCGGCCCATGTCATCCGCTCACGCTCGTCTCATGTCCAGCCCGTTCCTGGCATGCCATCTCGTGTACCCATCGGCTAAAAACCCAGGAATCCAAAGACGTCGCACCTCAGCCGATGGTGCCGTCTTCCGAACTAAACAGCACCACCCTCCATGTCCAGCAGAAGCACGGCTGGGCTGCCTAGAATGACGCCGCCTTTGCCGTTTGACGGACGCTGTTCGTCAATGCGTCTAATATGGCACCATATGGGAGGGCAGAGCCTCTCCTACGGTTCCCCAAAACCTTCAACCTTCAGCCCATCAGCTGGACTTGTCAACAGCATGGCAGGCATGGGTCATGGTTGATGATTGACCTGGACCTACAACAGCCCGTTACTTGGATCAATCATCTAGCAAAGCATCGACTTGGCTTCGTATTCAACAAGTTGTTTAATGTTGGAAACATTTCCCGCATCCCAACTCCGGATGCCAAGATTACATGCACAATGATCTTCAGATTAGATACACAGTGTGTGTCTACAGTTTGTACCTATGTTCGGACCGTGTTCGCACTCAGCGTCGGCAGTCGAATATCGAACCATCCAACCAACCATCACCACCAGCCAGATCCAGCACGTTAATCTAATAATCTCCCCTAATGAAAACCCCGGTCGGAGGATATACCTGCGACTAAAGCACGTCCAGCCTGGTTCTCGCAAGCGGTCGCAATAAGCATTTTGTGGCGACTACAGAAAAGCTTAGCCCTTTCGGCCCCCAAAAGACGAGCCCGCCTGAAGCGAAAGGAGGGAGGAAAACCGGGGGCTTGCCGTGTTGACGTGGATGGGTGACGCGTCATCTCACACACACATGCCCAGACAGACAGATAGACAGACAGACAGAGTACCACCCATGGGCAATCCTCCCTTTTCACTTTTGCCCATTCGTCCCCGTCAACTTTACGATTCCCATCTGGGTCGTTTGCTCCGCGAAAGAAGGATCGGGGCCGTGTGTTCCGGGGTTTTGCACCCCCGTAGCTCACGTCCAAGTACTATGTCTTTGGAGCAGATAGCCCCCCTGGCTGGCAGAGATTGGTCTTCGAGAAGGAAGACGCAAGGTCTTCTTGCGCTGCATGCACATGTTGGTGGTCTTTACGCAGATGTGGACCAACAAGTCCGATTCAGCTACACTCGGCGAGAAAATCACCTAAGACTTGGGAGTTTGCAGATGCGAACGTCACGTTACTTATTTCTTTTCCGTTCTATTGGGAAACGTGATGTAGCAAAAGATCAAAGGCCAAGAAATCGTACTGTTATTCAAAAATGGATGCTGTCTACGTCTGCTCCGTAATCCATGTTTTTTGTGTCGTTTTTATCGTAAAAGGGGCAACATTGCCGTCCCTTCTCTTCGTAGGTCGCGTGTCGTATCCTTCGTTATTCGTGCAAACAGGTTGAATTTCGAATGTTAGCCGCCCTCGTTTAGAACGTCGTGTCTCGTTTTGCGTGTCTCGCAATATTTGAAGCCGACCAGGATTTCAGAGTCCGCCCATGACTGTGCCAAGTTAGCTTTCGATATCTCACAGGGCTTGGAAAAGGGTAGAGAACATACCGGCGGCATAAATCAGATACCACGTCCGACTCGCACCTCCATCGATCCATCCGGGGTCGAAGTTCGCACTCGTGAAGAACTCCCACGCCGCGCGGCCGTCCACCGTCGCTAGGTTTCCGTAAATGATGCCCCTCCACCCGCCAGCGATGCCGTCGACGCGACCTCCGCTAAAGTACACGGCCCACTCCTCGCGCACGAAATCAGGTGTGCGCACAAACGGCGAGGGCGCGAGGAGGGGAACCATGTGGATGCCCTGGATGAACTCAATGTTGGCGCCAAAGTACGTCGTGTGGTCGATTTTGTTCTCAAACAGGATGCCGGCCACCTTGTTTCCGATAAACTGGGGCGGCTGCACGGCGTTGTCGCTGCTGTAGAGGTAGTAGTCGCGGAGGGCGCGGGAGATGATGGACAGCTGGAGGTTGCCGCGAAGGGCGAGGGCGGCGTCCCCCGAGACGGTGCCCCACATCTTGAGCGCGTAGGCGTGCATCATGTCCTCCGAGCTTGATTCCTGGTCCTGGACGAGTTGTTAGATATCATGCGTGGGTGGGTGAAAAAGGAGGGCGAGAGGGATGTACCTTTCCATCGTACGAGGCGTACAGTCCGTGGGCCCAGCTGTGGCCGTGATACCAGTCAAAGGCACGCCAGGTAGGAAAGTAAGGGTCTTGGGTGCTGGGGTTCGCCACGTCTCGGACCAGGGCGTTGACATAGTCCCTATTCTGTTCCATCCACGCGGGATCCAAGTGGGCAATGGCAGCGGCGGCGAGGATGTGATAGCCGTAGTGGAAGTGGTGGTCATTGTACTGCGTGTTGCCAAAGTCAGCGCCATCGTTGCCGGTGACGTAGGTTGCCGATGACACGATACCGCCCCAAGCGCCTATGTATGTGAGCAAAGGTTCGCGGACGAGGTCGAGAGTCACTCACTCTCGTATACCAAGGGGAACTTTTGCTGGTTGGTAGCAAACTTGGCAAAGGCTCCCTTGAGCTGGTTGAGACCCGACTGTGCCAGGCCTGAATCCCCCAAAATGTCGTTAATGGCCACAATCAAGATGGCGAACTTGGCGAGGGCCTGCAATTTTTTAGATGATTTCAAGGGACGTTCTTTGCATTATGGACACTTACCTTTCCACTGAAGTACATCGAATCCAGATCTGACTGGGCCGACATGTTCTGAGAGACCTCCTGAGTTGCGATGCCATGGATGTAAGCCCGGGCATTGTCAGACAAAGCAGTGAGACTGCCTCGATCAGCCGTCCATGGAGCAAAGCCCATGCCAAGGGGCAGGTCTGGCTCAATCATGGTCCATCGGTCGGCCAGAACTGCAACTGCAACGCCCTTGGTAGGGGTCTGCAGCTGCACTGGCTGGACGGCACCCCTGGTGGCGGCGTCAAAGGACGAGACGTGATGCGGCAGAGCATACATGACCAGCCTGCCATTAGGATGTCCATCCTTGGCAAAGTTGAAGCTGTACGTGCCCGTGTTGCCATTCACGGATCCAGACAGTTGCACCGTCGTTGGGAAAACACCGGCAGCCTGGTCAAACAGAGCCTCGCCGTTGCCGGGATCCTTGCAGACTTGGATGATGCCGTAGAAGGGTCTCGATGACTGGGCTACTCCGTTGTTGACAACCTGCAGATCCAGCTGGTCTCCCGTGGTGGCGTATGCATACAGCCGCCAGATCTTCCCGTCTTCCAGCTGGAAAGTGTACTTGGCGACGCCGGGCTTGGGATCCTGGGTCACGCGCGTGACCGTCCTGAAAAACACGCCAGTACGGATGACGGGAGTGGCGCCAGAGTACTGGGCGGTCACAAAAGGCATTCCCTGCACCAGTGGGAATGAGACGGCGGGCACTGCGCCAGCACTGGGCAGCAGGTGGATTCTCGCAGAGAAGGCGGTGACATTGTCGATCCCAATCGTGGTACTTGATCCGAGTTCCTGAGCACTAATCACCAAGGACTGAATACCAACAGGATTGATGAAGTACGCCGCAGCTCCAGAGTCCTTGTTCGGCCCAAATACTCTCTGGTTCGCCTCGATGTGGGAAATAGTCATGCCGAAGCTGGCGGCGGCCCCTCGTCCAGCTCCCCATGCTATGCCGTAGGGGTAGGTGTACGTCGGCGCCGTCTGGTCGCCCAGAAAGAAATTGGAGTAAAACTTATTGGTCTGGAGCGGCGCAGTGGAAGTGATGCCCTTCCGTGGGACAGGATGATCACCGCGGGCAGGGATCCATGAGGGAGGGGGCGCGACGCCGATGGGCTGCGCAAAGATGTCCCCTGAAGCCATTGGTGCCGAGGGGAGTGGTTGGGCGGTTGTTTGGGGGGAAGTCGGGTCGATCAGTGTTGTTGGAGACGGTATAGGATTTGACATGAGAGGGCAAGTAGTGACTTTGCCCGAGGTCTCGAGGCTGCTGTGCACAACCCCTGTTGTCTGAGGTACCTGACCCGTCAACGACGGTAAAACAATTACTGTTGCGCCGGACTGACTACTGGTGATGACAGGGACGGCGGCAGTATTGGCGCCGGTTGCCTGGGCTCCTCTTGTGACTCTGACGGTGACGGTAAAGTTTGTAGTCTCAGTGAGGCACTTCAAATCATCACGGGAGTCAAGAATGAATGGCCGGACGCTAAGCTTCCCTACCGTATCGATATCCTTCTCAGTAAGATGAAGGCGAACGTGTTGCTGGTGAAATAGGGCGAGAACGCTTCCGCAAAGGATGACCTGCATCATAGTCAGCCTGAGGATCCCCATATTCATGTTGAGGCCCGCCATGGCGGAAGAGTGAAAATCCTATCGTGTCTTTCAAAGTTCTCTCTGGGTACAGGGCCAAATGCTGGCCGTCAAGGGGCGCAAGAAGTCGTGGACAGGATAGGGCAACTCGACGCCGGCGTTCTCGCTTGTGGGCGTGCTTCGAGTTCATATAGCAGCCCACCGTCAGAGTTGCTGAATCAATAATAAGAGCCAGCCATGACCCGCAGCGCCACCAAGTAACAGTCCAGACCATGGCGGAGGTAATGGGTTACCGCGCAACTCGAGGGTGAAGGAATGAAGAGGTCTCAGAAACAATGGTTGAGTCTTGCCTTGAAGGAATGTAGAACGGTGTGCCTAGGAACTCTTCCTTGGCTGCCAATTGCGTGTGCCGCGAGACAGGAACCAGAGTTTCCGAAGGCTACAGATCGTGATCCAGGCACAGAGTATAGGACTGGTGTCGATCGCGTCTTGAAGATGCGGAGGTCAGAGCCAGAACGAAGGGCTGGGAGAAGTTTGTAGGCTGTAGGGCTGACTCAGGGAGCACTCGCGAGATCGAGATGAATGTCGCGAGAATATATCCTGAGCTTCAAAGTTGGTGCTGGTTCTTCTCGGTCAACGGCTGGATAATGCTGTTGAGTCGCAAGTTGTGATGTTCAAGAGAAGGAAGTTGCAATGCACGATAAATGCCGCGAAAGGCGGCGACCCTCTTTGGCTGACGCGTGCTTGCCCTTGGCGTGGGCCTCCGGCATAGCTGATGCCGGTCTGTTGGCAAAGAGGGGAAACAACCAATTCGAGATCACCAATGTAATCGACTGAGCAACTGGTCACTTGGCCTCGGAATCAGTGGCATGTATAAGTCGCATTAGGAGCCGTTTAGCTCGAAGTTGTCTCTGCGACCAGACCCAAAGGACCAGATCAGGTGAGGTGGGGGTAGCATTGGCTCGATGATTCGGGGTTCTGCCATGACGTAACAAGATTCCGTCAACACAGGCCACGACGACAGAGTTGAAGATACCATTGAGAAGAGGTTTTGAGCCTCAAAACTGAAGAGTCCTTGAAGGATCGCCTCTGCAATGTCAGCTTACCGGTAGCTGTGAGGCGCGGCTGGGTGTAACAGACTGGGGCTGGCATGCAGGAATCTGACGACCGCTTGGCACATCTTGGCGGACGGCACAAGCACATCAAGGGAAGTAATGGAATTGTTGCGAAAGTCGACGCTCATTGCGGGTATCAAAGTAAAGTAAAGTAAAGAACGCAGAGTTTGCAAAGCAACCCAAGGCCAAATCAAGCTTGCAACCCATACACCAAGGCGCCGACCGAAGCTTCACGCTTCACAGCCCGAGGGCACTGTACTTCCCTCTAATGCTGTCGTCAAGAACATGTCGCAACAAAGTGCTAGATGAAGAGGACTTCCACCGCTCCTCAGCCTGCTTCTTCTTCCTCTTGATATCGCGATATCGTTCCATCACCACGACAGGGGAAGCCTGCTTGCGACGCCTCTCTTCCTCTTCGGCCTCTCGTAGTCTCTTCTGCTCCTGTCTCTTCTCCTCGCGTCGCTTCTCTTTCTTTCGCCTTCTTTCTTCTTCGCACCCTTCCCCACGCATCTCCTCTCTCTTGCAGCGTTGTATCTGTTTCTCGCTGAGCACCCACGGCTGATTCAGCACCTCATCTCGGAACTGAGAGCGCCGCTCCCACAGTAGCACCTCCTGCTGGGTGGACCTGAGCATCTTGACCTTCTCGATCTTGATCTGCATCTCTTCGCGGAACGTTGTCAGCTTGCCCTTGATATCGAGCACGCTGCCGACCTCCACATCGGCACAGTCGGCTGGGGGCATTGGCTGAGGTCTTTTGCCGAGGAGATCTTTAGGGTCGTTGGCTGGTATGTTCGCGTCCGGGGGGGCTCGGCACGACTTCAGGGAGACTACGCATTCGATGCAGGCGCCACTGCCATCATCGAGAGAGTATATGCGTAGACCCGCGATATCGTCAACAGCAACAACGAGTCCTACCACACGGACCCACTTGATGGGCAGGTTTTTGTAGAAGTAAAATCCCTGAACTACGACTGGTCAGCTTGGTGGGAGAAAGGCGACAATGAACGACAGACCTTCAAAGTCTGGTACGGAACTGAGGGTGTGAACATCGGATACGTGCAGCAGACACCATGTGTTGAAGGTTGGAGAGAGGCGCAGGCAGTATTGCGGGTAGAGGCCGGCTGGCAATTGGCACGTCATCGCATGGTCGGTTCAGTCAAGCAATTTGGCTGCGATTCGGTTTGACCATCTTTTCGATCACAGCAACGCTGGAGTGTCAGTGTCGGGCATTGATTAGATGGACGCGTCGTTGAATGCTGGTCTACAAAGTCCCTACAAAGGCTTGCAGAAAAAGCCTGTTGTTGTAACCTTGGTTGTCCCAGCGATGTCACCCAAGCTAACGGCGCTAGTAGACCCCGCATTTTGCTATCAAGATAGAGCGTCCGATAAGATAAGGAAGCCCAACGCGCCAGCGAACTCCAGGTGGAAGACGAGAAGATTGTATCTATCTACGGGTTTCTAAGGCGGGCAAATCGGTCTTGACTTGTGGGGGGGAAGACGTTTTCAGTTGATCGAGAAAATTGTGTGATATTCTAGTCGACTAACTCCAAGTTCCCAAGGCCTCTGCCGTCCCGCTCGCGGTGTTCATGCCCTGTGTAATTACCCCGTGCCCAGTAACGCCAATCCAAATGACGATCTATCGCTTCGACCTGCGACCACCCTTTTCTGGTGCAGTCTCTTCCGATTTTGCCTTCTTCAGTCTCGCTGCCGCAGCCTGGAACGCCTCTTCCGACGGCTCCTCATCGATGGCTCCCCTCTTCCTGCTGCGCTTAGACTGACTCGGCGCTCCGTACTTGGCGGCGAGGTCGTCCAGGAACCCGGCGCGCTTCTTTTGGTTGCTCATGATAAGAGCAGCCAGATCGTCTTCGCCGCTCTCTTTACCCTTCTTCCTGCCTTTTTCCTTTTTATCGCCACCGAATAGCTTGTCATGCACACCCAGCTCCTTGGCATACTCTTCAGCCTCGTCGGCCTCGCCTTTGGCGGCTTTGACACGAGCCGCCTTGGAGAGCCTGCTTTCCTTGGTGTACTTCTTGAAGGAAGGAACGTCCTCTTTGGCGATGGCCTCGTCGATGATGTTTCGGAACCGCTCGTCATCCTCAAGAACATCGCTCAACATGACCGACTCGTAGACTTTGTCCATGTCACCCTTGCCCTCCTCGTAGGCGATGAGAATGTCATCCTTCTCTTCGTCAGAACCCTTGTACTTCTTTGCAAATTTCTCAATCGCATCGGCAGATATCGCATCACGGAATTGTTCGCGGTAGTATTCGGACCAGTTGAAGCCCTCGGAGTCAACAATGGATTCGGCGGTAGAGCCGGTCGTGTCATAACGCTTACGACGGGCAGGGTCGGAGAGGATGGCGTAGGCAAAGGCAATGGACTGGAATTTCTCCTTGGCCTCATCTCTTTTATCGTTGGCGACCTTGTCTACAAATTCACTGTCAGTCGCGGTGCAACATGAATACCTCGCGAGCTGGTTCAATTACCGGGATGGTTTTTGAGAGCGGCTTTGCGGTAGGCGGATTTGACCTGGTCGGCAGTAGCTTCGCGTTCGAGTCCGAGAACCTCGTAAGGATCAATGACAGGAAGCTCGTTGTCGGCAAGAGCATCCGACGGTGATGACATTGTGCGATACTCGATGGGAGTGTGAATGTTGAGTCGATAGTTACAAGGACGGAGCTGTCACCACGTCTGCAAGATGCGACGCGCTTGCTTTGTGTGACGCGACTGCTTTGTAGAGTGCACCTATTAAAGTGGTGGGTTCGTCACCCTGGTCCGTGCGTCCCCTTTGGCAAGTGCAAAAGTACGTGCCTCCAGTACGAATACCACTGAGGACTGGCAAGCCTGGGTACTCCGCAGTGTAGAAACTGACGAACTTGTCGAATCCCTCCTTCTCAGGACCATGTGAAGTTCCAACAAGTCGACCTAGCTCTCTGTCTGATGTCCCCTCCTGCGACCGCTGTCTGTTTGCTCCATTTTGCAAGGAATTTATTTCGTGGAAGACCTCGTTTACCAGACCTATTGCACAGCTGGCACCCTACAGTCGCAGCCATCGCAGTCCCGTCGCCTTCCAAATGACATCGGAAATGGACGCTATCCAGTCGGCACCAATTGCGCCAGGCGACCACATGGCATACCTGCAGTACGCTCTATCACTCGCAAAGCAGTCGCCGCCGAAACCCACCAACTTTCGGGTTGGCGCGGTGCTCGTCAATCCCGCCAGCAACACTGTCGTGTCGACAGGTTACACTTTGGAGCTGCCAGGCAACACGCATGCGGAGCAGTGCTGTTTCATGAAGCTTGCGGAACAGCACGAGGTGGCCGAAGAGGAGCTGGGCTCCGTTATCAAGACACCTCTTGTGCTTTACACTACAATGGAACCGTGCTCGACAAGGTTGAGCGGGAACTTGCCCTGTACCAAGAGAATTCTGCAGCTGCGGTCCGTCATCAAGAGCGTCTACGTCGGTGTACAGGAGCCAGAGAAGTTTGTTAAAGATAACACAGGGCGCGCGGCCTTGGAGAGGGTGGGCATCGACTTCGTGCACATCAAGGGCCTGGAGGGTGACATTCTCAAGGTGGCGACGGCAGGCCATTTGAAAACGCCGGCATGATTGCGTATTCTACTGTATTGTTGGCTTGCCAGCCGAAATACGGGGCTGCCTTCTCTGCCTCCGATTGCATGGCGGATACCTGACGGATACGTGACGGGCAGTTCTGAGATATAAGCGACTCTGTGTGTGTCAGCCCGCAGATCGTCAACGACAGGGCCAACCCACTATCAAACAAACAGCGACGCTTGGCTGTTGGTATACACAGAAGAACTTTGCTTCCCATCACCCTTTGCGTACGGATGCTGCCCCATTGTACCTCGAGAGACTCATCATGAACAGGGATCGTTGGCGCAATGAAAACGGCGCTGGCGAAAAACAACAGTGACGCAGAAAAAAGCAAGCCTGAAGGAGCGGTGTGGTCAGAGTGATGGAAAAAGCGAAGAAAAGCAAACGGAGTTCTTTTGGTGTCTTTCCAACGCATTTACTCGGCTTGCACAAGCCCTCCAATCACTGACGTGATAACAAACAACACGCCGCCTTGTGTTCTTTGCTCATGCCGACTCTAGCAATGTCGGCTGTGAAGTCATGTCAAGCCGAAATGCGGCTCAATCGACACCCTCCACATCTCACCCTGCCTGTGCCTGAGCCTGCACCTAGCAGCAATGGAACCCGAGTGCAGACGGGACCTAACGACTGAGGTGGGATTCCGGCCGATCGAGTGCCGGACGCTGACAGCCACTCGGGTTCTCGCCAGGGAGGAGTAATCGCCCTGCACTTGTCACACACCACCGTGGCACGCACTTGGTGGTGGTCAGGGTTCTAAGCTCACCCACAAAGTCAACACTTGTCCAGAAGTATGCGCGTGTGCGTGGGATAAGCTGCCTCGCAAAGATGAATAGCAGGCTGGACAATCTTGATTGGTTGATCGTCCAGAAACGGAGAGGTTGCACGACAGCAACGCAAAGTACATGCACCTTCTTTTCTTTTTCCACTTGGCCAGGGACGACCGTTGGTCTGGCCATCATCATACAAACGTTACGCACCTGGGCGTGGGATCGGATGGTGGCTTCCAACCTAAGCAGCAGTAGCAGCATCGCACTTGTCATTCCCGACGTTCCCTACACGTGGCCGCCTTTCTATGTCCGGATGGGAACCTTTTCATCCGTCTGCTGTCATCAAAATACACAACGTTCATCAACACACAACATCCATCAGACCAGGTCCTCTGGTCTACATCTTCCTTGAGCCGTTACATTTTCTCTTACTAGTATTGAGCTTGTTTACTCGTGACTGTTCAAAACTCTCGTCCCGGTTCTCGGGCAATCAATAGTCCCCACACGCAAACCTAGGTACTGTGTACGCAGTATACTACCAGGGTCTCGTCCCGGACAAGGATATGCTGTCTGCACAAATCGATGTCGCCTCTGCCACATCGTCCCTACGCTCCATCTCACCACCTCTACCCCCACACAAACCCGAGGCAATCTGCATTCAGTAGCCGTTTTTACTTCCGGTTTGCACATCTCGCTGGCCTCCGGCATTAGGAAGACCACGCCATTTACCCGTTTGCTGGGGCAGTTGGCGTCTGGCATTCGGCGGTCCGTGTCAAATCACATTTGAGCATCCCGTTTGACCGCCAGTCCGTACCCTCAGCGGCCTGCGAGCACTTCTTCTTATAGGCTTTATCGGCATCTGAGCTTAGCACCCAGTCCTTTGCTCTTCATCGTTTCAGCACGCCGGAAGCACTCGACGAACTTGCTCTCGTTAACTAGCTTTGTAACAGTATCCCTAATTCAACCTCATCGGCGTTCTTTGTGTCGACGGCATGGCTGATACGGGACGTGGAGGCCGTGGCCGCGGAGGTGATCGTGGCCGCGGAGGTGACCGTGGCCGCGGTGGAGGTGATCGCGGCCGCGGTGGAGGTGATCGCGGTCGTGGTGGTGGTGACCGTGGTCGAGGAGGTGCCTTTCGTGGAGACCGTGGTGGTGGAGACCGTGGCCGCGGTGGCGGCTATGGAGGAGACCGCGGCGGCTACGGAGGAGATCGCGGCGGCTATGGAGGAGATCGCGGCGGCTTCAGAGGAGATCGCGGCGGCTTCAGAGGAGATCGCGGTGGCTTCAGAGGAGATCGCGGCGGCTTCAGAGGAGATCGTGGCAGGGGGAGATCTTACCCCAGTGGTCCCTCTCGCGAAAAATTGTTCTATGGCGAAGGAAGGCATGTTCATAACCCTCCTTGACCCAAAGCAGAGTGAAGAGAACTAACCTGCAGCAGTGCCATCCCTCAGCCCGACCCCAAGATCACAGAGTTGGAGAACGAAATCATCAAGCAGCACCAGGCCAAGGATGTGGCCTTGGTGAAGCAGATGAGCTCACTGAAGCTCAAATCGTCTTCTTCTGACGTCACCAACATGCCGCGTCGTCCTGCCTACGGCACCAAGGGCAAGAAGGTCGTCCTCTGGGTCAACTACTTCCGGCTGGAGGTCAAGTCGGATGTCCTCTGGCGCTACAATCTTGAGGTGCGCAAGGGTGAAAAGCAGAATGATGCCGAGGCCGAGGGCAAGGAGTCCAAGGGCAAGGAGAAGGCCAAGGGCAGAGGTGACGGCCCCGCTGCTTCCATTCCCATGCGGAAGCTCAAGTTCATCCTCGAGGCCGCTCTCGAAGAGATCCGCCGTCTTGTTCCTGGCGCCGTTCTAGCCACCGAGTTCAAGTCTCAGCTGGTGTCGCTTAACCAGCTGAAGCTCGCACAGAACCCGTTCCCCGTCTCATACACGCCTGAGGGCTCGTCTAGACAGGAGTTGTACCACGTTAAGCTCGTCGGCGAAACGACTGCGCCTCTGGCAGCCATGCTTGAGTACCTTAGGACCATGGTCGACAAGAGCGACCTTGACGATGAGCACTTCCCCCGCTTTGCAACCTCTATCGACGCTCTCGGCGTTGTTCTTGGTTTCACTGCACGCTCGAATGATCAGGTCACTGCCATTGGCAAAGGTCGATTCTTCCCGTGGAATTCGCCTAATGCCTCTTACCAGCTCGGCGGTACCAACCGCCTGGCGGCCGTAAGGGGTTACTTTCAGAGTGTCCGGCCCGCCACCGGCCAGGTCCTTCTGAACGTCAACGTCACACACGGTGTCTTCAAGCATTCCGTCAGGATTGACCAGCTCTGCCAATGGGTGGAACTGGACCGTTTTGGCAAGCAATTCAACCCTTCACAAGACAACCTGTTGAGGCAGAGGCTTCGCATGTTGTCCAAGTTCTTGGCTCGCACCCGCGTCTCAATTGAGGCCAAGGACGCCGAGGGCAGGCCGTACATTATGAAGAAGACCATTCACGGGTTGGCGTGTGCGACGGATATGCCGCGTGATTCTGGAGTGCTCTTCCGCCCCAATTACCAGTTCGGCAATCCCCAAGACATCAAGTTCAATAAGGCTACTCCGGATGGTCAGACTATCACCGTGACAGTCCACAGCTACTACGTCTCCAAGTACGGGCAAGCCCCTGACGCAAGGTACCCCGTGGTCAATGCCGGGTCTGCTTCACGACCCATCCTCATCCCCGCCGAGCGATGCACCATTCAAGCCGGACAGGCAGTCAGATCCAAGCTGACCGGCCCAGAGACGACGGAAATGCTCAACTTTGCCTGTCGGTCGCCCTTCGCCAACGCCGTCTCTCTCATCCAGGACAGTGCTTCAGCCTTGGGCCTCGACGCGCCCATCGTACAAGATTTCGGCGTGAAGTTCGACAACAGGCTCTTGACTGTTGATGGTCGTGAGCTGCCGCCGCCTACAGTGCAGTACGCCAACAACCGACGGTTTGCCGCCATCCGAGCAGGATCCTGGAACATGAGCGGGGCCAGAGTTGCCAGGCCGGGGCCGAGAATCACGAAGTGGAGCTGGCTTCGCATCAGCAAGCCAAATCCGCCAAACTCGCCTGAACTCCGCTCGTCCATCGCCGGTTTCGTGGAGTTTCTGAACACGTCTGGCATTCCGATCGATACAAATGAGTCGTTCCCCGGCTCTCTCCATGAGGTTCTTGCACGCAGCGGTGAGGAAGAGCAAATCCTTCGCAATCACTTCAAGTACCTTGAGGGATTGCTCCAGCCCAGGGGTGGCAGCAAGAACTTTTTCCTGCTAGTCATTCTCCCAGCCAACGATACGAGACTCTACGGCATCGTCAAGACGCTCACCGACACCGTCTTTGGCTTCCACACCATCTGCGTCGTAGAGAAGACGTTTACCAAAAAAAGCCTGCAGACGTTTGCCAATATCGGTCTGAAATGGAACCTCAAGAACGGTGGCAACAACCATCTCCTCGAGGACCCGCTGGACATGATCAAAAGCGGCAAGACTATGGTCGTAGGCTATGACGTGACTCATCCTACCAACTTGCCCAGCGATAGGGATTCGGCGCCGAGTCTGGTCGGTCTCTGTGCCAGCGTCGACAAGGACATGGGACAGTGGCCTGCTGTCGCGTGGGAGCAGAGCAGCCGTCAAGAGATGCTGGGCGACGAGCTTACCAAGCACTTCCGATCTCGCCTGGAGCTGTGGCGCGGGAAGAATTCGGGCACACTTCCCGAGAACATCGTCATCTACCGCGACGGTGTATCGGAGGGCCAGTTCACGCAGGTGCTCGTGGTGGAGCTCCCATTGATCCGCAAGGCTTGCGACCAGGTTTACAAGAAAAGTCCCAAGATCTCCATCATTGTCTCGGTCAAGCGTCACCAGACGCGCTTCTACCCGACATCTGCGGCGAACCAGGATGAAAAGTCGCACAACATCAGAAACGGCACCGTGGTGGACCGTGGCATCACGCAGGCGCGGTACTGGGACTTTTTCCTCACAGCGCACACGGCGCTCAAGGGAACGGCGCGACCGGCGCACTACACGGTGCTCTACGACGAGATCTTCCGCGAGAAGTACGGTGTGGGTGCGAAGGCGGCGGATCAGCTGGAGAAGCTCACTCACGACCTCTGCTACCTGTTTGGTCGTGCCACTAAGGCGGTCAGCATCTGCCCGCCTGCGTACTACGCAGACATTGTCTGCGAGCGGGCTCGTGTTCATCGACCGCAGCACTTCAACGACGGCGACGTGTCTGACGCGGCTTCCAATGTCGACACTACTGGAGTCCAGATCCACAACAACCTGAAGGATACCATGTACTACATCTGATGGCAGAAGCATGTGATTTATGATTGAATGACAGCGATGAGCCAGCGACGGGAGCAGCGCCATGAAGCCGGGTAATACAGAAAAGCGATAAAAAAAAGCTGGCGTCAGGTAGTCAGTAGCTCTATCGGAAAATGGGACAAAAGAAGAAGAGTTTGGTGGAGTTGCAAAGACCAATCGCGAATTTGTGACTTGAAATCCCAAAGCGTCGTCGACGGATGCCACTGACCTACCCGTCTGCCTGTGTTCGTGTTTGATATGGTCGACGGTTTCCGGCTCCGGAGCCGGTGAAGCTCGGCGCCGGAGCAATCCAAGTCGGCCCGGGTCGTTTTCCTTGCTCTTCATCTTGACGTCAGTGGGGTCAGACTGGTGTCAGTGAGTTGGAGGTGAGGGGCAAAGCTCCATGCGGCGGGGTAAGGAGCGCAGTAGTTATCCGTTTAGTAGGGCTGTCGTTCTGTGCTAATACAGTAACAACGCTGGAGCTCGGTTGCGGTTCGTCATGCTAGTTCTTATGTCCGACAAAAGCTCCATCCTTAGAGCAACATCCCCGAAATCGTCTCGGCTACAACTCACTCACACTGCATTGTGAACACCGCCACCAATTCTAGCTCACATGAACGCCTTCCGAGCCCTACAGAGAATCAGATCAATCCAGTATACCCTCAACACAAAACCCATTGGTAGTGCACCTGCTCCCGTCTCTGCCCTCACCGTTGCCTTTCATCGCTGACGACAGTCCAACCCAAGGACGAACCAGTCACTTAGCAACCATGGCCGCCACCACAGATGTGAAGAACTACAAGTTCAACCACTCCATGTACGTGCTTTTACGACTATGCTGTTTTACGGGTCTAACCGGAAGTTCAGGATTCGAGTCAAGGACCCCAAGGTCTCCGGTACGCCTCGCCGTCTCCATCGTCACTACCATCATTCCCACTACTAACGCACCAAAGTCAAGTTCTACGAGACGCTCGGCATGAGCGTCATCAAGCAGATCAAGATGCCCGAGGCCAAGTTTGACCTGTACTTTCTCGCCTACGACTCTCCCAAGGCCGTCTCGGCCGGCAACAGCACCTTTGACCGTGAGGGCATCATCGAGCTCACACACAACTACGGCACCGAGAATGACCCCGAGTACAAGATCAACAACGGCAACACGGAACCGCACCGCGGCTTCGGCCACACCTGCATCAGCGTGGACAACATCCAGGCTGCCTGCCAGCGCCTCGAAGATGCCGGCTACACCTTTAAGAAGAAGCTGACCGACGGCAAGATGCGCCACATTGCCTTTGTGCTGGACCCGGACAACTATTGGGTCGAGATCATCGGCCAGAAGTCCATCGAAGAGACGGAGAGCATCAAGGAGACTGACATCTCGACCTACAGGATGGTGTGTCTTTTCGTTGTTGCAATCGATCCAGAGGGAAGTTGCGTGCTAATATAATGGATGGCGCGCAGAACCACACCATGCTCCGCGTCAAGGACCCCAAGAAGTCCCTCCAGTTCTACCAGGACGTACTGGGTATGCAGCTGATCCGCAAGAACGAGGCCAGCGACTTTACGCTCTTCTTCCTGGCCTACGGCGACCTCAAGGAGGGCGAGAGCCAGGCGCAGCGCGAGGGTATTCTCGAGCTCACGTGGAACCACGGCACTGAGAACGACGAGGCCTTCAGCTATCACAACGGCAACGATCAGCCGCAGGGTTTCGGGCACATTTGTAAGTTTTCTTTCCTTCGTTCTGGCGCTCAAGAGATTGCAGAAGCTGATATTGGGCTCAAGGCGTCACGGTTGACGACCTCAACGCCGCCTGCGAGCGCTTCGAGGACCTCAAGTGCAACTGGAAGAAGCGCCTCACCGACGGCCGCATGAAGGAGGTCGCCTTCCTCCTCGACCCCGACAACTACTGGGTCGAGGTTGTGCAGAACGAGAGGTTCAAGGGCAAGCCCAACTTCTAGGCCGGTACATAGAATGAGCAACAAAAAAAAATTAATTCGGGGTATAGCGTTCAGTGAAAGACAACAGGCGGGCGGATGAGCGATTTCATGGTGTGGCGTACGGAGGTTGGTGGGTTGTCTTCTGAAGTCATACTTCGTGGCGAGGCGGTGCTGGATGTTTGGGGGCGATCACAGATACCTGATAAAGCGTCAGATTATGTAAAGAAACCCAATTCATTTACAAGTTTCCAAATCCTGTACGGATAGTACGGGCGAGTGCCGCGAGTAAGCTGCACGGGGTATCCTCGGATAATACCCCTAGAATGATGGTGGAATCACGGCGCTGGTTCCACACCCACTGTGGCGCTGCACAGCTGAGAGCATAATCGTTGACGTGTGGCGGCCCCCCCACAGCCAGAATCGTTGACGCAACACCACCCTCACAGTGAAGGGGCCCCTGGGGTTATACCTACCCCCATATTCCCAGCGGTCCGATTTGTCACTCCCATCCCCTCGCTCCGACTTCAACCTCATCCCAAGGATATAAAATATTTAGAACCCCCACTCAGAGCAGCTGGTTTTACATTTTGTTTACGCCCTGCTCCATCATTTCACCGGCTGTCAGCAACTTGGTGAAGAACGACACGTATATACATACCCCCACGAAATAAAGGGAAGTTGCCAATGCGATTCTCACCCTTCTTCTCCACCGTCGTCTACACGTTTTCCAACCTCACACGCCTTCGCGCCCCTGTTGTCTTTTTAGCGCAGCAGCACCCGCTCCTCGCACGCCAGGTCCTGCGCGCTTCCATGCCAAGCATCCCCTTCCTCGGAGCTTTGTTCGGGTCTTCGTCGCAGCAGCAGGATAAGATGTCGTATCCCGACAAGAGAAACGACGATGAGTGGCGGGCTGTTTTGAACAAGGGTGGGTTTTCCCGTGTGCTCCGAATCATATCAAATACCTGCCGTTCAGTGGTCACTAAGAAGGCTGCACCCAATACGTCAATTTGTTCGCATCATTGAACAAATGACATATGAAACTTGACAGTTGTGTTGAATCTGACACACACCACAGAACAATTCCGCATCCTTCGTCAAAAGGGCACCGAGGCTCCCGGGTCCGGAACTTACGACAAGCACTACCCATCCGAGGGTGTCTACGCCTGCGCGGGGTGCTCAGCGCCGTTGTACAAGGCCACCCACAAGTTCAAATCGGGCTGCGGATGGCCGGCCTACTTTGACTCCTTGCCCGGCGCCGTTGTCCGCCACGAAGACCGGGCGTTCGGCATGACGCGCACGGAAATTGTCTGCGCTAACTGCGGCGGGCATTTAGGTCATGTGTTCAAGGGCGAGGGGTTTGACACGCCTACTGATGAGAGGCACTGTGTTAACAGTGTGAGTTTGACGTTCAAGGCGGAGGAGGGGAAGGAGAGTAAAGTTTGAGGTAGATGTACTAGTGAAGAGGGAGGTGTTGACGGGCGGCGATGGTGTTGGGAGTTGCGAGATGAGGGGCTGTGTACCAATATCATGAGAGACGAGCGTGGAGGTTTTGTAATTGCTTGAATATTCAAAGAGTTTCCGATTTTGGTTGATATTCAGTGTCACATCCCGAATGGTGTTGCACTGTAGAGGGAATCGGCTAAGTACTGGCACGCAGTAGCTGTCGAATAGCAGCTACATCTCTCGACAAACCAATGTCGTTACGAGCAGTGCGCCTTAAGCGCTTTCGATCTTACTTGAGCAAGAGTCGACACACCGGTTTACAATCGCAAATGAGAGGTCATACTTGCAGTCGTGACCCCAGGGTTCCGGCGGGTGTACCTCTCTGTCAGACTCTGATTCCGAGCCGCATCTCCGCCACAGACCTCAGGACTTGCAGCGAATAGCTATTTTCCGAAGCACAAGAGACCCCAAGCACAGTTGGGAAAAAGACATCTCCGTCCTCCGCGATGGCGGAAACGTCACTCAACGTCAACGGGCAAGTCACTCCTAGCTTTGTAAGCCATGAACTTGAGACCACTATCCATCAACGGAAGCCTCTCAGCTCCTAGAATGACAAGGAGATATCAGTGTTCCCCTACGGTAGGAGTCTCACGACGATCGCCTTTAGCAGTGTCGGTGATATATTGTAGACGTGGGCAAGCTTCATTTTGTCTCCATGAACGGGGTAAACTAATCACGGCATGTCAAGTGTTCCTATCTTCGCACCGGGAAGGCTTCTGTGTAAACTGTCCTCGGCCTATCGTATTACAGACATGTCGTTATCATGTTGAGCTTTCTCAGAAGTTTGTCGATGAAGAAGGCCAGTTGGATTTGAAGCGTTATATCCTTATTTTTTTAGCAACGCTTGGAACGAAGTCCAAACCCTTGGGGCTTGCTTTTGCCAGAAGGTCTTCGCCCGAGGGACCCTATTTGATCGATGAATAAAGCCATAATGTTGATTTGTTTGAAACTGATAGCTTTGATCCCATCTTGGGCCCAAGTGACGGTGATTCACCGCCGCAGCTTCAAATTTTGATTAGTCAATTCATCCGCGTTTAGTATCTACAAAATTACAAGTTAAACAACGATGGGAAACTGTGCCCTTAATGACCTGATTCACTCGAGGTCATTGGCGTCCAAACTTTAAACGCTGAATAGTCCATCCATGATAGACAGCCGGGTGCTTTCCGTGGCAAGAAGATCTTTCTCCGGTCGAAAACTAGAATGACATAAAAGGCGCCCCCCTTACCATCTGAGGAGACCACCTGAGGAGAGATCTGTCTTTATGGTTATGGACTACCACAGCATACAACAGTGAAGCATTTGAACAATACTACAGGTAAGCAAGTTTGATCAGGCCACTCTGCTTCAATCCCTGACCCAGAGATTCAGATCCAACAATTACTTTGCAGTATCACTCGATCAACACCAATAACTGAATCCTCCTTCTTCGTTCCAACCAAGAATAATCATTCATCACACACATAACGGTAATCTCATCATCACGATTCGGCCAAGATGTCCTCGTTTACGACCTCCGCCGCCGTCAGTAACAGCATCAACACCAACAACAACCAGTACCCTAGGCCCCTTGGCACTATGGAGACCTCCTGCGGCTTGTCCACCCCCGGAAGCTCTGTAGACGACGAGATCCAAGACACCATTGTCGTCGCCGGTCCCGTCTATCCCATGGCTGCTCGCAAATCTCCACCGGCCTCTCACGCTTGTGCCCTCGTCACCGGGACTGTCGCGGGCGAGACTACCGACTCGGTATACTCTTCCACCGAATCAGGATACTCCTCCATCGAGTCAGAATCCTCCTCAACCGACTCTGACGACTCCACCATGCACAACACTACTGCCACCACCGGAACCGATTCAGCCCCGCGCACTTACACCGGCAACCTCAAGACCTATACCCCCGAGAACCCCTGCCCGTTGTACAGGACCAGGAAAGACCCCGTCACTGGTGAGTTAAAGATCAAGCCCGTCCGCCTTACGGGCTACCGGGACGAGAACGGAAGAACCAAGATTCGCATCTACAAACCCCCTGCCCACATGGTGGAAACTATGGACGGGCCTTTGGCCTAGCTTAACGCTGTCGCCGATCAACAAGACTAATGGGGGGCGGGGGGGCGTCGATCATTGGGGGACGCAGTACATCATGCTTCCTTCCCTGCACCGTGATGGAAATCTATCAGCAGGTTTGGCTACAAAAAGCTTCGGCTGACCGACAAGGTGCCGTGGTCATACGGGTGTTCTGATGTCGGTGCTGGAAGGAAAAAGTTCTTCACTTCTTGGTATGAGTAATTGGATTGGTTCAAACATTATTCTTGTCACAGTAGTCTTCTTCTAGGATATCGATCAGGGCTTCAAGCTGCAGCCTGAGAATAAAGACGCCTGTATAAACAGGAATAACTGCGGCAAAATATCAGCAGGAAGGCTACAATGGCCGAGGTCCAAAGGCTCAATATGGTACTCAGAGTTCTCATTAATAAACAGCACCGTCCATTAGATCCCTGAAGAGTCCACGTCCATTGGATCCCGTGCCGTTATAGCAAATACGTGCGCGAATCTGCACAGTCTTTCCTGCGAAAATCTTCTCTCATCGCTTCCAGACGCCACTGGAGAGACTAATCACTTGCCTCTCATAAACAGCGCTTCCATTTTTTCATATGGCAGATCGCACACTGAAGGGCCATGACGACTAAGTGCAGCCTGGGTCAGTTCGACGACTTGTTGATGCAAAACCTCCATCTTCTGCTTGTAGAGCTGCTGCCTCTCCGCCTCGGGAGATTGGTAGATCTGCCGTTTGATATCCTCGTGAACATGACGCACATCCCACAATAGCTTGAGTCGTGCCACGAACTGCTCATCCTGCTCCGCTTTGGACAGAGCTTGGCTCTTCTGTGGCGCTGACTGCGAGGCTTGCTGCCTAGGGGGAGCAGAAGGCCGTGCAATGTCCCAGGTAGAGGTGTTGCTACGCGTCGCGATCTCACCGCCATCCGATGCATGCTCTACGCGGCTCTTCGAGGATTCGGTATGTTTGTCTTGCTGGCTGTTTTGCTTGTCGCGGTGGCTCATGTCACGAGTTGCGTTGCTACTCGAATTCGTCCCTTCGCGTCCGTTCGTGCCTGGTGTGTTAGAGACGATTGGTGAATCGGGCTCTAAATTGCCCAAATCCACCTCAGGTTGGGCTCTGAAAGGGACTACCTTTCGACGGACAGGACTCTGAGAGGTTGCTGCGGGCTTTGGAGAAACACCAATTATCGACGAATCCGGCGTGGACTTGTCTTGAAGATCGTAAGCTTCGTCGTGTTTGGCTCGTCCGCGAAGCTCGTACACCCTCCGATTTCTTTGCTCTGAAGGTGTGCTGGTCCGCTGGTTTGATGTCTGTGGTGTTGCATGGCCAGAAAAATCGGTCTCCTTAACTCCCTTGCTGGCCTCTCTCTCTGGCAGAGAAATAGAATCCGGATCTTCAATCGGCTCTGGAGCGCGCAATCTCGCACGCTTTGCTGCTGGAAACGGGAGCGTGCGCTGAGGGGGCAGTCTTTCCTGGGATGAAGGAGTTGGGTACCTATGCTCCAGGGACGCCCCTCCAGTGTATTTTTGTTCAGCACGAGTGCCATGTCGAGGGCTGTCAAAGTGCCACGACTGTAACATGTCCGGTGGTGCCGGAGAAGCGTGGCGCATTGTGTTCTGGGATGGGAATACAGAAGCAGCTCGACGAGGTGGTGGAGGACGTATGAACGGATCTCTTGAGCTGGCGAAGCTTGGAAGTACGGTGTTTGGTCGGTATGTGCCATGCATGGCGGTGGACTCGAGTTCATGCTCAAAACCTTGACTGAATGACGTTGGCCGTTCCATGTAAACAGAAGATTCCCTCTGTGCCATGGGCTGCACACTGAGTGGACGTTGTATGTATTGCAAGTCCCTTTCTGATGCTTGGAAATCATCTGCCGCATCATCCGGGCCCCAGACGGAAGAGGACAGAGGAGAAGGGGAAGGTCGAAGAAATGCTGAGGATTGCCGCGACTGGCTTTGACGCGGTGCGGGCCGCTTCAATAGTTTCCACTGAAGGCCGAGACGTTTGAAGACGTTCATGGCTTCCGAGAAATTGGACCTCTGCTTGAACCGCATCCTGGTTCTTGTATGCTTCTGACTCGACGTTAGTGTTGCTATATGAGCAGAAATCAGAAGCGCTGAACCTTCATACCTGTTTAGCTTGCCATTGCACCACCAACTCAATCGAATCTTCTACACAGCCCAGCATGTAGTGGTTGTCCGCCGACTTTGTTTCGTCCTGACTCCCTAAGCGCAATTTCTTCGATGCTCGTTAGTAAGCCTACCAGTACCACGGAAAGAGAATCACGTGCGAATGGCCTACTGTATGCAGGCACAACAAGAACACGATCATTTCCTTCAGCTCTGTTGTCGTTAGGGCCGTTTTGGTCAGGAAGAAGCTTCTCCAGCTTCACAGTCATGATACCATTGCTGCTCATTGAGACGAGGCGCCATGGTTGATTTTGAGAAGACCTCTCTTCAACGATTGTGTCTTTCAGGCTGAATGGCCACTGCTGCTGAGATCGAGGCGCCATTATGAGGATCAGAACATCTGCATGGTCGAGCTCTACAGAGAAGAGAAACCACACATAGGATTAGGGCGCTGTTGCTGTGTGAGTACCTATAGCTTAGGTTATTGATATAGCAAGGCGTTTCTTGCAAGAAGCTTCAACGCTGTTTCGTCCTTAATAGACCTGAAAGCGACTGCGAGAAGACTCGATTTATAAGAAAGACCGAAATGCGAAGGAAGGTCTGTTGGTGATGAAGTCAGGAAGTGTCGAGCAGCGATAATCCAGCAAGGACCCTGCTCCATTAGCTGGTCCCCCAGCTTGTGGGGTCAACTTGAGCTTGATTTGATCTATGCCAATATGGGACTAGCGCAGCTGACACTCAAGGGAGCTCCAGATCAGATCACGTGCAACAAGCCTTGGACCGACTGGGGAATTTTCCAGTGTCGTGGTCTGAGGTCGCGACACGCAACACACGGTTGGTTTATCGGGCTGTCTCCGGCGCATCAACTCCCGATCGCAAAGGGCCCCATTTGCGCGACACCGCACGCATACAGTCAATTCTTTCGCATTCCCTCGATTTTTTGTACGTTATTCCGGGCACGCAACGCACGGCCGGGTTTTACAGCGAGCGCCGACTTGCGACAAATTTTCCTTCAACTGCCTGCGCGGCTCCTCTTCTTTAACCCCTGTATCAACCATTGCGACCTCCCCATTTTTGGTTGGTGAACTCAAGTCTTCCCAATTCCTGGCCAAACAGGCTAACCATGGCTATGCAGCTCCCTCGCATTATACCCAGCATGGCACCTTCAAAGGAACCGGAGGTCCCGCTTCACGCTATCGATCGAACACCAGAGTACGAGGAGTTCATGGACAAGCTCAAAGCATACCACCAAGAACGAGGCACTACGCTCGAGGCAGAGCCTAAGGTCGGCCCTTGTTACCTCGATTTGTACAAGACCTTGAATCACATCGTTGAGAATGGGGGCTACGACAAGGTTTCCGATGAGAAGCTGGCCTGGCGCCGTATGGCAGAGCAGCTGGGCATCCACTCGTCCAACGTTGCTTCAACTGCGTTCTCGCTGAAGGAGAAATACTACAAGAACCTCGCCGCATACGAGATCAAGTTCGTTCATGGCCAGGAGCCGCCGCCGAAAGATATCTTGGAGGACGTTTCGGCCAAAGGTGGCAGTTTGTTAACACGTACCAGGGAGAACTTCAGGGGGCCCAAGCGGGAAAGCGGCACGGTTGGAGATTCTGCGGCAGCGTCTGGTGATGATGCCACTCCATCCCGCGAACGCCCGACTCCGGATGCCGCTCCGCCGTCGAGCGTCAGAGCTTCTCGGGGTCTTCGCGAAGCCCCTCCCCAGCGAGTCATTTTCCAGCCAGACACCGGTCCGTCGAGACCAACTCGTCATGCTTCCGGGCAACAGCCACCTCAAGCCGGTACCCCTGGCTCTGCATCCCAGTCTGCAGGGCCTCATAGTCCCGCTCCAACAATTCAACACACTCCGGTCCCTCTTCCTCACCAGCCCCGTCCTGCTCCCAGAGGTCCCAGTAGCAGCTACAATCCACCTAACGGCGAGCATGTTTCTACCGCCATCGACTCGTATATACCCCGTTCGCTACAACCGCCCCAGCAGCAACAGGCACTTCCAATGCGTCCCCTGGATACACCCAGCAACAATCCTGCCGAGTTCGCGAGGCGCCGCAAGGTAGCGCGGTCTCTTCTTGAGCCGCCACGGAGGTCGGGGCCTCATCCTGGAGGTGAGTGGTTCAACCCGGTGCTCTGCAGTGCGCGTGTTTACTGATGAGTCTGCAGTTGGTTTTGAGGGTCCGAACATTTACATACGATGTCTCATGGCCCTACGGTCGACTATTTTTGAGGAACAGCAATTTGCTTTGTATCACCTCGTTAAGATTTCTTACGAACGCCATGATAAGTTCAAGTTCGAAGGCTTCCCCGGTCTCAGCGAAGGTCTTGTCGAGAAGGTGCTGGAGATTGGTAGCTACTTCTACGACGTCAACTGGAAAATATCGTGGACTTCACACCTGGCCGCAGAAAGCATTGACACGCTCGACGGCAACGAAGGAACAGACGACATCCTCGACCGCATCGACACCCTTGTGTCCAAAGACCTCAACGAGCACATCATCCCGGCAGAGCTCGCTGACCGAATGGTTCTCGTTAACGAGGCTGCTTTGACCTTGAGAAACATGTCACTGCTTCGAGAGAACGCAGCGCACCTCGCCGAATTCCTGCCAATCAAAGACCTCATCTGCATTGTCTTGAGTCTCCCGAAGCATGAGTGGGTGGTCGAATTGAAGCACGCCATGCTCGACATTGCCGAGTCCCTCACTCCTTATATGGAAATCGACTCCCGTCACCCCCTGTACAACGTTCTCATGTGGCAGCTGCGCGATTCCGACGACCGCGGCGTTATCCTCACCACACTTCGTGCTCTGGGACGTATTTCGATGAACCTTGAAGCGCCCAACAAGCTGGACAAGGTTCCAACAGCGGTCTTGGTCAGGATCAGCGAGCTGATGCTGCTCAACGACGACGAGCTTATGGATGCTTGCCTCGACTTCCTTTATCAGTACACCGCAGTTGTCAACAACGTCGACAACCTCGTCAAGTCTATCAACTGTGAGCACCTGGTTCACCATTTGGTCCGCCTTCTGTCGCACAACGCCAGACGCTACAATGAGTCGACACCTCTTCGTCCTCTGTTGAAACCGTCCCAGACCGACGACCCCGCCGCCATGCCGGAGGATTTATTGCAGGATCTTCTCAAATTGGAAGAACCCGAACGGTGTAACCAATGGGTAAAGTGCTTTTTCGAGGAAGACAAGGACTCCTTCGTCACGCAGATTGCAGCATGGCAGGCATACCAGAATGCTTTCAAGACGGCGCTTCAGGCCGCGGGACAACCTCTCATCACACCCGCGGATTTTATCAGGAACAGCTGCTCGGTGTATAAGGGCTCCAAAGCTGAGGTATGGCATGGATCCGGCGCCCCGGGTGAGATGCAACAGAAGTTTATTATACACGGCATCCGCTGCAGGGTTCAGCCGGTTGGCATCGACGGCCAGGTCTTCCTTCGCTGTCTCTGGGATTCGGCCTCGGGTCGACCCAACGAGAAGTGCGGCCACTTCTTTGGGTCGAAGCAGACCATGTGGAACCACGTCGTCTCTATCCATCTGAAGTGGACTCGCGGCAAGGAGGGCAGCTTCGAAAACACCGATGACGAACTGCGGTGTCAGTGGGCCGATTGCACCAAGTACTCGAAGCCGGCCAAGATGAAGCGAGCCGAGATGAGCCACCATCTGCAGACGCACTGCTGCCAAATTTTCAACGGCATCGCAATCAACAAAGCCCTGACCGCATCCGGTCCCCAGGTCAGCGAGACGCTGACGTTCCAGTACGAGGAGACGGCGTCGATCCCCGACGAGCAGAACCCCGCCGGCCCACCCCAGGCTGCCGGAATTCCTCTCAGCGCCGTCTTGATCCTCCGCAACATTGCCCGCAACGTGGTCAAGACGTCTGCCCAGGAAGACTTGCTCAAGCTGCACGAGCTCGGCGGCGAAGGCGGCGGCTGGAACGAGCGCTTGTTCCGCACTTTGCTCCCTCGTCTATACGAGATTCTGAGCGAGAACAAGATCCTGGTGAGTCACATTGCTGCTTGGTAACCGCCAAAAACGACTGCTAACCGCTTCGCAGGCGCCCTACATCGTGTCCCTCCTCGGGTTCGCCGAGCCAACAAGAGAATCGTAGGACAAGTGTCAAGTGGATGGCGCGGCGGACAGACTGTTGCAGTGGCCGTTTGGACGCTAATGACGGTTTTTTTTTTGTAAACTAATTCATTTTTCAATTTCCGTTTTGCTGTTTGGGCCGGCAAATACCCAGGCGTTGGCGGGGAAAGGCCTCGATCGAGCCATTTGCGATAGCGGAGCGCGTGAGGCTCGGGTGGTTTATTCGTATGGATGATTGACGGGGAGGAGTTGTCTCCTGAACAGACATAAAAGCGCAGCAGCGCGTTGCAGATTAGTAGACTGGTGCAACAACTTGGTATTTCGATCGAGGATACATGTGACACCGTCCACAAGGTTGGCTACCGTCCCGTCTTTCACCAATGAGCCAAGAAGTAATTGTAAAGTTCGTCTTCCCCATTCCATGTAATTGGTGGCGGGAAAGGCCCGGGCCGAGGGATCGTCGGCCAAAGGGTGTATGGATGGGATCGAGACGTCCGATGTCTGTCTGGTGTGACTGCACTGAAGCTTCTTCGACTTGGGAGTTGATGCTACTTATGGCCCCCATTTCGGCTCTATCATGAGTATTCATGAGTATCGACAGAATGGAAGAGTCTAGTTGCAACTGGTTGGTCTCTGCCACATCAGTAGGAAATCATATTCACCCATTTTAAGCCTATGTTGACTTGCCTATCAACATTGGCATCATACCTTACTTCCAATCTCAATTTGGGGGCCTCAATGTGAAAGCTAATTGACACTTTAAAATGCCTTCAGTTCTAGAGCAAGTATGTGGGTCTGCATTCTTATTCTACTGGGAAACCCAGAGTCCAAGCCTGATAACTATCCTCTATCCACCCCGCTGTGCGATGCTTCTTCCCAAAACCGCAAACAAAGCCCAAGACCAGTAGAAGGAAACCTGTCTTTTCCCAGTACTTTGGTTTGTTCCAAATTCATTCGTCCCCTTTTGAGACGCCTGGAACTGCCTTGCCTGCTTGACGTAAAGAAAACATTGCCGAGTGATGGTAGAAGACCAGGGCGATCGAGTGTGTGACACTCTTGGCACTGGGGGGTATAGTCCCAAATGTCTGGAAGTTGACGAGAAAGACGCAAGGAGATTGGCACGAAGTCGCAAAACAGGTGCGACCACTGTCAAACGGTAATGCTGGGCGTAGGTACCTCTTCTGCATACTTTGGCAGATGTACCGGGGTGGGATCAGCACTACCACTCGACACAAGTAGCAAACGGACTGCTAGATGCCATTTGTTGGTGGTTGTTGATGAAGGAGACACCTGCTAGGTGCACATGCCAGCCACATCTATTGCATCATGGCAATGCAGATATGGTCCTGCACACACAGCTTAGTAGCAAGTGTAACCGCCGTCAATGATGACATTGGAGCCAGTCATGAAGCTGGAAGCGTCACTAGCCAGGAAGACACAGAGGCCGTTCAGGTCATCAACACCACCAAGGCGGTCCTGAGGGGTGAGGGACTTCCAGATCTTCTTCTGAGCATCCAGGGCAGGAACACGGTTCAGGGCAGTGTCCATGTAACCAGGCGAAATGCAGTTGACGCGGATGTTGTACTTGGCCCACTCAGCAGCCAGGGACTTGCCAAACTGGATGACTCCAGCCTTGGAGGCGTTGTAGCAGGACTGCTCCTGAGGGTAGTTGACGATGCTGCCAGACATGGAGGCAACAAGGATGATAGAACCACCCTTGCCAGCCTTCATCATGGCGCGACCAACAGACTGGGAGACCAGGAAGGAGCCAGTGAGGTTAATGTCGATGAGACGACGGAACATGGCGGGGTCGTAGGTCTCGGCCTTGATGTTGGAGCTGTTTGAGAGACTTGGGTTAGTGGGGCTGCTAAGCGAAAGGGGGGATTGCTGTGCATTTGTGCACATCGCATTATGGGGCAATGACGTACTCAGCGATACCAGCGGAGTTGACCAGAACATCAGGAGCACCGTAGAGCTCGACAACGGAGTCGACTGCAGCGTTAATGGCAGCTCCGTCACGGACATCCACCTTAAAGAAGGTGACGGGCAGACCAGTCTTTTGGTGCATCTCAGCAGCAGCTTCATCACCAAGCTCCTGGTTTGCATCAAAAATGACAATTGCCTGCGCACCAGCTTCAGCGAGTGCGCGAGCCATGTAGTTACCCAGACCACGGGCACCACTGGAATTCAAGTCAGCCAATATTTTATACCAATTGACCACCAGCACAAAAAAAACCAATTAGGGAGGAACCCTATTGGCTGTATGAAGAAATTAAGGGAGATGGGGAGGGGGGGGGACTTACCCAGTGATAACAACAGTCTTGTTCATGCAAGAGAGCTTCTGCATCATCGGGGGCATCGCATCATAGGTCTTTCGGGTAAGAGGAACAACATTGTTGTTTTCGGGCTCAGGCGTGGGAGTCTCGGTCGGAGGACGAGAGTCGTGCTCGCGAACGGGGATTGAGAAATGGTCCGACTGGCCAGTGCCCTTCGCGTCAGGTGCATAAACCGATACGGGGATCTCCTTCTCGCGAACGACATCGCTCTTGAGGCGCGAGGCCGTCATCGAGAAGGGGCGAGCTGCCTGGCTGCGGTTCGCCAAGCGAGAAGCGGCGATGCGCGTGGCGCGAGGGATGAAGCGGTAGAGCATATTGACTGGATTTTTGTATCCGAATTTTCGAGTTCGTGTATGTGTGTGAGAGAGGAAGGGTGGGAGGACAGGTAGGTAGGTCAAGGCAAGGAGGGCAGGTGAGACGATTTGTTTGTGGGAAGAAGGGAGTTGAAGTGAACCTTGAGGGTGGAAGGTGTTAAATACGTCTCTGTCCGGTGCTCAATGACCCGAAGAAGGAAGTTGCGAAAGACGTCAAGCTTCTTGGTGAAAAGGGTGAAAAGGGTGAAGGGGGTAAAGAGTGGTCAGTGAATAAGAGGAAGCAAGCTGGCCAGGTTGGGGTGGGAGCGTGTAGAAGTTGATATAGGCCCGAGGGGAAGGAAAGGAGCTGGCCTGTGTTAACTAAGGCAAGGAAGGAAGGGACTGACAGTGAGGTATGTGTATCTGTGGGTAGGTAGGTAAGGTCAGGAAGACCAGGTCAGGTAGGTAGGTGTACCTTAGCTCACTCAGCCTGAGGAAGGAACAAGGAAGCATAACCAGGTACCTCTTTCCTAAAGACAGGTAGGTGCGAGTTAGAAGGCATAAACCTGGGCCAAGGAAGGAACGGGACCGCTACTATGAGATCTGGGGCAGGTGGCAGAGGGAAGGCGTCGAGACTGTCGGGTAACCGTATGCGTGCCTTCCCAGCTGAGATCCACCCAAGCTCGAGGTGAACACTGCGAAGAGTATAAGAGTAAGGTAGCTTGGGTGTTCCCTGGGCCCTGTATGTCACTGCCGCTACCTCCCTGACCTCAAGGTACCTTGAAGGTACGCGAAGTACAATGGTATTTTGCTAGCGCTGCAAATGATGCATGTGGAGAATCTAAGCGTGGCGTACAAGTATGGCGATTGCGGAACAGTTCTAGCGCTGCCGGGACCTAGTTATAGAGAGCTATCCACCGTGGATTTTTCGAAAGGGCGCTGAATGTGCCTACATGCTGTTACGCAGCAGAAAAGGTGTGGTTGCGTGGACACGAGTGAGTGAATCGGATTGTTTCGGCCGGTCGGGATGGGATGGGATGGGATGGGCAACTCGAGATCTGGACACCCCCTTCTCATGATGATGGATGATGGTCCAGGGGTCCAGGGCCTTTCGTACCTTTCTGCGTGGCATTTAGGGTGACCATCCCATGCAGGCAACACACACCCGTGGGCGGATGTATCTGCAGTTGCCGGGGTGGTTACTACCTCATACAACTGCGAAGCTCCCGGTACAGATGCCGCGAGGCTCATTCCCATTTTCCCTGATGGCGAGGAGTCGAGCAGTATATGATTACGGAGCAGAGTATTCTTCTCCGGCTCAGAAAAGACCAGCTGGCGACCAAGCGACCCCCTCCCCACCACCCCTCAAGTAAAGCTTGAACGCAACAGGACACTTCTTACCCGGATGTCATCTCCTAGAGCCTCACTTGTGTAGCATCAAGTTGACCCCCCAAAACTTGAAAGTATGGCTCCGGTATTGACTTCCATCCCTACTCCAATTCTCTCCAATTGCTGTCCTCGCCTGTAGGGACGCTGACATGGGCGCGGCAACAGTGAGGTGGGTGCGTCAGGCCGTGCGTGTGAGGTGGGTGGCGGCAACTCCGTCTGCTGGCCGTCACTTCACCTGGCTTCACCACCTCACCACCGCACGACTCCAAGGTGAAGTTGATGAGGTACGCAGTGACGCTAAGGCAGAACCCGCTGTAGCGTTATGACCCCCTTGCGTATCCACCCTACCGTAAGCATGGCTAGACGTCTAGCGTTTGTTAGGGTACGCCATACGTCAACGTACAGCGTCCAGCTCCCTTCCTCACGCTCGAATGGCAAATCTCGAGCTTATTCGACAGGTCCTACATGTATGTAGAGCCTTTTTTTTTTTCTGGGTCTGACTTGATGCTCTTGGGTGGTCCCTGATGCCTTCTTTGGCTGAGGTGCATTAAAGACGGCGAGAGTGACAGCGTTTCTGGCTGAACCCTGGGATTAGCTGTGGCCAAAGATGGGATGAGGCCTTGCCGCCCATTGCCATTCCACCGCTGCGCCCCTACAAGAAAGAAAAGCTTGTCGAGTTGAGGCGGTCCAGATACTTGTGCTGATAAGAAACCAGACATCATAAGTCGGAGTGGATGCCACCTCTGACGGACGGAACCTGAGAGCGTCATGCTGTAGGCCGCTAACTGACGGAGGCGGGAACAACGAGATGCCACTACTCCGGGATCTTGCCTGTCCCCGCCGCTGCGCTTTCAACGGCCCTTTGAGAGGACAGCTCTGGCTTACTTGTAGTCATCCCCTGCACCCAATTCCAGGTAACCAACAGCACACCCTCCGTACTGGCATCGGTGTTTTGGGTTGCAAGGCACCCTGATGCCGCGAACTCTACCCCCCTGCTTCATTCTTGTCTGGCTCCATGTCTGAGAAAACTGTGTAGAGACTTTGGGTCCCTGAATCCGGGATGAGAGATGAACGCTTTGCAGTTATTGCCCAGGGGGCCCGACTCGTTACAAGGCGGCTTTGCGTTTTCGGCCTTTGTCCATAAACCCCCGTTAGTCAAAGGTTTCTCTTGCATCATACGTACGGCCTGTTCGACGAAGAGGCTGGCAGCGCCCACTATGTACCCATCCACCGCCTGGTGTAGACCCTATTTAATGGGACCAAGTGGCATCCGTGGCCCAAAACGATGCAGCGGCCTCCGTCATGCCTTCTAAACGATTATTTTCTCAGTTAAGAAACGCGAAATTCGGGCTTCGGCATCAACTGCGAGTACGAGAGATTGATGGCAGTTACAGACGGCCAAGTGGCAAATAGCAGAGTGTTGATCACCCATCGAACGCATTCGACCAATGCGATTTGCTGGACAGTGTACTCCGTAGTGGGGAATGGGTTGCTACTCGATGATGTAAGAGATGGCAGTAGGTTTCTGAGCTGCTGCATCCCGATCCTTAACGGCCGAGGGCAGTCCATGGCATGCTTCGTAGTGTAAACGGTTCCAATTCTGGACTGATATTCTCTTTCGTCGTTGTCAAGCTGAATACTTGACGGAAGTACTCGAGTGACGGCAACTTTCCTTGTGCCAGCCGGAGTTGGCGAAGGTGTGTGGTGGAAGTTGGATGGGTGAGCTGACAGCCTCTCATGTAGCCATTGTCAAGGTAAGGACGACATTAAGCCGCAAGCTAAACTGCTGACACTAACTTGCTTCTCAGCTTGAACTCAGGGTTGTCGTCGGCCTCGCATGGTCTATAAAAGAATCCTTCAGCTCGTCGCCGCCACAGTGGCCAAGCTCTCTAAATCTTTCAAAATACCCAATCGCGCGGCGCCTTTGATGCATGAAGACTGCAGACCTTCTGTCGGTTCGCCTGTCAACTCGTGTCTGTCTTTAGTCTGTCTGAGATTGTACGCAGGTTCGAAAAGTCTCAGATGCGGGCCACCATGTCCGATTTCGGCCACGAAGAAGGAGTTGGGGTCTGACGAGCTTGTCTCTCAAGGCCCATGTCTGCGACACGGGAAAGAAAAGCAGCAGACTTAGACCTGTTCCCCAGGTCGGCGAACAATAGGTATACAGCAGGTATATTTGAAGGGCACAGATGGGGCTACAAACATCAAAGGCAAGACGATAGCAGTCGGACAAGCTTTTGGCCTGGGACTTTGTTTCGTAGCTATTAGTACATCAACAACTGTTGGTATTACTTCTGACGGGTTAACGTACTACCTGGGGCGCCCTGTATGTCCAGTCACCCTGCAGGTGTCGCTTTGCGACTCGACGATTCGATGAGCAACTGCTGTGAACCAATAGCAAACGAGGTATCCGGACTTGAGCAAAATTGTGTGGGTGATGGGCGGGCATTTGGTCGCCCAGGAGAATACTGTCGCATTTACGAACAGGGGGGCACGTGGCTGCCGTTAGACTTCGCAACCGTTTCATACGAGTCGACATCCGTCAGACAGCTCGGTGAAAGCTCTTGCTCCTCCTGACAGACAGGCCGCTTCGTGCAACGAGGAAACGTGGGACGGACAACTTTCCGAGAATGTGGACGGAATGATATCGTGTCTTAAATCTGGTGTCGGAGCACGGATAATGTTCTGCTCCTGTTGACGGTTGATGCTGATTTCCCGGGCGGCAAAGCAGGAGAGATTGGCCAACTGTTGTTACCCAAGAGGCTCCCAGCTACTCCAAAGAGCGCGTCGAGAGCGGAGGACAGCCCGCCCTGCTAGAAGAGTGTCGGATTGGAGCTGCGTAACCGGGCGGGCGGTGGGATCGAAGCCCCGGGCGCCCTTGCAGAGCACGCATCCTGGGCGCTGTCGGCAGGCGCCGGCAACAGGGGTCGATAGCAGAAGGGCCCCCGTCCCCAGTCTCGCGGACACATTGCGAGTGGTGAATGCTCGTAGCTGGCACAGGTTCGAGCTTGTCTTCTCGTTTTTGCCCTAAGTTCTTCTGTTTTTGTCTCTGATGAGATGATCTACCAATGCGTAGTAAACTTGACGACTTCATCGTCCGAGATGAAACACGAAGTAGTTGGTCAGGAATAATGCTGCGCGGTCCTTCACGTTGAACATGGATGGATGCAAGTTAGAGTCTGCAAGCGTCTTTGCGCAAGAGAAGAGCTGGAAGGAAAGCGACAACCCCTCACAAGAGTTTGCAGTTTGCTTCCCACTTGTTCGTAGCAATAGATTGGCCCGTACGGTGACTAGGTATCGACCTGGGGTATTGAGCTACCAGGAGACACAAAAGACAGGAGACCTTGAATCTGCTCCCGGTAATTACAGGCCAGATCCTGTGGGTGCCCCATGCTAACGAGAACTCGAGGTCAGAGAAAGGGGAAAGCATACACACTACGGATAGAGGGAAAGGAGACGTGGAAGCGTTCCCCGTCCCCAGTCGCTCCGCTTCACCGAGAAGCTCGTTTCGTACGGATAAAATTGTTGGCAATGCTGCTATACATGCCACGTCTTGTGGGGGAAATTGCTGGGTAAGACACCAGGTCCCATCTGCTGTTGGAATGTTGCAACAGCCATGGAACAATGATACCAAGGAAGGTGTCTTATTAGGAATTGGTCAGTTGACAGTCGAGATTTTCTCGGAGGTTGCCCAAGGCAGATGGAACAACTACCTGGGGGAAGCCGCATCGGCCATGACCCAGGCGTTTCTTTTTGCATGTACACGTGCAGCTGCCGGGAAGGTGCACCTGCTCGACTTGAGAACGCAAAGGAAGGTGAGAGTGGCCACCTCTCGCGCTGGTGTTTACGCATTATCTGAACGACTTCATGTTAGGTATCTACCCAAAATGAGTTGCTTTCTTCCTCGTGTTGCACAGAAACGTAGGGTTAAGTATGGTGTCCTGCCTGCTTACTCCAAAAACCTACCCGTCTATATTCCATCTAAGGCAAGCAGTTCTCCTTTGACGGTGATGAGACGAGACTCCTTGCGACGAGGGTACGCACCTTTGACATACCTACAATAAAAGCCTGCCATAAGGTACGCAGTTTGACTCTGCCTCGCAATTGTTGCTGTTGTTTTCCTTCGGTCGTCGGTGTCGTCAAAAACAGCACCCAAGCTTCGCTTCCCCATTTCCCGCCTCGCAGCCTCATCCTAGTTACCCCAGCTGTCCAACCCTCACTAACCTCCGCCCGAGCTGCCCAAAGTGGGCTGAAGCTCCCCCAAACCTGCACTTCACGATGCATGCTTGCTGCTGCCAGTGCGACGGGAAGGACGGAAAAATGGACACCTGGATTCCAGGCGTCCGCCAAGCCCGCAACCTTAACGTCTGCCCGAGCATGGGCTTGTAGCACAGACCTTTTGGTTGAAGCATTGCTGGACGTTTTTTTTGGCAATTTGATAATCCTCGTTCGCCAACTATTGCCACTATCCTACCCCGTATATTTTGCTGGTTTCCAGCTTCACTCTTCCCTTCATGAGCCATGTACAGGACCCTAGAGCCACGATGGATTGAGAGCAATGATCACACTCGCCTTCAATTGTGCTCCCGGAATCAGGAATCCGTTTCTTACCGGCCTGAAACTGCGATTACGCACCCAGCAATTCTCACATACTGGCGCCTTGGCGATACGAGGGCTATATGGCTCTCGGCTTCTAGCTCGACTTGACATGTCCATACCGAATAATATTCTGCAAGCCCGCAGGGGTCTTTGGTGAATGTCAAACTTGCATATGACTGGTCGTTTTGCAAGCAAGATCCAACTGAGCCTCACTTCCCACACAACATAGCTACCGCCCATATAAATGCTGTTCATCTTGGTTCCTCTGATCGACCACATCTCTCTGCCTGGAAAACTGGTCTCGTAGTGTGATAAATTGGGCCCCACTAACCATTGTCTATCATCATCAACTTGCTTGTGAGGCCTTTCTACTTGACGCTCTTCCTACATTGATTCTATTTTAAGCCCCTGTCACCCAAGACTATCATTGTTTCCCATCGCCGCTTGACTTCTGGGAGAAACAGAACTCGGGGCCAGCAGGCAGAGCGTAGGGCAGAAGCGTGAGTGATCTAGCAACTCTCCAATCAACGATTCCAAGTGGGCTGTGTTTTCATCCCAACACCACCAACCTGTAGGATGTTAGCTGAGTATTCGGGCGATTTATTGCGACAGGTTGTCTCTAGGTAAAGCTTTGCGCGAAGAGAGATGCCGTTCAGCGACCAGTATTTTCAATCGCTTTTTCCTCCTCCTCTGACGGGCCCTCACACTCATTGGGAAACAGGCCGGGATACTCCTCACTTCCCCCCACGGGATGAAACAGATGTCGAATGGCAAAGCCCTTCTAGAAGCCATTTTCTGCTGGGAGCTCCCTCGTTCTCGGTCGTTGCTGCGGTGCCAGCACGCAGCCCAGACCCCTAATTACTCCCCCCCTTTTGCCAGGGATACTATGGCTTTCGTCACTGTGTGATTAGAAAAGCTGGATCGCCTGCTTTGGGTTTTCGTCTTCGGAGTGTCTGCATCCGATGTTACGTCTTTGGCGAGACTGAGAGGTGGATGTCTGGCTGAACGAAGCTCCGGCATGTGGACTGTGAGAACTGTATCACTGCCTGAACGAAAATGCATAGATTCACGCACTCTTAGGTGTCATGGAGACAACGTATCTCGTGGGCGGGAGATCCCAAATCTCGCAGCTGAAGGAGATTTCTGGGTATGATCCATCTGGTCTGCATCCGCGGACCCGCGGTAGCCAAAGACTAACCGACTGACCAGTGAATGACCGATGAGGCGTTATTGCCGTGGTTATCTTTAGGCCCTACTATTTTCTTTTCAATTGGCAAGGCGTGAAACTTGAGCCGCGAAGAGATGGCTAGGTGTGCGGCTTCGCTTAAAGGATTACCTGTTGGCTGGACATCAAACAAAATGATGACCGAGGGCAACCAACGCGGACCATACTTGCGTTTGCGCTTGACATATCATTAGACGAAGTCTTTTCCTATTCCACTATCCGACCCAGGCTTATACATAAGAGTAGATAGAGATAGATGTAATGCTTCAGTTCTTACAGTGAGCACTCCGTATGATCCGCTGCAATCAATGTCAGGAAGGATGAAAAGGCCTAAGCATCAAGTCAATGAGAAAAAGGGTGGAAAGATCTTTTGCATAGCCTATATTCATGTGAGGCTGTTCCAACACGTCGGTGGTCGGGAAAAGCCAACTAAACAGGTCATCGGCCATCATGAGCAGTCTCCTCTATGGCAAGCTAGTCTACTCAATGTGCGCCGGATGTGCCGACACCACACGATGTGTGCGGTGTACATCTCTGTCGTCGAGCGAGGAGCAGATGCTGTTCCATCAACGACATGACCATCGATAATGTCCCCGTGTCTCGTTATTCAGCTAGGGCTGACGCGAGGCCAGCTAAAACACCATAGATCAGCCGAATCTTGGCGGCTTTTGTCGATACCCGCGTTTGACACTGGTTAGTGACCAATATGAACAACTTCAGTCTAATTGTCGAGCTCTCTTTCTTAGAATCACAATTCCTCCGGCTTCGTCCCAGTCTAGGTGCCAGGCTTTGCGCAAGCATCATGATATCTG
This sequence comes from Colletotrichum spinosum, assembly GCA_004366825.1. Lineage (NCBI taxonomy): Eukaryota > Fungi > Ascomycota > Sordariomycetes > Glomerellales > Glomerellaceae > Colletotrichum > Colletotrichum spinosum. Next base: position 119,374 of record QAPG01000016.1, on the reverse strand, counting down.
GACGTAGGAGACCCTCGGCAACTTGACCAAATATCTCTGACAGTATCCTTCGATTCCATGAGAATCGTCATTTCCAAATAAAGAAGATGTTGTTTCCAATCTCGAGGCAAGGAAGCAAACCAGAAAGATGTCATGGATGAACTCCTTTCGGGAGCTGCTCGGATAAGCCAATCGTTTCTAGGACAATGTCTTTTTACATTTGCCAATCCCAACTCGTTCCAAGACATCTACCCGTTGCTTGATATCGACAATACCCACCAGCTGAGAAGACCAGGCCATTGTGAGGTATAAGCATGGAAACTCCGTCCGTGACCTGATCAAAGACCGGTGGTACCTTCCCCGGAGTACATCGCGGCCAAAGACCAATCAACAGAACCCCTGAAGTCGTTTCCCAGAGAGAGTACCGTCAAGATCCCCAGCCGAGATGTCCCCACTGGAGCAGGGGACCGAGCCAACAAAAAATAGAAAGACATGCTGGCGCAACCTCCGGCTCAGATGCTCAACTCAAAACTACAAGTCCTCAACCTTGGAGACAGCTTCTCAGTGACACGCTGTATGACACTGTGAATGCAGCCGCCTCTGCCAAAAGGCTTCGCCGTCTCCATCGCAAAAATACCCTCCCGATATCACATGCAGCAGGCCACCTCCTTCTTCCGCAGAGTCCAGTAGCAGAAGCACCCAGAACTCCAAGAAAACTCTCATTGCTCATGCCCATCCGATTCTTTGAAAGCTCCGCAATACCATCTCTACGACAAACGCAGCCGTTGACGCGTACGCGCGTCGTCGCGCCCTTGCCGAAGGCGGTGCCGGCAAGGCACGGGTCAAAACTAAAAGTACCAACATCGAGCCCGCCTGAAGGGGCACCAACTCAACAAAAGAAACCATCATATCCATCTCCGCGCGTCAGCGGATGGTATTGTCTTCCTTCTGATCCTAGGATGCCTTCCACGGCTTCACCATGCCCACCAGATCGAGTTCCAAAGACTTCTATTCTTAGACGGAGCCAATACGAGCAGTATTTCAGCCCTGGATATGCACACCTCAACTCAGCTACCAAGCCACGACCCCTCTGGAATCAGAGTTATCTTGGGCGCCAGGACGCTTTGATTTCAACAGAGCGCTCATGAAGGCTGCCCACACCTCGCAGCCAGTAGTATACGATGTGAGAGTGTTCCGCATGAGGCGGAAGAATAGCCCACATGCATCTATCTATACGAGCGGCATCGAGGTTCTGATACTGGTTTTACTTTCTTGGTCTATTTTGACTTGGACCGTCCTTTCCTGTCCTAGTGTGGCTAGCTGGACCGAACCTCCATTTTCCACTTTGCGTCCTCCTGCAATCAAACCTCTGTAGGCTGGAGGTAGGCTGGAGACCTATGCCGGACCAGGAGACGCCATCAAATAGCAATTCGTACCTGTCCATGGCTGTCTCGTCTGAAAAATCGATCCTTTTCTTTTTTTTCAATGTTCCATACAAAGCAAGAGGAAAAAAAACCCCACACAACAGGTTTGCAAGTGGTTTGCCTGTCTGTCAGCCCCCTTCAAATTGAGTTGGCCAACCTTCTTGGTGGCCAAATCAAATCATGCGATTCATCGTCTCATCTCCTCCAACGACCAGCATTACCACCAGCCTCTAGAGGTTAGGCAGTTGAATTGGCCTGAAGTGGATACCTTGATCCAATCAGAAGAGAGGTTGCCCATATACAGCTGGGGGCCTGGCATTGAGGCATAGTAGTCGCCTCTTTGCAATACGTAACTGAAAAAAAGTGCAGACGTTGCTTGCCTTGCCAACAGTGGTGCTGATGCTGCATGGTGCGTGTGCAGACGCTGCCAAGAAGTGAAAAAGAAAAGGCCACAGAGCCTCTGCCAAAGTAGGCTAGGGGTTGCTCTGGCGTGGTATCTTGAAAGCAACAAAGAGTTGTGATCGATAAGCTCGAGAGCCTGCAAGCCATTGGGGCATTGATGCGCTAGGTTTTTTCTTGTACAAGCTGAAAGCACGTCACACTGTCTTGACCTTTCAGGAGCAAGATGGTGTGCTGAGCGAATGGAAAGAGACCTCGGACCAAATGCCAAGGCCAACAAAGCTTCCTGGGTATCTCAATGCACAGGTAAGGACAGCCTTGTGTTGAAGGTCTGTTGTCGTCAAGGTCGTGATTAATGTCGATGAGTCAACCGCCGAAAAATGTTCTTGGATGCTTGGCTGAAGGCTTCCTACTGCCCCTTCCGAGCCTTCTCCGCAACACGGGCTTCTCTTGCAGCACGCACCAAAGGTGACAGCTGAGAGAGGTCAACACATCCCTTCATGAACTCATGCTATGAAACTCATTAGTCATCTTTGAATACAGGATGGGGAGATGATGGGTATAACTAACTCTCAATAGGTCGTGGGCACTAGCCCTCTTCTCAGGGTCGACCTTGAGTGCAAAGTAGAGGAAGTCACGGAAGACTGGGGAAAGCTGGCCCTCCTCCTTGATCTGGGGGGTACCGTTGGTAGCGATCAACCACAGGGCTCTCAGAGGGGACTCTGTCAAGTAGGGCGGCTCTCCCTCGATCATCTCGATTGCCATGATTCCGAGAGACCAGATATCGACTTTGCGTCCGTACTCCTTACGCGTAACGACTTCAGGAGCCATCCAGTAAGGCGTACCAACCATAGTGGTGCGCTTGTTCTGGGCCTCGTTAATGGTCGCGCAGAAACCGAAATCAGCTACATCTTGTCAGTAAATTGAACACGTCAACATGGGCGGATGAAGGCCTCGTACTCAGCTTAATGTTTCCTTCCATCGACAGGAGAATGTTGTCGGACTTGATATCGCGATGAATGACCCCCTTCGAATGCAGGTGTTGCAAGCCCTTAAGCGTTTCACGGCAAACAGAGGCGATCTGTCCTTCAGTCATGATGTTGAAAGTAACAACATCCGTAAGGCTGCCACCCTCCATAAACTCCATGACGACCCAAAGTTCGCCTCCGCAGAGGTAGCTGTCGATGAAGTTGACAATGTTGGGGTGGGAGCTTTCCTTCATGACCAGGATCTCGTTAATGATGAGGTCCTTCTTCGGTTGCTGCTCCAGGTTCATCTGCTTGATGGCTACCAGGCGGTTGGTGCCCCGCTCGTATCCGGTGTAGACACCACCGGAGGCGCCCTGTCCAATCTTATTGAAGTTCTTGTACACATCGCGGGGGTCGCCCTCGGAGCAGATGCGCTTGAGGGCAGCAACGACATCGATACCGGTGCTCTGTCTGGGGCGGTGGCGGGGTCTGGAACCAGGCTGGCCGGGAACGCCAACTTGCTGTCTCTGGCCAGGGCCTCCGTTTGCCGTGGGGCCCTGCGGGTACTGCGATTGCGGCGGCGTCGGCTGTTGAGCGGGCTGTCTCTTGCTCGGGGCACGGCTAACCTGGCCCGACATGGCGGCCTGGGCCTGGGCCAAAGCCTGCTCTTGCTGCTGCTGCATGAGCTGCTGCTGGTAAATGTTTGCCTGAGGGGTCTGCTGGTTAGGGGTAGGGGCAACAAAGCCGGGGGCGGCGCCGTTTGCACGCGAGTTGGATCGGGACCGCGAGCGGTGCTCTCCGCGGTGCTCCTCGGGGAGCATGGGAATGTTCTCCTTCGGGGGCTGGTACGCGACGGGGGGCAGATCTTCGCCAGGCTGAGACATTCCAATGGCGGAATCCTTGGTGGCGGGGTACGGCGCGGTCCTCATCGGGAGGCTGACGGGGGGCCTCGGGGCCGGGCGGCTGGGCATGAGGTTTATGTCCTTGCCAGGACCTTTGGCGCTTCCTCCGACTCCGGGAACCGGGGGCGGCTGGCGGGGGTTCTCAAAAGATCCTTCATGATTGACAGTTGGAAACCTAGGGCTCGCAGGTGGACTGATCATCGGAGACATACCCATATAAGCTGGCGGATACATGCCTGGTGACATGGCACCCGACGGCGAGTTGTTTGCGTTTGCATTTGCATTTGCGTACTGACGGTAGTCAGGCGCTCTGGCATCGTGGAACTTTTCCAGTACCTGATCCTCGGCTGGCTTCTCGGTGGTCTCCTTGTAGAAGGTGAGGATATCGACCATGGTCTGGGGGTTCTCCCTGCGTTCCTTTTCGGGAATTCCACTCTCGTTGATTAATCTCTGCCATTCTTTCGGGAGACCCTAGCAGTAACAAATCAGCAACAAGACGACTGGGGAATAAACAAGGAAAGAGAATAACGCGCGGTCGCAACGACCGGATGCGGAAGCAGCAGAGCTGGGAAGCGCAAGCAAGACAGAGGATTGCAGGAGAGGGGGCCACTGACGGTGAACTGGCCGGTAGAGCTGTCGTAACCGACATGGGTGACATGAACAGGGTTCTCAGGCGCCGAAATGACTGGCTTCTTGGGGGCGCCGACCAGACTGTTCATGAAGCCAGAGAAACCCGACTTCTTGCGCAGGACGCCCATGCGAGGCTCCTTTGCCTCGTCCGAGTATCGCTTGGGACTGATCATTGAATTCTCCGCCATCCTGCCGCCTTGTGATTTTTCGTTCATCATGGAGTAATCGTTCGTGAAGCTCGTGGACTGGCGAAGTCGGGGGCTCTTTGTGATGCGCGTGTCGGTTGCGGATTTTAGCAACGGAATAGGAGCGTTTTGACGGTGGTATGCGACGCCTTGTTGGCCGTAAGGGTGAGGTTGCGGCTGGGGAAGAGGATGGCTCGAGGCGGTGACAGGCGACTTGGTCTGCTCGATGCGGTTCAGTACGGCAGCACCGTCGAATGGAGCGCCGATGAATTCGTCGTGCGGCTGCGTCGACAATGGCGCGCTGGGGTCGGCGGAGGAATCACTGCTGTGGGCGATGCCGATGCCGACACCAACAGCGGTACCTACAGGGCTGGACGGGTTGTGTTGGTTGAGGTGGTGGGAGTTGTTGATGTTGTTTGGATAATGGTAACTATTTTGGTGAAGAGGGAAGGCGTGAGAGTGAGAGAAGTGGGCTTGGGCTTGGGCGTGGGAGTTGGAGTTGGCGCCAGCACTGGCGTGAGGGTGGGCTAGGGCGTGGGTTTGGTAGGTGGAGGAGGTCTGAGCCTGAGCGTGAGCGTGAACCTGAACCTGAGCTTGGGGGTTGTGAGTTTGGTGTGTACCCGTACTCGGGGAAGGAGCGAAGCCAGCGAATTGACCTTGAGGCAGGATGGGGGAGGGATTGGGAAGGTGCGTCTGGTTCGTCGAAGGAAGATGACGGGGAGAGGAACCGTTGGAAGCAGCCGGGTGAGCAACGAGACTATGCGCAGATGCAGCGTTTGAGGGGGTCGTCCTGGCTGGTGGAGCGGAAGGCGCGCGCCTGAGGCTGGTAGAGCTTCGTTTGCTCTGGATTGAGAAAGCGTCCCGATCGATGCCACCGTCGACACCGCTTGACGAGCGGGTATGGGTCTGGTAGCTTGACGGAGGCTTCTTGGTGAGCCTGCGACGCTGAGAGGTGCCGTTGGAGAGGGTTGTGCTCTCCATGATACAATCCCTAACGAGTCCAAAGCGTCGAGGTTGAGGAGTGAGGTGAGGCGACGTCAGGCACGCGCAGTTATCTCGGTCTGCACTGCACTGCACTGCACTACGTGCGTAGTGTACACCAAGTAGATGGGTTCGGTTGGTTAGAATAATGCCTGCTGGTGCTGGTACCGACCGTCTGTCTGTCTGCCCACAGAGTATATGCAGCACACCTCAGCACAGAGTACAGAGAGAAAGCGTAATGTGCGTACGGCACTCCTATGCTGCGACCGCGGCTGCGGCTGCTCCACGCTGCGTACGTAGCGTCAAGTTCAAGTCAAGCGAAGTGAGGTCCGGTAGGGTATGGGACAGGTAGCCAGGCAGGCAGGGCAGAGACAAGACAAGGGAAGTGAAAAAGGGCGAAAAAGAGGGTAAGGCAACGAAGAGAGGGTGTGAGAGGAGGAAAAATCAGTCTCAGTCTCAGTGCGGTAAGGTAAGTCGAGGTGAGGTAAGGTCTGTTAACGACGGCGTGTTGTTTCCGTCTGCACTCAACCCGCTCTCATTACAATTTTTTTTTTCTCCGAGAGGGAAAAAATGAGTCCGCAGTGTAGGTGAAGGGAGGTCGAGCGGAAGTGACAAGCTCAGAGTCGACAGGGAGAAACGTCGACAGTGTAAGGTGAGGTCAGGTAAAATATGCGTATGTCGGAGACAGGACAGACAGATGGACGGACGGACGCAAGGCAGGTAGACAGACGGGCGGCAGAGATATGCATGCACGTTTGTCTGACTGGACCGTCGTGTCTGGTCTGTGCCTATGTCTGACTGGGACCGGGACTGATGGCGTTTGGGACTGGGATTGGGATTCGGCGTCTGCACCGCGAGGAAACGGAATGCAACGGCGATGTTGTGAGGTTGTAATGCGTATCCCGATGTACACGATAAAGGGTCAAAGATGCAATATGGGTAAAGGCGGCCGATTCGAGAATACGCAATCTCAGATTCAATATGAGCAGCGCAGCAGCATCATCGTCGTCATCGTTATCATCCAGCAGAGTAAGGCAAGGGCATTGTGTTGTACATAGATGTCGGAAGGGGAGGTGAAATGGAGGTGCCTTATCTCCAAGGTAGAGGCAGAAGCACCACCACCAGCGAGCCATGATCAATCAATCCGACTCGCCCTGAGCGGGCACCCTTCTTTCGAACCCGGGCCGCATGGTTATTGGATACTGCTTACTTGTACTCCGTACAGCTAATTAGAATGAGGAGCGGCCTGGAGTTCGTATCGTAACATGGCCAGCCGAGCGAGCGAAAAACGACCTGCCAAGGCGAGATGAGGTACCTCAGGCAGTGAGACGTGGGAGAGCACCTACCTATCTACTCTGTGTCCGTACAGATACAAGCAACCGTCGCTGTCTGTAATTTTGGGGCAGCATGAGAACAGAGCCAAAGTGTGGGTATCTGGACTGTGTGGTGTGGGCTGCTCTCCTCACATCTTCACGAGCCTTGCTCTCTCCCTCTCCCTCCTGCTGTTTATTCCTGCTGCACTTGTAGCTGACGACCTTGGTTGTTTTGGTTTGTCGTTGTCAGGGTGTTGTGTGTTGTCAATTGCTGAATTTTTACCTACCCAACCTAAGGTGCTCCTGTTATGGACCCCGGAGCTGGCCATTTGAGGGGCAGCTGCTCGACGAGGAAGGCCTGCCCGGCTTCGCATCTGCTGATGAATGGAAGAAACGGAGTTAGCGCACTACTGACTGGTACAGAAACAGAGGGCACGATTGCGCCATGAGGCGAAGTACCCATGTGGCAGGGCATCCTCAGCAGGTTTCTTCATGTAGGGTGTGATGCAATGTCGCTGCGAAGATGGATGCACAATTGGGCGGTGGTTGTTGGAGAGGTCTCCGGGTATCAGCTTTGGGCTGCGCTGCCTGGGCACTGAATCTCTCGATGAAAAAACCACCATTATGGCACTCCGTATCGTACCTAGGTAGGTTGCTATTAATTACCCACCTTACCTAAGGCATCAACAGAAGCAATAGCATCGCTATTGGCGATTGTCAACCTCCACTCCGGCGCTGTCCGTCGTCCACTACACCACTGCAAACACTATGACAACGCCATGCGCAGTACGTAGTATGTGCCCAGCGGATGGTAAAGAGCCCCAGCAAAGTGTGAAGTGAAGTGTGCGCTGTCTTCGGAGGATGAATGGACGCAGACGGGGCACTTGGACTGGGCTAACGCCAAGTCAGTTAGTCTGGGGGCCGTGTGGCCGTGTGGCATTGAGATGTGGTGTGGTGGGTGGGGGACTGATATTTGTGGAGGTTCTCTCGGTACATACTGTTCTGGCTAGGAGTACCTAGTTCGCTCACCCAACAAGTAGGGTACTACGGGTACTGTCAGTGTATCTGACGTGGAAGTGCCTTCGGTGGGCCGTGATTTTTCCCTTTGTTTTTCCCCGTCTACCCTGCGCTTTTGAGATGACAGAGCCCTGCCTGCAGGAGCGGGTGCGAGGGGCTCTTTCCGGAACGAGGGCTTTACAGTGCGCGTTGCAAACCCAGGCCGTTTACTCAACACACTCACCATTCCCCGCCCTTCAACATATAGTGTTACGAGGAAAACATACTGAGTAAAGCCATGTGAGAGGTAGGTCGTCCCAGACGATTTGTTACAGTCGTCAGTGTGCCCTCGAGAACGAGACAAATGTCGAGGCACATAGAGCGAGATGAAGTCGAACACGTCCAACATGTACCACGCACGACTCGATCTGCCGACCGTCTCCCGTGTTTGAGTGGCTTTGCACTTTTGGATTGCCGGAAGCTTGAGTTGCAACGAGAAAAGAAACCATTTAATGAACAGGTGCTGGCGCGTACAGACTACCTAGAGTATTACCTGCTACCTGAACTTCCTTTTGCTCGCCGTATCTATCCGTCATGGTCATGGGCTTCATCCCGAGCTGTCGAAATTGTCATTCGTCAACTTGCGGACACGGCCGAGCCAATGTGCTGTGAATGGACTGTTTAGTCTGCACCATGTGTTCCAGAGGGAAATCATCCCAGGCTCGCCAATCGTCTTTTCTTCTTTCTTGCCTGCCCCGTCTACTGACAGTCAGTATACCGAACTGTTTGATACCTTCATCATCATAGAGAACGGCGGCAGGCCAGCCAGCCTACGCAGTAGGCAGGGTGGTATGGAATGGTATGCGGCCTGATGAGTGCTGGCTGGACTGGCGTGATGCCCATTGCGTTGAGGTTGCTTGCGCGGCGCGCCAGCCCTGTCACAGTGTGAAAGCCATACTCCAGCATGTCTCCATTGCCCCTCACCTCACCCAGCTTTTGAGGGCCAGCAAGGCTAAGGATTCCCACCTCGGGAGAATTTTGCCTCTACTATGTATGTAGTCGAGATGGAAACTCCACCAGTGCGAGACCGCTTGATCTAATTAGAGGCCATGAGAGCGTGCAGATTACGAAGACAGAAGCACAGGATTGTGGTATGCCCATTGTGCCGCATCGTGCCACAGCGCAGTTTGGCTTGGCTCCAGCTCGAACGAGGCAGGCTTCGGGCAGCCAACAAGCGCCTCGTGTGATGCGGGGGTGTGGTCGTAGTTGATGGTGGTGCAGAAAGTCTCGTGCTCAGAATAGATGTAGTACGTAGTCAGGTATTAGTATGCCTCCATCAAAGTCTGCTCTCTGGCAGCTCCGTCTGGACGCTGCTACTTGAGCGAACTAGAGCGAGCTTGCCGATCGTGTAAGCTGCGCCTGCAGACCCTACACTAGGATCTCTGGTCTGCGTATCCTAAGAACCCTCAATCTTTCTGCTTTTTTGTCTTGTACATGGAGAATTGGCGGCGTGTTTGGGAGGGTAGGGGAGCTAAGGACTCGGTGCAGCTCCTGGGCCCTCTCCCGCGTCTGTGGTTCAAACTGATTGCATCGGGACGAGGTGGACGCAACATCAACTAGCTTTGGGCCGTGGACCGTTGGCACCAGCTTTGATGCTTGCTGGTGAATTCCTCGTGAGCTAGCAGTATGTCGCAGTCGGTGCTCTGCTTCAGCTAGCCATTCGCGGCTGGAGCTTCGACTTGGCGGTCGGTCCCTGACCAATTTCAATGGCAGTTCGCGTGTCTGAGATTTTTCTGGTTAACGGGAGATGTTGATCACTAGGCGGCTCAAGTCGCTAGTGCACCATGTTGTATGGTAAGGCCAGTTTCGGGGATCCAGAATGAGGGTCGCCATCGAGGTCGGCGTCTTGCTTTGGTTCGCATCAGCGCCAGGAGGCTTGAATGCTCTTGCAAGTAATACTCTGCAGCTGCCGTGAGAAAAGCGCGGGTAGGGTATTAGAGGAAATGGATAGTGTCGATGTCCACGCTAGCTGTTCTGTTCTCGCACAGCGCATAGATTCCAGAACGATACGACGAAGGCAGTTGCACTAGCCTGTGGAAGTCTCGTTGATGATGTTGGACTCGAGTTTAGGGTCGATGTACGGGTAGTTAGGCGGACAAGCGACGCAGACTGCAGGCTACCTAGCCTGACATGGGTACGGAAAGGCGACCTAGATATGCATACCTAGGCCGACAGAATGCTTTGATTGAAGATAATCAGTAGGCCTAGATGGGAAGGGGCTAATGGTGTGCAGTAAGATGCGACATGGTATGCAGCACACGATGTGGAAAGTCAACAGTTCGGGTCAGGAATGAGGCCGAATTGAGGCGGGATGATGTGATCGATGTTATGCGTCAAAATTGTGTTTGGTTTTGGAGGTCACATAGCCTTCTGGCCTTACACATGAGGTCGTGTTTTGTGTGAGTGTACAGATACTCGTAGGCATGGTGCCTAACATTGCCCTACCAGCAATCTGGGCAAGGGAGGTGAAAGCGGACTCAAGAGACGAGATGATGGCACCTGCTGTTTAGTGTTCCGAGCTTATTTCTTCGTTCTTTACTGGTTTGAGCCTTCCGTCTAATGACCTTATTTGCTTGTCGACAGGGAGATGCCTTCTCCCAACAAGTCAGAATCTGCCACTCCTGTGTAATCGCGACCACGCGTCGACGACCCTGACTGGGAGAGCCCAGTGTTGATGCTGCATTGAACACCCTCAAACCTTCTGGACTGGACCAACATTAGGAAGGAAGGTACGGATGCAGTGTGTCGGACGGGGTGATGTAAGCTGAATCATGGACAATTTTACTCGAGGAAAGAGGCAGAACTTGTGGACAGCTTCTTCCTAGAATCTCAAGTTTCGTAAGACGAAACAAATTGCCTTTTCATGCCATCTAGTGTATACAGATATAGATGAGCAAGCAGTCGAGAACGGTACCAGAAAGGCTCTGTTTCACAGCTTTATGTGCTCATACTGCGCAAGTTGTTGGCACATCTGTATTTGGGTCAGCCTTCGGGCCACAGAGACGAAGCGGCCAAATTCACATGTAGAGGCTACATAGGTACCGACTTATACTGGAGCTAAAGCTGTCCTAGGTAAGTAGGCTGGCCTGAGCTAGAGCTAGAGCTCCTTGTAATTACATGGTAGAGCTCTACGCAATTAGTTAGCTATCCTGGCAAGCGGGCCTGTACTGGGAATTTTCCATCGTTCATGTTTCAACCCAATGGGACCTTAGGCTCCCGGGTCCACCCAAAGAGTCCCAGCAATGCTTCACAGTTAACGCCTTCGTTTCTCTGCTGTCCAGCGGCAAGATATTCTTTTCCTTCCCACGAGCACCTGGCTATAACAACAGAGCTTCCAGGACTCGCTCATCCTTCCAGGCGCCTCAGGGTCCCAGGAGAAACTCTGCTCACATTGCACGCGCCTTGCTTCGCGTTGAGCCGGCACCGGCCGCATCTTCCGGGCAGACTGGCTCGGAACAATCGAAGTCGTCTGATCCCGTCCCCAATGTCCGTGCACGTTCGCCGACGGTAACTCGGACAGAGAAAACGTGGTGATGGTGTGAGGTGCTGTAACCTTCTCACACGAGGGCCGTACTTGTAGTTCAATCCGGTTTGAGCATCTCGCCTGCTTTCTGGCTGGAGGGGCTTTTCACAACTGACTTTGGCCATATCAGTATCGCCAACGGAATGGACTCAACGACGACGACCAGGCGGCCGTTCTTCGTGTCTACAGAAAACCGTTACACCAGTTAAATAAGGTCCCGTTCCCGTGCCAGGGTCGATGTTGAGACTGGGATGCGACCAAGGAACTCGTGTCCAATGGCATCACCATCTCCGTCGCATGCATCGGTGCCCACTCGCTACCTCTCATCTCGTTGATTGCGAGGAGATGAGACCGTTAACCGCGCCATTGGGAAAGGAGATTGGTCAATACTGCCTGCCAACGTTCTTTTCATCACTTGACAGAATCGTCGCACGAACTATGGGTAGCTTCTAGCCCTGAGCCTCTCAAGGCCCCTCTCCAAGGGGAGCTCTTTGAAAGCAACGACATAATCACGTAGGTGCAACATCAGAACCAACTTGCGATGCGTTCCATGTGCTACTGCTAGCCTCAATCTTTACGTTGAAGCGCTTCTAGCTGTGTGATTTCTCTTGGCTCATATGCCGTCCCCATATTCCAGCCTAGCATTGCCGACAACTTGCGCAGCCACGACCTTGAAGAAAGTTCCGGGCCCAAAGACGCGCCTATCTCCATATTCGCGATACACGATGTGAAGCGAACAGTGTCCAACATACTCATCTTCTACCAGACATGCTGGTTGGGAACAGTGCCGACCCAGACCCAGGCATTCGTATGAACGTGTTACTGTGCGAGGTGATGTAAGTGCCCCAACGCAATACAGTTCGGTTGCGTCGAACCATTTTCGCTTCGGGTCTGCGAGTCCAAGTCATCACACCCAAACTGTCGACATCATCATCTGACCTGAGTTTCCAGCGCAATTGACACGTGTATTACCCAAACCACGGTCTGATAATGACTTCGTGTTCGTTTGTTCTTACCACTGCGACGAATAGGACTATGGCCCACGTTTTCTTACCTGTGCTCGCTTGCTTGGCCGGATAATGCAGCCTCATGTATTGTCACTTCAAGGCTCCAGAGCACGACATGTTTCTCCCTGCCACCAATGTTTAGCAACGTCGTACGGCTGTGGCATCTCTGTTTGTCTCTGCGACAAGCCAGAAGAAAGCCCCCTGCCGCTGTTCCTGCAGAACATACGGAAGCATACGTCCCAAATGCAGCCGTTTGCCCCTGCATCTAATCTGAGAGACGAGGGGTGGCTCGTTGCGCCTAGGATGGCTGTCACGTCGCTTCTGAATTGATTCAGCTGAAGCTCTCACAGACTGCATTCCTTCTCCCTGTCAGAACGAGAATTGCACGCCATAGTCAACATCATCCCGAGGAGGGCATCGGAATTTAGGCTGCCTAGACTCTGGCTATCAGAAGTATAGGGTGACATGGAATCCACCGTCTCTCGCCTTGATCTGCATATACAAAGAACCTCAACGCGGACCTTTGCATTAGAGTCTTACACTATATAACAACGGCCTCCTGGATCGAGGTCGCCGTCGCTGCAAAGCCTACGGCTGGTTGCAGTGGCCCAAACTCTTACTATCTCGGCCCTGTGTTTGGTTGGCCGGGTGCCTCCGATGTGTCACAGAGAGAAATGAACCTGATTATTTAATAGAATCTCGTCACTTCCAAACCCGTACCGGTTTCAGTTGGATCACGGGTTCCTTCATGTCCCTACTACAGCCCACCAGAATGCGACACTCCACTCAATCAAATGAATCGGAAAATTACTCGAAAGTCGCCTTTGATAGTGAACTGCTCACGTGGCGCCCATGTGTTTGCCTCAAATAGCTTACATGCGTAGCATTGAATTGCATGATGCGGCGCATCTGGCGCCACAAGAAGGGCGGACACACTGGTTGTGACGTGTTGCAGCTCAGTATGTATAGAATATATGCTCCTCGTTTTTGTCCTCGCGGTCTGTCTATTCACTGTGCTTTACCGAACAGCAGACTTCACAACCCACTAACATGCGCAGAATCTTCTATATCCTGCCATCTGCTTTGGCAGCTCGACAAATGGAAGAGCTCGCCGCAACAGTGTCGTTAGTAGATGCAGTCTAAGTCTGCAAGGATGATACCCGGACTCGGACGTCCCCCGGCTTCGCCCCACCAAAAACGTTCTCGGAGTAGAGTCGGAAGATGGCCAGACAGTTTGAGTCGAACCGAGCCCCACGTGATTCGGGGCGGTGATCGGAGCCCCGGGAGGGACGACGATAGGTAAAGAGAAAGCGCCGCCCTAAGGTGTTCTTTCCTTCCTCAACGGCCACCACAACGGTCAGCTCACGTAAGCAGCTCTAGGCTGTGGCTCAGGCTAAAGGTGGGGTCTGTCAAAGTGGGTTAAAGCCCAGTGACCGACCGGAACTCAGTACTCATGGGGGACACTAGGAACCTTTCTGGAAGGAGATCCCTGCAGTCAGAAATTCCATCCCCGATTGAACACCATCGTGGAGTCGAGAAACTTCCACCTCACCCTTTATTCCCCATCCGAGCTTCGCAGCCATCTTCACCTTCATCCTTTCCCCCCTATACCTCCATCCTCTTTCATACATCAATTGACCGGATCTCCTTCCTGTCGCTGTCGCGCCCTCCTGGTTCCTGCCTTCACTGGATTCGATCACTGTTGCCGTTTAGGGTCAACATGTTCTAAGCCAGCATCACAGCTCAACTCTCCCCGGTTATCTGCTGCTCTACGGTTTCTCACGCTTCGGCCTTCTTTAACCGGAAAGCCGATTCTACTGGTCTTGTCCCCAACTGCCGTATATTTCGTCAGTTGTAAGTCTGCATCGAGAACTTTTCTTCCTGCGTAACTGCTTTGCGCTCATGTCGTCGCGACCGCGCTGACCGGGACCGCCCGCCCCCTTACAGATATACCGAAATCATCAGGAACTCATCCTCGATAACGTCAACCACCGCGAATCAAAATGGCCTCTATTGAATCCACTGTCGCCAACGGCTCTGAGACTTCGGCTGCCCAGAAGCTTCTCCAGACTCACGTCGACCACCACCCCACTGTCACTGTCGAGGACGTCCCCGACGAAGACCTTCCCTTGAAGAACTCCAATGCCGGTGACTCTGCCTCTTGGGCCGAGCCCATCTCGACTAAAGCTGCTGGAAAGCAGAAGGAGTCTTCCGCTCCTGGAAAGAAGCTCGACACCCAATCCCACGAGCTCTTCCCCGAGCTCGGTGCCTCGAAGCCCAAGGGCAGCCCCAACGTCGCTCCCATCTGGGGAGCCAAGAGCAATGTCTCCACTCCCGCCAACGGTCTTTCTCGCTCGTCCACCCCTACTTCGGGTGTCGCAACCCCCAAGAATGGTCCTCCTCCCATGTCGATCCCTGGCCGCAACGTTGAGACTGTCGTGCTGGAGCCTCAGTACATCCTTCCCCGCAACCAGCTGAAGCGTCCCATTCCCGACACTATCAAGGACATCAACCGCAAATCGCGCGCCAACATCACTCTTTCTACCGCCACCAACGGTCGCCTCAGATTCGATGCGACAGGTCCTCAGGAGATTGCTCAACAGGCCCTGAAGGACCTCGTCCAGCAGATCGGCACCAAGGTCAGTCTCGAAGTTCCTTCAAATGAGGCGCAGCCTGCTAACATCCACCGCAGACCACTATCCGAGTCCCTATTCCCCAGTCCGCCCGCGCCCACATCATTGGAAAGGGAGGCTCCACGATCAAGGCTATTCAGGAGAAATCTGGAGCGCGTGTGCAGCTTCCCAAGGTCGAGGAGGGCAGCGGTCCCATTGACGAGGACGACGACTCCACAATCGATGTTCTCGTTGAGGGTAACGCCTTGTCTGCTGCTTCTGCCCAGAACGAGATTAAGAAAATCGCTGGTGAGCGCGCTGCAAATGTTAACACCAAGCTCCGCGGTATCCCGGCCGAGTTTTACCCCTTCATCGCCGGCCCCAGCAACACCCACATTGGCCGTTTCGAGAACAATGGTGTCCGGGTTCAAGTCCCTTCCCACCAAATCTGGGCACCTCGAGGCCGCAGCCTGGCCGTGAACGAGGGAGAGCGCCCTGTCTTCCCCCCTGCTGCCGACAACCACATCCAGCTGGCCGGTGATCGCGCTGCGGTGCAGGCCGTCCGTGCGGAGATTGAGCGTCGTGTCCAGGAACTGCAGAGCCAGCTTGCCGTTGACCAGTTTAGTCTCCAGAAAGGTCGTCACCAGTTCATTGCCGGCCGTCGCGGTGAAGATCTGGATGACTTCTTTGGCCAGACTGGGTGCACCATCTTGCTCCCCACTGATGATGATGACGACTCCGTCACGGTCATTGGCCCTGCTTCCCAGATCAGACATGGTGTTGAGACCGCCATGGACAGAGCCATGAACATGCAGTTCTCCACCTTTGACATTGGACGTTTCCACAAGAACGCCCCTGGCGGTGATGCGAACCACGCTCGCCACGTCACTCGTTTCCTGAGACACCGCGACCTGTTTGATGAGATTGAGAGCGCTCACAACACCCACATCAACACTCCCTTCAACCCCAGCGGTCCCTCTCACTATGAGCTGTACTCGCGTGATGGCAAGAATGTTCTCCAGGCTCAATCGGCTATTGAGAAGATTGTCCACGCCATCCCCCCTGCCAGAATTGTTCCCATTCCCGTTGACCCCTTCTACCACCAGTACTTGGGCAAGGACGTCAGCCCCCGCATGAGGGATAACCACGGTGTTCAAGTTGTCTTGCCCGAGTCCGTTGAGCCCAATGCTCCTGTCCTCTTGGTGTACGAGGGTCCTTCTGCCGCTGAGTCCAAGCCTCAGATCAAGACCGGCCGCCCTTCCCAAGATGAAGTCCGTGCCTTCCAGCAAAGCCTGGAGGATGCTCGCAAGCAAATCCTCGACATCATCAACAAGCAAGAGCAGATTGCCTCCGCCTCTGTTGACGTTCCCCAGAAGTAAGTAAAGAACCTAAATCAAGCCCACCACAGGGTGCTGACGGATCTGTCTAGGTTCCACGAGCGCCTCCGCAGATTTATCAAGAAGGAGCAGGCCAATCGTGCCAACGACCAGATCCCTATTCGCGTGTCCTCTGTTGGCACGGTCGTCACCCTGCGTGGCCCCGCATCCGCAGTCAAGAACCTCGAGGCCAAGGTCCTCGCTTTTGTCGAGCAGGAGAAGGAGGACGAGAAGGAGCGTGGCTTCACCCTCTCCTTTGACTTTCCCCAGAAGTTTGCCAACCACCTTATCGGCAAAGGCGGCTCCAACATTAAGGAGCTTCGTGAGCGCTTTGACGTCGAGATCCAGGTGCAAGATGGCAAGGTTGAGCTCAAGGGTCCCAAGGCCAAGGCGGAGGCTGCCAAGGGTCACATTTCGTCCCTCGGCCGTTCTCTTGCTGACGAAGTCACCCACGTTCTCAAGGTCGAGCCCAAGTTCCACCGAGAGCTCATCGGCGCGGGTGGTAGTGTTACCAACCGTTTGCAGACCAAGTACAAGGTCCTGATCTTCTTCCCCAGGTCTGGCAAGAGCTCCAAGGACGATGAGGCGAATGATGCTGCGAGCGATGCTGGCAAGCCCAAACGCCACCAGGAGCCTGACGAGGTTATCATCCGTGGTCCCAAGAAGGGAGCGGACGAGGCTCGTGATGAGATCCTGTCTCTCCTTCAGTACCTGAAGGATACTTCATTCACCGCCACAGTTTCAGTTCAGCAAAAGCAGGTTCCGTCCATCATTGGTCAGGGTGGTGCTGCTCTGGAAGAGCTCCGCCAGGCCACTGGAGCAAAGATTGATATTCCCAGTGGACGCGATTCTGAGACTGTTGACATCCAGATCAAGGGCACTAAGAGTCAGGTTGCTGCTGCTGAGAAGGCCTTGAAGGAGAAGAAGGAGATTTTCAATGACACCATTGTGCGGACCCTTGAGGTTGATAAGAAGCACCACAAGTCACTCATTGGTGCGGCAGGTAAGACCCTCTATGCCCTGTCATATATGTCTTGATTCACACAGCTTACAATAATAGGTGCCAACCTGCGCGATATTGTTGTCAAGGCTGGTGGTTCTGATGACCGCCGCGAGCTTGCTCGCACCATTCAGTTCCCCAAGCAGGATACTGAGGCCAACACCATCAAGGTGGAGGGCCGCTCAGACATTGTCAATAAGATCTGTGCCAGAATTAAGGAGATTGTTGCTGAGAAGGAGAGCCAAGTCACAGAGATTCTCGACGTGCCTACTGAGAAGCATAGAACCCTCATTGGCCGTGGTGGAGAGACCAAGCGCCAGCTTGAGTCTCAGCTGTCAGTCTCTATTGACATCCCTCGCCAGGGTGATGGCAAGACTGGTGTCAAGATCACTGGGCGCCCAGAGCTTGTTGAGAAGGCTAAGGAGCATATTGCTTCACTTGTCAAGGAACAGGAGGGTGAGACCCTCCAAGTCCCCCGTGGTCTTCACCACGCCATCTCCAACAATGGCCAGTTCTTCCGCCAGCTGCGCAACAACCACCAGATCTCTGTGGACCATGCTGGTGCCACTCTGCCTCCCAAGCCCAGTGCAGCCAGCCGCAGCAATGGCGCCTCGCTGCCTCTTATCACTGATGACAACGCCAACCCTGATGCTCCCAACTGGATTGTGGTAGAGACTGGTGGTGGTGAGGCTGGCGAAATTCCCTGGGTCCTCCGTGGCTCCCCTGAGAACATTGAGAAGGCCAAGGCTGCTATTGCCAACGCCATCCAACAGGCCCGCAAGAACACCCACACTGGCTACCTGGTCCTGCCAGACTCCAAGACCTACCGCTACGTTATTGGTCAAGGTGGTAGCAAAGTTAACTCCATCCGCAAGCAGAGCGGCTGCAAGATCAACGTTCCCCGTAACGATGATAAGGAGGATGCCATTGAAGTTATTGGTACTGCTGATGGCATTGAGGAGGCCAAGAAGCTTATCCTGGCTGCTGTCAGTGAAGGACAGGCCCCTCGTGCTCCCCGTGATTAGAGATTCAGAGAGCAGGTGGAGCCTCAGCCTCAAGAGTTTGTTCATCAGTCCAGATTCCAGTCGAACTATTCTGTTACTGACTGGGCTGACGAACCCATGAACGAACCCTTTCCAAAGCCCCTGGAATGGTAATCAAAATGAAAACGTGACGAAGGCGGTCACAGGCAAAGTGGGCCGTGATACGATTTGCCCACGAGGTAGACAGACTTGTTTGGGCTAGGGGATATGCAAATGTCGGAAAGTGCATAGAAATGAAATGCCACCAAACATAAGAAGAAGACACAAAACTAGAGACTGGATCCATGTCACTTTGTGTTTCCGCTGAGATATAGTGAAATGTTTTGTTCCCAAGTGTATGATGTACGGTGGCAAACTGTACGAAGCAGTAGTTCCATATGGTGTTGGGTCTCATGAACAGCTGCTAGGCCTATCGATAAACAAAGTAATGCACAGATATAACGAGGCAAAATGCTTCATTTCCTGTTTCCCATTCACTGGGCAGAATCAGAGGGTGGGGGTAAGTATGTTACATGACACGTAAGTTCCGAATAAAGAGACCCTCGAATGCATCATTTCCCTCTCCTCCTCTACCTGATCAAAACCATCCCGGTGCCGTAACTCCATGCAGCAGAAGTGTCACAAGTCACTGGACAAACGCGGACGAAAGCCGCAACTGCCGTCTAGTTCTTGGGGAACGCCTCCTCAATCTGCTTCTTGTACCTGTCCTTAATAACTCTTCTGTTGAGCTTCTGAGTGGCGGTGACAAGCCCCTGGATTCAAAGTCAGCTTTGCTTTCAACGTCGCGGTGCGGGGAAAAGCCTACGCTATCGGGAGTCCACTCCTCGTCGGCAATGACAACGCCACCGACAATTTCGAGTCCGGTCAATCCAGCCTTGCGACCGGCGCTGATGAAATCCTTAAGAACGGCGTCGACGACCTTTGGGTTGGTGTGCATGTCGTGCTCGTCAACACCCAGCTTCTGCGCCTCCTCCGAGAGCACTTTTTCATTGGGGGCGACGATGGCGATGGCGCGCGAGTGCTCTCCATCGCCGTAAACCATGATGTTCTGGACAAAGGGGCTGCTGCGATAAACGGATTCGAGCTTCTCGAGTGCAATATACTCGCCGCCCTGCATCTTGACGAGGTTCTTGACGCGGTCAATAACCTTGAGATGCCCAACAGAGTCGAACTCTCCAATGTCACCCGTCTTGAACCATCCGTCTTCCGTAATGGCCTTGGCCGTCTCTTCCGGGTTCTTGTAGTACTCCTTCAGCACCGGGAGTCCCTTGATCCAGATCTCACCCTGGGGCGGGGTCGTGTCGGTCGAGTAGTTCAGATCGGGGATCGAGACGAGCTTGACGTCAACTGCAGCGGGGATTGGTCCGATAGCGGTGGAGGTATATTCGAGAGGGTCACCGAGAGCGCCGTTGGCAGCCGTCTCGGTAAGACCGTATCCAGTAAGCATGGGCGCGACAGTCATGGACAGAAAGTGCTTCGTCCCGTCCGAGATGCCGCTCGCACCGTTCATGATGAGACGCAGTCGGCCACCAGTAAGTTCGCGGACCTTTTTGAAGACAACGTTGTCAAAGATGGTGGCGAGAGGAAGACCGTGCTTCACCATGAACGACTTGTAGTTGAACGCACCCCAGAACAGGGCCTTGACGAAGATGCTGGAGCTGTTGACCTTAGCGACAACGCCCTTTTTGACCGTCTCCCAGACTTGGGGCACGCCAACGAGCGCTGTGGGACGGAACTCGCGCATGTCTCCAGCGCAGTTCTTAACCGAAGTGTCTGAAAGCGTCCTGGGATTTCCGTATCCAAGGGTGGCGCCTGCCCAGAGAACGAGGTTCTCCAGAACTAGCTCGAAGATGTGGGCCAGGGGCAAGTAAGCCAGCACGTATTCGTTCTGGGTGACGGACTCCTCGACACAGGTCCAGAGACCGGTAACTGGGTTCGTGGAGTTAGCAGCTGTTGGCACTGAATAAGACGGTGAACCTACTCGCTGCAACCATGCCAGCGTGGGTCATGGGCACACCCTTTGGCGGACCGGTCGAGCCCGAGGTGTACATGATGCAAAAGAGGTCGTCTGGTTGGGCTTCGACGGGGTCGACGGGGTTGTCCTCGCCCAGCTGGCGCACCTCCTCGATGCTGAGAAGCTTGATGTTTGGGTTGGCCTTCTTGAAGGCTTCAACCTCGCTACCGTCGGCAAAAATGCAGTTGTCATTGTATACGACGAACTTGAGGTCTTCGGATTTGTTGAGACCACTGCTTGCCGTCTTGAGCAGGTGGGGGTCAATGTACATGGCTTCGGCGTTGGACTGGAGCAGGGAGTGCTCAACACCACTGGCGCCGAGGGTATCGTAGGCCGTCACAATGGACATGGATTGCGAACCGCAGGCGTGGGACATGGCCATCCAGTTCGCGCTAAGGACCCGAGAGGGCGGGTTAGCGTTTCTGAGCTCTGCATAGCTGGGTGTTGGGAGTGCTCTGAAGCTGAACATTGGACGAAGGGACGGAGGAACTCTCGAGCTCACCTGGTAGTCGCAAACAGGTGGAGTTTGCTGCCCTTGCTCAGACCGAGCTTGCGTAGGCCCGAGCCAAGCTGCAGGATGTAGGTGAGGAACTCGGCGTAGGTGCGGTATGAGTAGTGGGAGAGCTCGAAGAACTGCCACTCCTTGTCGACCTGGACAATCTCGCCATCGACATTTTTGGGAACCTTTTTCTTCTCCCTATGCAGATGGACCAGACTTCGGGTGCCCACGGCAGGTTCGTTGGCGTAGACTCGGGCGCTGCGCTTAACGATATCGTACATGGTGTTGATCTCGGGGTGAGGGCGAGTGCGGAGGCCATCCTTGGCCTTCCAGTGGCGGCGAGGAAGGGTCTCGCCGTCGACGCGCTCGTAGCCAGGAGCCTCGACGGTAAAGGGAGGTTTGTGCACCTGATACAAGGGTGCGATACCCGTAGTCCACGACATATCGGCGGTGGTGTTGGGAGCTGCTGGGGCGAAAGGCGTCGTCGGCGGGGTCAAAGGTCTGGTATAGAGGAGTGCGACGAGGACAGCAGCGAAGCAGACGACGATGGCGGCGGTAAAGGACGGAATGATGAAGGATTTGCGACAGGTCAAGGGAGTACTGTGCGACAGGACAGGACAGCAGCCAGGGCGAGGAGTGAACTGAAGGGGTCGGGGCAATCAAGAGGCTAAATTAGCCACTGCGTACCATGTCAGACTCTGGGGTAGGATGGCCGTCTCGGAACAGCTGGGACGCGATGATAGAAGCTGTGAGACTGGGGCGCGAAACAACAGCACCGCCACATACCTTTCCTAACGAGGAGATCAGGTCTAGGACGTTCTTGTCGTTGAGCCGTTTCGTTTTGGTCGTCCTTCTTATGCGAAGAGCGCGCGCAGGATGAGGCAAAATAGACACGACGAGCAAAAAGGGCGACAGGACTTTAATTGCGTCACAGTTTTGGCTGGATCCCGAGGTCAACTGCAGCAATTGGAACGACAAGATGCGGCGCAGCTGTCCACTCTGAGGGGCGCCACTAGTGAAGCTAGTAGGGAAAGTGGGCTGCCCAGGTACCCAGGAAAGGCAAGGTAGCATGCCTGCCTACCTCGGTCCTGTATAGCTGCATCAGTGGCTGGGTAGGTAGCTGGCAAGCTATCTCAGCAAGGTAAGGTACCTTGCGGCACGACAACTTTGAACTCAACGCCTTACCTCACCATGTTCTTAGTGGCTGGGCTGAAAGGAAGTGGGGCTTCTCTTCAAGCAGCTGGCTTCGACGAGTGGACCAATAATTGGGCGGGCAATGAGTAAGAAGCCACGAAGCGAGGTACATGTGATAGAGCTTGATGTTAACTAAACAGCCACATCACGCATGGGAGACTTCCTTGCAATGACAAGAATCGACAGGATGACACGAGAAAACATGGTACATTACCGGCAGATACATGCTGCTGATCTCAACCCCGAGGATGCAATCAGTATGTCCGCAGAAGCGTTCCGAGCCCCTGGGCGTTCGTCACGCAACACGTCAACCATCATTCGACTTCGAGCTGAAGAAGCTGCCCAAGCTCTTCGGTGCAATCTTGAATTGGTCCATTGTCACGGCAGCAGCGGGCGACGCACACCTACCTAGTGGCACCTTAAGGCAACGAGTGAAGCTCTAAAACTGCGATACCCAAAAGCGTCGATTACTGCAAAAATGAAGACGGTCTCCTCCCTTGCCTCGGCGGCACGAGACCACACCAATTCCCCCCTTTCGATCAAAGAACCTCAGGGCAGCCGCGCCGCACATCTCACACACCACCTTGGCGCGGTTCAGTCCACGCATACCGTGGAGGGAAGATCATGGGGCTGAAGTTCTTCTTGGCAGCTCTTGCGACAGCCATGGAAGCCAACAGCCAAGCCTGTAATCGATGACCCATGGCAGCCATGTCGGGGTAACCGCATTCCTCGCACAACATACTGATATAGTCCGTACCGTACTCATACGTGGTAGAGCACATGATATGGCCGGGCAACAGTCGCAACCAGTACGTCAGCAACACCTACCTACGACGTAGCTCAACACTTTAACTCGGATCCCAGATATGAGTAAAGACTACCATTACTGGCAGCGTTCTACTCCCCATTCGCCTCCTCAACGCCCAACAAAGCCATCCTCCAAAATGATGCGTTCTGCTCCAGGTGTCGAAGCCTACCTTTGGGAAAATTAAAGGCACATGATAATAGCGAAGCATTGACATGGTCTCGCGAGGCAGGGATCGTGGCAAGGGATTGATATTCCACCCTGGACCATCCACCGGCCCCGATGGAGAACTTTGGTCCACAAGTCTCAATATCTGAACTGACTTTGTCTCTCGATTGGCGTAGCATCTGTGGTCTCTTGCCAACTTGGCTGCTCGCATTGCGGAAGAACCACAAAACGCCAACGGGAACTCGGCTTCGAATGTCTCAATTTTCCCTGCTCTACCCACGCACTCTCACCGACCGTGACGTCGGTACTTGCCTACATACAAGTACGTCGCTACCATGTGTAAAGGTGTTCTCTCCAAGACTCACGTGCTGGACACTGCACGGGTCGGCCGACATTTGCGACAACCGAGGCCGCTGCGATCAAGAGGATCGACTCTCGAAGCCCCAATCCACCTCGCAACGAACCCTGCTTCATTTCCATCCCATTTCCATTACTGAAAACAGGAATCTGTTGAAAACAACGGCAAAGTTATGGTTCATCGTGCCTGGCGTAACGGACCGCCCGAACTCCTTCGAACCTTTTTTTCTTTTTGTATTTTCTTTTCCAGTCTTTCTCTCTCGTATCTGCCTTAGCTCTGCACCTCAGCCAACCAGCGCCTCGACAGGCTGTTCCCACGTTGCCCCAAACTGCCGGCATATGTCATGCTGACGCCTGCGATCCTCCCGAATCGGGCGCCTTTTCAGACTCGGTCGTGGTCGCGATGGATTCACGGCAGCCACTCGGGCCTTCGTGACTGCTCCCTGCGGGAACTGGGAAGTAATGGCCATCGCCCAGTACACACACCACACGATACAACTAAGCTGTGCGAAAGTTCGCTCCGGCTCGTGGCCGTGCCGTGTCAGACCGGTCCCGACAGTTCGTGAGGAAGAAGAGATGAACAACAACAGAATGGCAGTTGTTTATCATACTCGACAGCTGCCAATCAAAACAAATCGTCTTCCACCAAGAAGGAACCCCGTCGCGCACCTAGTGCTTCCGGGAGGCTCGGTTCAGACCAGCGTCAGAACAGCTTGCTCACGGTGAGACGGTGAGAGTTCATCGTGTGGCAGCCGGTTCGCGAGACAATTTATAGAATCGCCTCGCTCATTCTAATCCGACGTTGGGTCGTCGCTTGATTACCGAGTTGTCCATGCGCCTCTAGCCAGGAACCAGCAAACCGGGCCAAGTACCGGACCTGGCACAACCTGGCTACGGAGCCATCTCCCATCTCTGTCCTCTTCTAATAGTCCATGATCCAGCGCAAAGGTGCACTTGTGCAACGTTATCAGGCTTTGTTGTGCCCTCGCGAAGGCTGGGCAAAGGGCAAAGGGCTGACAATTTCGAGACTGACACGCATATGTACCGGCATCGTCAGCTTTGATGACCACAACTACCAAGCGTTACGACCATCTTTTCCGCCGTCGTGAGGCTAAGCGGGATCTACGATGGGCTAACGGCTTGCACTTTGGAACTAGAACAGCAGCGCTCGGCCTTCTTCCTGGTACAGAGACGCGATGCACACACATGCGCACTCGGGCGCACACGCACACTCGGTCAAGGGGCCGCCCTGTCTTTAGCTTATCCTATTTTTTGCTTCTTCCGCCTGCGGATACACAGACCGACCACTCCCAGTCCTCACCTTGTGAACCCCTCCCGGAGCGTCGCTGCCCGGCGCCCGCCAACCAGATGCTGACCTCTGCAGCTAACGGCCATCGCAATTCTAGAATGGACTTACCCCATCGGACTGTAAATACTTCCCGTGTCTTGTTCTGCCCGTCTGGCCAATCATCCTCCGTCAGTGCCAGGTCGCAGCGCCGCTCGTTCGTGAGCACAGCTCTCGAAATATCCTCGTCGTCACCATTGTCACAACATTGAAACGCCCCTTTCTGTAAGCCCCGAGCGTAGAGTACGGGTCCACGGCCACGGTCACAGACACCTTTCTCCCAACAACTCTCTCTGCCTTGCTGTGAGCCACGGCCATGTCCCAAAGACCCAAAGTCCAGAGCAGAGGGCCCAGCCTTCCAACCCACCACATGGACCGTCCTGAGGAAGACGCCCAAAGACACGGCCAGGGAGCGCACCTCCGACGTCTGGTCAGCACGGCATTGAGCATATTAAGATAGAGTTATGTCGCAGCCGCTCTTCTCGAGATGACCTCCTGCCCTTTTCTCCCGCCCACCCAGAGCTCTTGACTGGCCCTGAACCCGACCCCTGCCTTTCTCGTCGAAGCAATCATGCAGCGGTTGTGTGGCATGCGCCCTGAAGGGCTGGTGAGTTGCCCCTGCTTTGCCCCTGCTTTGTCCTGCCTCTCTTGGCCACATCGCGACATGTTCGAGCTGACACCCTGGCCTAGACGGTCCATTCGAGGTTCAGCCCTCTGCCGTCCATGTGCTTCTTCGACAGCATCATCATCCCGCTGCCGGCATGGATCCGAATCGGCATCACTTTTGCCTTCTTCCACTTTGTCGTTCCGGTTGTCGTAGTCGACAAAATCAAGCGCTACGAGGTAAAGAAGGAATGGCAGAGGCACGCCCAGCTATCCTTCTATTACTTCTCCGTCTTGGTCATCTTCATGATGGAGGCCATGGAAATTGCGAGACTGGCACAGATCAGATACGCCATTGGCCTGCTACCTTTCGTCTTCGCAGGATGCGCCATCTCCGCCGTCATGCAGGCCACGAGAGGTGCCAACGGCCGCATCCGTAACTGGCAACCCGCCAACATCATCTTCTGGATCATGAGCTTCGCCGTCACCATCATCAAGATCCTCACCATCCAGAGGTCCAGCATGCGTTTTCCCGAATTCAGGCGTGTGGAGACGGATTACCCCACGACTCACCAAGTTCAGGATCTCGCCGTCCTTGCCGCCTTCTACATCCTTCTCCTCGTAAACGAGGTTGCTCTCATGTTCCAGAAGACTTGGGAGGAGACGGTCAACGGCGAGAACATCAAGAAGCTCCGGCTCACGAGATCGATCAGCGACCAGGCCCGCTACGACCTCACTCGCGCCATCGAAGAGGGGTACTACCCGTCCGGTGTTACGTATCTCACACTGAGACTGGAGGGCGAATCTACCAGCGAGAAGGATGTGCCACACGGCAAGGAGAATGAGCTTAAGAAGATGGCCAGCCACAACGCCTCCATCGCCGGATCATCTTCGGGAGGCAGCGAGAAGACGGCTGGCAAGCGTCTCATGGAAGAGGATGATATTGAGCCAGTGCCCATGATCCCACCTAGCTTCAGGCGCTCCGAGCGCTGGTCTTCCGCCATGACTCTCAAGGACGGCGGTGCGGACGAGCCCTTCAACGAAAAGACCGGCCTCGCCAACAAGAAACGCAGCAGCGAGCGTTGGTCATCTGCAATGACACTCAAGGAGCCTGCCGCCACCCGCGACCCTCACGATAAACGCGTCTCCGGTTTCACGGCCATGGCATCTCCGACAATTGCTGACATCGACGAGACGGAACCTCTGCAGCCACTTTCTACATCTTCGTCCCGTTACGCGGAGGAAACGGCCGCAGCGAAGGCAATGATGCTCGAGTCGCCTTTCCCCACGAAGCAGCCCCACAGCCCCTCGGAACGCCGTTCGTTCCTCCTCAAGCCCTCGAACCCCAACCCCAACTTGGAAAGATGGTCCAACGCCATGACTCTCCGCGGCGAACCCGCGTCTTCTGCTGCCGGGCCCAGCCACGAACAGTCCCACCAGCCGACCTCAGTAACGGCACCGACAACCCCAGAGCGAAAGATCTCTGGTGCTGGCGAAAGAAATTCCATGAGACGCTATTCCGACTGCTCTTCGAGGTCCATCCGACGCTTCTCGGCACGCAGCGACCTCCGCGAGGCGGCGGCTACGGCAGCTGCCTTTGTCGACAATGACGAGCCACCTCGTACTCCTGAAGCAACAGAGCACACACATTTACAAAGCGAGATGCACACTCCACGCTCACCATAATCTAGCTGGGGTCGCATCCACGCTATCAAATGTAGTTCGGGAGGTATGAAAATGGCACAGACTGCACCGTGAAGTCGCAGTTCTTACATAGTGTATAATTTGTAACGTCTTCACCTATCGACAACCCTCGGACAGGTCGTTCCATCCAGTTTTCAGCAAAACTGAGAGGACATTACCCCACAGTGTAACCTGTGGCTTCTCTTTCTTCCTTTCTTTCTTGCCTTCCCTCTTCTTCTTATTCCCTTTCGTATAAACCTCAAAAAACCTTTTAATTGTTCAAACAACCTTCCTGGGCCGTTCTGCGAGCTCATCACTAGTGGATTGTGAAGTGAGTAGCCTCGTTCGTAAATCGATGAAGTTTTGTGAAATCGATGTTGCATTTCCAAAGGATACTGTGAGATGCGAGACTTGAGGCGCTCTACGGGCATTTCAATCCCGGTGTTGTGCTTTAGCGCTGGACCGGCGTCCGCTTGAGTGGGGGGTGTGTATTTACTGCTGCTGCCGAGCCGCTCGGTGGCCTAGAAACAGTGTGTCACTAGCGCTAAGATGCATTCTGCGGCTGGACTTGCGGGATGCTGGTCCATAATTGAAAGTGTCTGGTCCGGATATATGGGGCCTTGATGTTTTCCGAACCGGACCTGCGATTGCCCCACATCGGCGCCGAATCTTGTCATGCGGCCGGACGCCGGCTATACACGGCGGTCCTATTTAGCGAGATTCTTCCGGCTACAAGCGGACACCTGAACAAAAGTTCAGCTTGCAGCCCTTTTCATTTTTCGCAGGCAGAACACAAGACTGTGCAATGGCAAATTGTAGTATTATCGAAGCCTTCCTCTGTCTGACGCGCGCGCACACACACACACACACACACACACACACACACATGCACACATCTAACTTGTGCTAACGGAAGAGACTTGGAAACGGATATATCTAGAAGCATAGGTATTCAAATAACAACTAAAATGAAAAGGTAGCCTGCACCAGACCGCGGAGGACGCGGATCCCGCGGCCGATAAGCTACCCCTATTGGCGCGGTAAAGTGTCATTTTTTCCACTGCTCCGTATTTGTCTGCAACATCACATAGGAACAAAACACAAACTCCACTTGACTTCGGGTCAAACAGAGTGATACACTCAATATTTCGTGATCCCTAAATGTCGAACAAGGAATGCAAATACGGGACCGAAACCGGGTTCTAAAATGGCTTTGGGGGAGGGGGTCGGTTTTCGTTCGGCTTTCAGCAGGTATGAGTTCCCTTTGAATTTGGCACTCTCTTTGTGCAAACGTTCCACTTGAGGGAGCTCGTACAACCCAGGCTCACGGCGCCGGGGCAGCAGGAGCAGCTGGTGCAGGTGTGCGCGTCGCAGGAGCCGTCCGAGAGTAGTAGCAGTTGACCGCGCCGCCGAGGCAAAAGTGCTTTTTTCAGACGAACACCAGTCAGCTTTGGAGAATAATTTGGGACGAATTGTAACCGTCTGCTGTACTCGTTCGGGCTTGCAACTGGCCTACCTGCTTCGATAGCTTGGAGATTTGGTTCGGTGTAGGGTTTCCTGGCGCGGCAAAGGACGTCGACGCAGTGGCCAGGAGGACGATGAGGTTGAGGTGGGAGAATTGTGATTAATTGTCTTGCTTTCGTGCTTTTCTTTTAGAGCTGAACAAAATAGCTAACCAATTTCCCGTATGATGAGGATCTTACCCCACGCGCTATACATCCTTTCAGAATCGAAGAAAATAGTTGCCAATGAATATTTTATTTCCGCGGCCAGCGGCTCGAAGTTTGAGAATCCTCTACTGGACCTCGCTTTCGCGTTCGCGTTCCTGTCACTAGCTACCATGGCCCTCCCCTGGTTAGCTGATTGGGATGTAAAAGACACCGCAACTGATACTCCAATATCTTGACTGCAAAAAGGCGTCACATCCTCACCGAGTCCGTCACATCCGCAGTGCTACTCTATTCGGCACATAGTATTTTTTGGTGTAACGTGGCCAGGCCGCCGGGTCTGCTCATCAGGCCAGCTCTTGATTGCCGTTTCGGAGACAAATGCCGCTGCCTGATTCTATGAACTCGAGAGCTGCCAGCCTGTCAAGGTCTGCAACCCGAGATAACGATGGCAAGAAACGGGTCTGTTCCGTTTGTTCTATGACGCGAACCCTGCTATCCTTATGATTGGGGGTTTTCAGGTACTTCCATTGTTCTGGAGCTTGGTCTTTCAGCTTCATAGTTTATCCCCGGCAGCACTTCAAGTGTTGGCTTATCTGCATCGTCTGCTCTCGATGGTGTTATCAAGACGTATGGTTAACTTCTGATTTGATATTACCAACGCCTCACGATCCATCAATGTACGTACTTCGTGAGTCAGAATACTGTAGCGGAGCTGTATTCTAGAAGGACGCCAAACCCTCTTTTCCCGTCGTAGGTTTCTTGATAGAAGCAGCTTCCCTTAAGCATGAGAGAAGCTCTGTTTCCCTCACAGTGTCGAGTGGCGTACTGGCTACGTAATGCGGAAAGTCTGTTCATTCCTCCACTCCATATCCTCCGAATTCATGTCGAAGAATCGATGGCGGACGCCAGGGACGCGTCATGAGCCACATCGCACGAGATACGAAGCGCCTAGCCTTGAGAAGTAGCTCCGCCATGACAGGCCGTGGGCCCTCAATAGTGTCCCAAGTACATCATGAGCCAGGTGATTTTGATTCTGATGAGCTTTCTCCAGTATGTGCATGAATATTCAAAGAACTTGTTCTTCGATGGCTCTCGGAGTTGGTTATGAATTGTGTCATGAGGTAGTTACCCTTTCACATGCAGAGAGTGTTGCCCGGTCGCTGAAGTACGATACGAACAGCATCGTTGTAGGATTGGCCTGATCCTGTCTTGAAGAGCACATTAGCAGGCATCCCTTACTTAAAACAACATATCGAGCCAAGCCATCCGCAGATTCTGTGTCGCTCACTCTGCTAACCTGCACAGCTTCATCGGTCTGCCCCTAAGACAATCTACACCTGGTGACAAGCTGCGCCGAGGAGAATTTACGTAATCAGCAAGGGGGAAACTTACACGCGTAACGTCGCGCCAACCTACGCGTCGGATCCAATTGATTCACCAGCAACGCAAACTCGACAGCATGGCCAAACGCAAGCACCCTCCTCGTAATGCCATCAAAGATGCTGGGGCAGTGCCCGAGTGGGCAAAGGAAGCGGCGAAACGCTACATGTGCACTCACGAATCTCGCTTCTACATTACGCCACTCATGACAAAGAACAGATACTACGTTGTCTACGCTCTGAGAGGACCAAAAGCGGAGGGAAGGAAATGCGGCATCTTTCCCGACTGGGACGGAACCTCTGGGGCCAAGCAGCAAGTCCTCAACTGCTGTGCTCGACGTATGCAAGCAACCATGCTCTTGTGTGCCAGACTGACGTGTGAACAGACACCACTGCATCAAGCTGGATGGCGGCCGTAAGCCAATCTTCATCCTATACGCTATCATGATCGAGCCTAATATAGGCACTAGATGGGCCTTCTAGTCCAAGGTCTCGCGATGGAGTTCCGCGATAAGCACTTGGAATTGACTGTTCCTTCCATTGAGAGGATGCCAGCACCAACTCGGAGCATTCAGATGCCAGCCCAGAAGTTTCAAATGCCAGCTCGAGGCAACGAAATATCACCGCTGCCTGCACAAATACTGCCTCAGAGTCAGAGGCCCCCAGCTGCGCCCTATGTCAAGTCCGAAGAACGTCTCGGAAATGACATGCTGTCGAAGAAGCGTGAGCGCGTCCAAGAACAGTCCCCTCTACTTGAAGATTATCAGATGGGGCTATTTGCGCCCCGTATAAAGTCTGAAAATGATGTTGCAAATTGTTACTTGTCAGGCAAGCGCATTCGTCTAAACAATCAAGACTGGCATCTTCGACTTCCCTCTGCTAAAAAGCCTGTCGCAGAACAGTAGACCACTCATACGAACTCCAATGACGAGCTGCTGCGAGTTTCTCGTGTATCCCCTGTCCAAGAAACGACGAAGCAGAATGTCAATGGAAATGTCACTCTCCCCATCGTCCCTTCGGAACAACCAGCCGTTGAGCCCGCACCAGAGTTCCCCCTGTGTCCGGAGCAGCAACATGCTTTGGATCTGGCACTCGAAGGCCGAAATCTCTTCATCACTGGGTACGTACGTCATGAAAAGGTGGCACAGTATGCACATTAACTCAGCTGAATTTGTAGATCCGGCGGTTGCGGCAAATCGGTTCTTGTCAAGGCCCTTCATCGCGCTTTATCGACTCAGCAAAAGACCGTTCATCTACTCGCGCCAACAGGCCAAGCGGCTATCAACATAGGCGGCAGGACGGCCTACAACTACGCTGGCTGGGGCCCTACGGATCCGGGACAAATGGATTTTACACTTGCGGAGAAAGCCAAGGGCAAACTCGTCTTTGGCCGTTTCACTAGGACCGATGTTCTCATAATCGATGAGATCAGTATGGTCGAGAATCAATTCTTCGAACGCCTCAGCGACGTTATTGCTACGACCCGGAAAGAGCCCCCCGGACTACAAACTTCCCGTCCTTTCGGAGGCATACAGATCATCGCTGTTGGTGACTTTTGTCAGCTGCCGCCAGTCAAGCCGTTTCAGTACTGCCCGATTGAAATATCGACAACAGGTGAAGGCAAATACAAGATATCCACTCCTTGTGGCAATATGAAGGAGAGCGCTGGCATGCACTTTTGCCCTCGGGACGAATCACATGGCCGGTTTCGGGAATCTGAAAAGTGGGCTTTTAATTCGCCAACTTGGAAGCAGTGCAACTTTAGGTGTGTTCAGTTCCTGTTTGCACAGCTGCACAGGACTATCGCAAGTGTTCAGCTGTACTAACGATTATTGAACAGTTACGTACACTTGACCACAGTTCATCGTCAGAAAGACCAGGACTTCATACGAATGCTTCAGAACATGAGAATGGGCCAGGTCAACGAAGATGACCTGGACATTCTTTTGCAGAATCGCCCAGTCCTAGACGGTACGGTTCTGTTCAGCCACAAAGACATGGTCAGGAAACGCAACGAAGAGGAGCTCTACAAGATCAAAAACACAGCAAGAACATATTCCAGCGTGGATCACCAAGTTCCAGAATACGATGCTGATGACAAACATCGTTACGAGAAACACTTGAACTTGAAGGTCGACATGCCTGTTATCTTGCTGTCCAACGTAAGTATCTCCATAAACGACTTCAGAACTTGAGAGATCAGGGCGCTAACCAGGTACAGATCGCCGTTGATGAGGGACTATGTAATGGTAGTCAGGGCAAATTGATTGGGTTTGAAACATTCCCCGAAGACGAGCTAAAATCGCCAAACGAAAATAACTACAAAAATGACCATATTGGGTTTCAAGCCGCATGCGAGAGATACAACCAAGTCCAACGCTACAAAACAAAGCAAAAGTATTGTAAGTATTTCTTTGTAGGCAAAAAGGGGTTCTCAAGATTTTCTTTTTTCGTTTGGCCCGTTTCGAAAGGAACTTATTCACTGATATACGCTTCTCAGACCCTCTTGTCAAATTTGCCAATGGCCAAACCCGTGTTATCATCCCGGACTGTCACATGTGGGAGATGGAAATCAGGATTGTACAAAACGGCGACCAAACCGAAAGGGTCCTGGCATCTTACAAATCCCGAACGCAAATCCCCCTTGCTCCAGGATGGGCCATGACCATCCACAAGAGCTAGAGCCTCTCGCTCGACCGCGTCATTGTCGACCTCTCGCGCGTGTGGGACGGCAGGCAAATCTACGTCGCGCTGAGTCGGGCTCGGAGCCTCGAGGGGTTGCAGGTGATTGGGCACAAGAACAGGTTAAGGCAGAAACTGCCCCTGGATGCCGAGGTGACGAGGTTTATGAAGGAGGTTGAAGAGCTAAGCGGGACCGCGATGCGTGCGTGATGTGTGTATACTGTGCAATGTTTTGTGTTACCTTTTTTTTTTCCCTTTCGAGGCTTAAAGGGCAGTGAACATTTTCACTGCGCGATATACTACGGTTTCAAGGAATGCGGGACAGGATGAACTTGTAACGACTACTATACGCTAGAATTGCAAGAGCAACGGGGGAGACCGGAAGCAAACGTATAAGTTTCAGACATTTATTCATGAAAATAACCCGAAAATAGAGCGACTGTCCGCTGAGCAAGCAACGATACACATTGCTCTCATCGTTCTGAGCATTTCGATCGGCGCCCATGAATAAGCAATGGTGGTTGAAACGACAACCTCGATTGCAGACGACTCATTTATTTTTTGTAGGGAATGCAAAGTCATGTTGCAAGTATTATCAACTGAGACAGAGCCTCTCTGGCATTCGTCTCGGGCCAAGTGCGTGAATAAAATTTGTATGAACGCAGAACCAATGGCAGCCAATGTTGCGTAATCGAGCTGGCTGATAGAGGCCCCCGCGAGACACATGAGGCAATCACTTTGTTGCCTGTTGAAACATGTTATCTGAAAGGTTGCTTCAACTATCCAAGTGCTTGACTGAACATCATGTATTATAAGATCAGCCTCACGACAATCGAAATGATTGACGGGTCTACTCTCCACTGCGTAGCGTCGCCGAGTACTACTTAGTTTGTGGAAAGATCACCATCGTCCTCGATGTACCTCAAGAAAGAAACACACAGTAAGGTTCAACCACCAATACGAGTAATGTCAGCCTAGGCAATACAATCCAACAAACGGTAAGTCTAAGAAGCTCGAGATATCATGTCAGCAACACAGACTTCTAGGTTTGATTAGCGAGAACCTTTCTGAACTGTATAAAGGAAGCATATGGCTCAAATTAGTATCTGCAACCAGTCTCGGCTTTCCAAGCCTCTTCGTGGGCGTAACATCTCAAGTATACAATCCTAGGCCTACTGAGCATATCAACACAATAGAAGAAAGGAAAAACGCAGCGAAGGACAAAAACGATGTAATCTGCCACTCCAAGCGCGACGACCTCAACAGCTTTCGAAAAAGGATAGCATTACAAGAAAGCATCGCGACTTACGTGGCCGAGAAAGCCGGCCCCCCAGGGCTTCGATACCCCCGCCATGATGGCCGACCCGATGTTCCAACGATAAAGACAATCGCATCGCGGTCTGTTGTTGAGCTTGGCAAGGCAGCGAGTTACAGCAAAAGGTTTTCTACGCATCAAGCGCTCGTCGTGTGCCACCAGTCCTCTTCGGGGTTGGAAGTGTAGCCTTAGACGTGGCGTGCCTTGACCTGAGTTACCTAAAGCATAAGATTCCATCGAACGTTTGTTCTTCCTGCCATTCAATCCCCGTTGATTATGGCAAGATTGAAGCACTGGAGATGCCTCGCGTTGGACAGTATTGTGCGACGAGCCCGCATAGACACAGCTAAAGGGACTATCATAAATGTATTATAGACACAGCTAAAGGGACTATCATAAATGTATTAATTCATTCTCCTCTTTGGTATTCAATAATCATCCGCACCGATCACGCAGCTATTGTCCTCGATGAAAACATGTTGATGGAAACGTGGAATTTTACAGTTGCCGCCGAGTCCAAAAACGCACTTGGTACGGCTTGACCAATACGACCCTGAAACGCCGAGAAAAGTATGTGACATGCATGCGTCCAGAGTATCAATCTCCCGTTTTCAAAGTTCAATTAGGCTCTCCTCAACAGCCGGCTGCTTCGGAGCATGCTGGGGTGCAGTCGGGAATGACTCCTGGGTATATCCGCTATTGTACTGGCCTTGCCACTGCTGCTGAGGCGGCGCTGCTTGCTGCGGCACCGATGGCTGCCAGTAGCTCTGCTGAGGCGGGGCTTGATGTTGTGATTGCGAGGGCTGCGCAGGCTGAGCGGGTGCCTGGACTGGAGTCTGCTGGTGAGACATTGACTGGCGATACTGCATGGATTGCTGTAGATTGGGGTATGGAGAGGAGTTGGGGTCTGCAGCCGGCGGAGCAGAAGAAGGCGCACTGGGTTGCTGAGCGTTGAAGTAGTACGAGGCATTGGGGTCAGTAGACGGAGTCCCTGCGGGTTGGCCGGGCTGAGTCTGGTGATTGGCGGGGGGTGTCGGTTCGCTAGGATAGGGCGCTTGCGGCGCGTACTGTCCCTCAGGCGCCGGGGGGCCTCCGCTCCTCCAGCTGTCCGTTCGATGGGGTTCCTGAGTAGGGTACTGGCCTCCCAGCGGACTGGAGACGGAGCCTCGTTTGCTGATAGCCGCGTATTGATGCGGAGGTGTGTGGTGAGGGTAGGCTTGAGGCGGCGGTGCTTGACCGTAGTCCACCCTCCGCTCAACGGTGTAATAGTTCTCGGCCGGACCAGGCGCACTGGCCTGCAGCGAGGGGTATGTGCTGGGCGGTTGGCGAGGGGGCGGGAGGTTGTATCCACCAATGGCATGTTGGTTGTATGCCTTGGACAGACGCTCCTCAAGCATACGGTCATAGTAGCGGACGACGGTTGAGAGCTTGGCGTGAAGATCGAGCAAGGTGTCTAGGTATAAGTCAGCGACCGCGTACTTTACAGAGTTGTCCTCGGGACCTCCTTACCGTGTTTACTCATAGTCTCTCCGTACGTACGCGCAAGCTTTGGCCGCAAAGTCCCAATACTGTCGTATAATTCTTGAATCTGTGGCTCCCGCAGAATGGTTCCAGGTGGTTGTGTCTGTAAGCGGTCGACGAGAGTTGCGAATAAGTTGATATTTTCAGCTTCGACAGGCGTGAGTTCATAGTCATTCTTCGGCAACGCAAATTGCTGAACCGACGGTCCGGCACTTGACGTGTGCTCCTTCAAGACGGCGGCGTGACGCTGCTTCTGTTCTTCCATATCCGCAAGCGATGCGGCGATGGCAGCCTTGAGATCATCGTCCTCCTCTTCGGGGGCGGCCGGTGGCGCAGGCGCCGTGCTACCATTGACCTTGGCACTCGAGGGGCCATTGACGGTAGGGGCGACGTAGCCCTTAGAGTAGCCCTTAACCTCCTCCAGACTCATAGCCAAGGCCTTCTTGAGATCCTCGTCAAAGGCGTCATCGACCCGAGCATTACGAGGCTGCATCGCCGAGGTGCTTCGGGTCTTGTAGGGATACGTCGGAGATCTGTCTTGAGGTTGCGGGGTTGGCGCTCCCTTGGACTTGTCGGTGAGCTTTGCGTAGCAGCCATCGTCGACACGAACAGGCTGAAGGATGCCGAGGTGAGGAAGCGGCAGCGACTTAGCCGAGCATTGCTGGTCAAAACAGTTGCCACAGTTTCGGCAATGGTGCTTTCGGTTTGTAAAGGTGAAAGGAGTTCGGCATCGCATGCAGACATCTGAGTCCACCCATTCGGGAGGCTGTGTTTCGGTCAGTCAAGTTAGGTCCAGAGGAAGAAACAACCTACAGCGCTGCTGTCGATCATGCTGCTCGAAACAGAGATCTTGGGTGGAAAGTGATGGCCTTCTCTCTGCAGGGTCTTGTAGACCTCGCCAATGTATCCTAGTTCGTGGCGACCTTCAGTAGCGCCGGCCCAAGACTGAATCAACTCGAGTATCTTCTGCTTCACTTCGTGATTGACTGCGGCAGGACCGATGGCTTGAAGAAGGGAAGTCAGATTGTCCATAAACTCTCTCGAGGCGATTTCGGCGAGGAAGTGGGTGCCGCCATTCTTGACGCAGGTGTCGGTAAGCTGCCATCAGGGTCAGGTTAGTCAGGCTACAACGCATGTGGGCAGGCATCAGCTTGAGATACGTACACTCAGGGCGCTCAGTTGTGTGTTTGGGTTTTTGTTGCCGATGCGCCTTTTCAGGGAGCGCATGGCCTCTTTCGGCTGGACCGTCTTTGATCTGATGACATCAGAAATCTCGAGGTTCAAGGCGATATCCTCCCTGTCGTTTGGTCAGCAGAAGACATCACCGAGGCAGGTTGAAACCCGTACAAGCTGCTGCTGGTCGCCTTTTCAATCTGCTCGTCCAAGGCCGTATTGGCCGAGCTTGACCACCAGCCCATCATCGTGAAGGCCAGGGACGTTGGATGGGCGGGGGGAGATGGAAGGAATCGGGTGGGTGTCGATGGTTTGGTCGATCGTGTCTTGCGCTGTGCAACGTTTGTGCTCGGCGATGAGGCTGGCAAGTTGCGGGATTACGAATCACGGGTCCAAAGGATTGCGCGTATTGATATTGATGGACAGGCGACAGAGAAGAGATCCACGTCCGTTGGCTGGGCTAGATGCAAAAGGGCACAGTAAGGCCTTGGTAAAGATTGTGGTTCGTTCGTTCCGTTTGTTTGGTTGGAGATGCAACAGGTCAAAGGTGGCTAGGCTTGGGTTGGGTAGGTAGGTAGCTGAGATGAGGCACTCAGGTGCTGATTTAGCGGATGCTTGGGCGCTGAGTTACGTTGGCTCAGTGCGAGTTGGCAGGGGTGGCTGGTGTAGGAAGTGGACCGGGACAGCAGGCTGACATTTGGCATAGGCTGCTAGCACGTCTGGCTGAGGCGTCAGTGTCGTCGCGGACTCGTGGCTGCTCCGCTTTTGTCCTCGAACTCTGCCCTGTGACGAACTCACTTGTCGGAGTGCCCGCGCTAGACCCAAAAGCAGCTATGGTGGATGGGATATTGACTGGTGACACGGGATGGCGAAAGCGACGTCAGGCAATGAATGCTGTCGAGAGGTTCCCCATGGATGACGAAGTCGCTGTGGGGCAACTCTAGCTACCTACGGAACTGTGTACTGAGAGCATCTGCTTGATTACATAAGACAAACTGAACTCGGAACAGTGAACTGGCTGGCTTGGTACCTGATCTCGACTTTCTCTCAACGTGAAATCTCACCAATGACCCTGACTGACATTGTCTGAAGGACTGGTGCTTGAGCAAGACAATCGCGATCTGTGAATAATGCAATATATCTGACTCTGGACCAGCATTGTTCAGCTCAGCTCTGAAGCCCAAAAATAACAGGCTGGGTTTCCATTTTACATAAGTTTCCACGCTGTATTCATTCGCATAGAAAGGCCACCAGCGAGCACCTGGATTGTGGCGCTGCATCGCTGGGTTGCCAACCTGCAATCTTGGTCTTGTTCTCCCCTCCGAGCTCCCCTTAAAATTAAATTGAAGCAAGGTACGGAGTATTTGAAGATACTTACTTGTCGGGAAATATCCTGCGCACTTGCGATGGACGGACGATAACCATCGAGAACCCGTATGCGTCACTCCTGAAGATCCATTACCGGGCCTCTCGGAGAAGATACCGCTCCGTCTCTCCTAAACACTGCCGCTGCAACGGTACCGTTGACATGTCCGCCACGTCTTGCTGCTAGCGCCCGACGACCGCGAGACATTACCTACCTACCTAGAGTGCTAGGTACCCAAGGTACCTAGGTACAGAGTAAAACTCCCAAAGAACCTACCTTGGTGAGGTAGTCAGCTGCCATAGCTACCTACAGCGTATTGTCGCCGGTTTCCACCCCAGACAGAGGGACCACGGGCTATTTTCCTTTCACAACGACAACAACGCAACACAGCACAACACCACACCTCATCAGTACGAAGCACCATACACAATAACTTAGTTCCCATACAATCTACTACTGTCAAACACGCCCTTTCTTCTCCTTTCTTGCTTCTCTTCGCACATTGTCCTCGAACGTCGATTCCCTTCTAATTCTATTTTCGAGGAAACCATGCGCCTTTCATCTTGCCCTGCAGCAGCGACGTAGCCCATCCTGCAGCCAAGACGGTCAGCCTACTAAAGCGAAGCCTGCCGTCACCTTTCCTGCCACTCATGACGAACCCTCTGCCGACTATCGTTCCTTCCACATTCCGCCTTCCGTCGAACCTCGAATCCGACGAAGCCCAGCACTACAAGCACATCAGCAGCAGAGCCTGCGCGACATCAGCAGCTAGCCCCTCCTTCGCGGCCGTCCTACGAGCATTTCAGACTTGCAGCGACATGAGCCAACCTCCTCGTCCGACCTCACGATAGCGATCCTCGTTCACATGAGTACCACGGCCTCCTCAGCCACCAGAACCGTCTTCGGCGGCGGCGGCGGTCCACCCGTATCCGACGGCACCGCCATACACCCCTTCGCCATGGGTTCCGACGGAGGCGCTGGCGGCCGCGCTGGCCGGCCCCCGCTTCCTCATATCGAAGATCTCAAATCCGTTTCTCCGAATGTCGACATGAAACTGCCCTTGCGCAAGATTCTTGACATGGCCGAGAACAGCATGCGACAGGCTGAGACGTTTCGCGACTTTGGTAGACCCGACCTAGCTTTCAAAGAGTACATCTTGGCCTCCGTGATTGCCATCAAGATCCTACCCCAGCACATCGAAGCTCTCAACCTCCAGACCCGTGGAGACATCGGTCGCAACTATACCAACCTCATGAAGAAGATTGAAGCCGAGCATGGAAGCTTCGAAAGAATCAAGCAAGATATAGTGGCCGACAACCAGAGATCTGGCGTGATGCCTACGGTATCGAAGCCTCCTTCCATTATCAATGGAGAGGCGAAACGCCCTACTACACCTCATCGCACTCCAATTGCAAGTCCTACAAGGAACGAAGCTACCAGTCACGTCAACGGCTCGCCTGTGGCAAAGGCAAGACCAGCGGTCCAGCCAAAGCCTCAAGCCTTGCATGGAAATGCTCTCCGGTCTGGCGCCGCTGGTCTCCCGCAAAGCAAGGCCGCCGAGGATCTGGCAGCCCGTTTTGCAAACCTCAGAGGACCTGTGGCCCTGCCCGGCCAAGACCCGCGCATACGGACACATCCTATTGTGCCTCCCAGGCCCGCAGGGCCGAGACAGATGCCCGAGCCCCCCGAGAAGCCAAAGGTGGCAGTAGTCACAACCATGCCCGACCTTCCCAAGATGCCCGATGCCATTTACAGCCCCGCGAGAGGCACCGTCTCGAACGAGGCGGCGTCGTTGCCCTCGAGCACGCCACGAGGCCTGTTCAGCAGAACAGGGTCCTCGGCAGCTATCAACACGGCTTTGGCCAACAAGTCGTCCGACTATTTCGCTTCTTCTCATGTTGCTCAAAACACAATGCCACATCCAGTCAAGGCCCCCGTCACCATACCTAAGGGCGATTCCATCACTGCGCTGGAATTGATGAATTTCATCAAACGGGGCTCAGCCACGCTTCAAGTTCTCATCATCGATATTCGGAGCCGCGAGGACTTTGATGAGGGCCACATTCTGTCGCAGGCCGTCATCTGCGTAGAGCCAAACATTCTGTTGAGAGAGAACATCTCATCCGATGAAATCGCTGAAACCATGGTCCTCTCTCCGCCCCAGGAGCAGCATCACTTCGACAGGAGAGACGCCTTCGACCTGGTGGTTTACCATGACCAAGACTCAGAGTCGATCCCAAGATACATTTCCCCCGATATGGATGCGGCAGCTCTTTTGTCTCTTCAACGTGCATTGACCTATTTTAACTACGGGAAAGAGCTGAAGAACTCTCCCAAACTGCTCCAAGGGGGACTCAATGCTTGGACAGATCTCGTGGGCATGAGCGCTCTCGCCACTTCCCTCACAGCGGGTGGCAACAGGAGCTCTCAACTTCGATCCCCGTTGAAGCCTACCATTTCCATCTCAAGACCGAACAGGAAGTACAAAGTCACACCTTTGAAACCCGAAGAAGTGAGGCAATGGGAGGAGACACTGCAAAATGCCGACCTCGAAACTGCGCGCTCCCCCGGCTTTGCCCATGTTCGAAGCACCGAGGAATTCCTGCGTAGGTTTCCTGCTGTTTCTGCCGAGCAAGAGTCCATGCAGTCCCCTATCAGCCCTGAAAAGCCGCCTGCTCCGTACGGCCAAGGCCCCGTCGACTTCTATTCTGAGCTTCCATCGCCACCCACCCGGCCAGCCCCTGCCGTACCTCGTCCTAGTTACAGCGGGCTATCACAAACACAGGACGACCACGAGGCTCCTCAAGCCGTTGCTTTCGCGGCACAAGCCCGCAACCTGAAGCAGGGGCCTTTGGCTCGTCCTGATTCCCCTTCGGTTGGCAACTCTGTCAAGGACGGACGCCACATTACTGGCCTCAACAACCCAGGCGTGTGGTGTTATGCCAACAGCTCCATCCAAGCACTTCGAATGTCGCCTGGGTTCGGAAGGGAACTTTCCACTTTCGAATGGCAGAACACGTACAAGGTTCCCAAGAAGGCTGATGAAAAGAATGAACCTCCTCAGCTGATGTCCCGCATACTGTCCAATTTGTTCCATTGGCTTGATTCTGGCAAATTCGACGTCATGAAGGCGCAAACTTTGATGGTAAGTCAATCGAGCCTCAAGCGCTTGGCTTTTGCTGACCATTGCAGGATTACTCCAGATCGGTTTGTGAGAAGAGTCGGATCAAGGAAAGAGGCGACGAATTCGGTGGCAACCGACAACAGGATGCCCAAGAGTTCATGACTTGGCTCATGGCGTACCTCCATGAGGAGACGAACATGAAACGTGACCGCAGCGATGACAACACATCGGGGCCGAGGATGACGGACGGAAAGTCCATGCTCCAAGGCGCCTTTGAGTGGTGGGAACATTACACTCTGACGAACTCGTCCATCGTCGACCGGTACTGGCGCGGTTTGGAGCTGTCGACTGTTGTGTGCTCAAGATGCAATAACCGGACGTACAACTGGGCGACATTCGACTTCATCTCAGTGCCAATCAACGACAATACGCGCACGATTCAGGATTGTCTGCGGTCGTATATTGAGCCTGAATTCCTGCCCGATTACAAGTGTGACAGGTGCAACATGAACGTTCAGGGCCGGAAGCAGATTGCCCTGGCTCGGCTTCCGGAGCTGCTGTGTCTCTCTTTCCGTCGGTTCGAGTACGGGCTGAGTTCGATCAACAAGAAACGAGACACGATAACGTGGGATTTTGACAATCTCAACTTAGACCCGTTTTTCATCCCGCCGCGAGAGCGCAGCACTTCTTGCCCGCCACCAGACGAAAAGTTTGAGCTTCCCTTTGACTACGAATGCTACGCCGTCATAGTACACACAGGATCAAACATCAGTAGCGGACATTACTACGCGTATGTGCGCGAACCCGCCAACCCCGATCCTCACTCTTGGTACCACATCAGCGACGCAACTGTCACTCCTGTTCGCATTGATGGCACAGGACGCGGCGGCGATGTGAGCCAACACGTGTTCAAGAGGGGCACTAATGACGTGCCCTACCTGGTGTTCTTCCGGAGAAAGCAGGGTCGGACAAGACGATGATTTGGTTCAATAGAGGTTGAAATACGACAAGCGATCTATGGCGTGGTGGTGGTGGCGGTGGTGGTGGTTCTAGGTACAGGAGAGACAGATAGAAGGGGGTGAGATCCGGGCGGTCATCACTCGCATGGCACGATGAATCTTGCGGCGGTGGCTTTTTTTCCCTTTATTTTGGTTTGAGCGCTTTTCCCCGCTTCTTCCAAGCATGGCGTCCAGCGGGATTTGGCCTGTAAATTTTGGGGAGATGGAATGGGACATGGCATGATGATTGTCTATAGTCTTATCAAGACGACGGTTGCGAAGTCCAATAGATGTCTGAGAGCAGAACCACTTTAATTGGTACGCCGTATTCCTCACCGGCGCAAACCCTCCGTCTGACGGAGGCATAACCCACCTTTCACCGCCGACAATCGGCGCCGAGGCCGGAGCGGGTCCATCCAGCTTACAGTTGCCTCTTGGCAGCTTGCTTTTGAGTCATTTCCGTTGACTCTCAATAGAGAAGGGCGAACCCACATTCCCCAAAACTCCGCGCCCTGGCCAAGGAAGTTTCCCGAGACATGCTGCGATGCGGGCCATTACGTAGTTACGTCAACGCCAGAGCTCCAGTAAGCAAGTGGCTTTGGTTCGACATGAGCGCGTGCTTTTATAATTGGATCGCGACTGCTTTTCTACCGAGACTCGGAGGAATTGACTTTTGGTTGTTCCGTGCATGACCACTTCCCGGGTTTACACGATTGAATAAACTGAGCACATCGCGCCTTCATCTCATTGCTGTACTCTCTCCAGACTTATTTCTCGGACGTCAGCTACGTGGTAATCTCTACCCCGCCAAACATCCACTTCGTCCAGAATCCTCATCGCCATCACCACCCCTCCTAAAATGCCAGTGCAAATCCACCTCGTCCGCCACGCCCAGGGCTTCCACAACCTCTCTCTCGAGAACGAAGCCCTCCGCGACCCCCTCCTCACCGACCTGGGCAAGCAACAGTGCGCCGCGCTGCGCTCCGCCTTTCCCCACCACTCCAAACTCACCCACCTCGTCGCGAGCCCCCTCCGCCGCACCCTCCACACCTGCCTCCTCGGGTTCGCTACCCCCGGACAGTCCCCGAAAGTGATTGCCCTGCCCGAGGTGCAGGAGGTTTCCGACGCGCCCTGCGACACAGGGTCCGCCATCGCCGACATTGAGGCGGAGTTCGACGGCCGCGTGGATTTCAGCCGCGTGCCCGAGGACTGGACGGACAAGAAGAGCACAGAGTCGCGGTGGGAACCGACGTTGAAGAAGCTCGAGGCGCGGGCCGCCGAGGCGAGGAGGAAGCTGAGGGACTTGGCGGACGGGGACGGGCACGTTGTGGTGGTTACGCATGGTGCGATTGTGCACTTTTTGACCAACGATTTTTGGGGTATCGCTGCTGGCAAAGGTAAGCCTTCCTTCATCAGCACATCTTCTCCCAATCGTGTCTTGGTTTTTCT
The DNA here is from genome assembly GCA_004366825.1 of Colletotrichum spinosum. Taxonomy (NCBI): domain Eukaryota; kingdom Fungi; phylum Ascomycota; class Sordariomycetes; order Glomerellales; family Glomerellaceae; genus Colletotrichum; species Colletotrichum spinosum. Next base: position 75,631 of record QAPG01000016.1, on the reverse strand, counting down.
TTGAAACGAAACTACGCTGTGGGTGTAGCGTGTGAGAAACTTCTTTTGCTTACAGAGGTGCAAGCCACCGGTTGGGAAAACACAGAGTACAGATCGTACACCTTCGCCGACGACACGGGCAAGGACCCCAACGCCTATTTCACCGAGACCCAGGAGAGCTGGGAGCGCCGCCAGGGCGACAATACGCGCCCCTCGCCCGAGGAGCAGGCCGAGCTGCAGCGCGTTTTCTACAGAGACATGGAGCCGTACCTCAAGTATTCTCCTGAAAGAGGCTGGATGCAGTAGAACTATACAGAGACGGATGGACCTGCGCATTAGACTCATATAAAGTAGACAGCGGCTGGGTGAATTCGAGGATTGGTATTGGTCTCGAAATCGGGGCCTCTCTATCTGCATGGTACAAAGCTTGGTATAATCCCAAACACCCCAGACCCGTCTAGAACCTGTTCTTCCCATTCATCATTGGTTCACGATTTTACTTTTACTTTTACTCTTTAAAAGTCGTCCTCGCCGGAGCCAGCAATAATGACGTTGTTGACCTTTAGCACCATTCGGCATAATTGTGTCGCCAACATGAGTTGCTGTCTCTTGCTGATGAGGGGGTCGATGACGAACGCCTCCTTCATGTCGTTGTTGCCGCGCGACATGCAGTCGACACCGAGCCTTCCGCGCTCCTTGGCGCCCGCCTTAACCTGTTGGCTCTTCACCTCGGCCAGCGTGGCAATGGGGTTGAGACCGCTGTTCTCAGCCAGCGCCATGGGCACGGCGTCAAGGGCCTCGGCGAACGCGCGCATGGCGTACTGCTCCAGACCGGGGGTCTTGACAGCGGCATCTTCGACCGCCAGGGAGCAGGCGATCTCGGCAGCGCCACCACCGTAGACAACGCGGTTATCTCTAACCAGGTTGCGAACGACGCACAGAGCATCGTGCAGGGATCGCTTGGCCTCGTCGATGATCTGCGCTGCGTCAGAATCGGCTGTTCCTTATACGTGTGGAGCTCAACTTACCATCTTGTTGCTGCCGCGGACAAAGACGGTGACCGCACGGGTGTTCGCGCACTCCTCGATAACCAGCATCTTCTCTCTTGTTGTACCGAAAGTCATCTCTCTGACACGACCGGCAGTACCAAGCTTCTCGGGCTTCAAGTCCTCGAAGCGGGGCACGATGCGACCATTTGTTGCAATAGCGACCAGCTCGATCTCCGGACCGCCAACCCATCGCACGGCGGGAAGACCGTTCTGGAGGAGAAGGTGGTTCGCCTCGTCGTCGAAGCCCCATTGGCAGAGGGCCAGGTTGGCGCCGGCATCCTTGATCTGCTGAATCATCTCGATAAACTTCTCGCGCTCGTACGATTGAAGCTTCTTGAACTCTTCGACGCTCGTGATGTCGAGCCTGTGCTTGGTCTTGGGCTTGGGGGGCTCGAAAGCGCATGTCAGGATAGCAATCTTGGCATCTTTGACCTCTGATGGCATCTGGGGATGAGAAAAGTCCTTGTCGATAATGACACCCTTGACGAGCATCGAGTCCTCCAGAGCTCCTCCCACCTTTCCGTCGACCTTGATAAGCTCAAAGTCAACGTCTTTCCGCTCCAGGTCGGCAACGGACAGGACAGCGTCCACTGCAATCTTGGAGAACTGGTCGTGCGCCTTGGAGACGATCTTGCTGCCCAAACTTGTCCGTGCAACCTTCAGCAGGTTTTCTGTCTCATCCTTGGTGAAATCAATTGTGTCCGAGATGTTGTCAAGCTCAGCTACGGCAATGTCGCAGGCCTGGTCGTATCCGTCGGCGATACGGATGGGGTGGATGCCCTTGTCGATAAGCTCGGCTGCCTGCTCGAGGAGAGCGCCGGCGAGCACAACGACACCGGTCGTACCATCACCAATCTCGTCGTCTTGCGACTTGGAAAGCTCCACCAGTAACTTGGCGACGTGGTTGGAAATCTCCATCTGTTGCAGAATCGTAGCACCGTCGTTCGTCACTGTGATGTCTCCGTCGGGGGAAATGAGGATCTTGTCGAGACCGCGGGGGCCCAAGGAGGTCTTGACAATGTTCGCGACAGTCCGGGCGGCGAGAATGTGGTTCTTGACGGCTTCGTTGCCATATTGTCTCTTCTTCTTTCCCTGACTGCGGGGTGTGAGCTAGAGCGTCTTCTTGACGTTACTTCATGCCGAGACGGGTGCATGACATACTCTCTGACGACGATAAAGGGACGGCCCTGCTCGTCCTTCATCACGGCCGCTATCGTTCCATTCCTGTCAGTGCGTGCCCTGTGCTCTACGATATTGTCATCGTGTTGATTGCCTTACCGTTGGCCATATCCAGGTCTAAGCATTCTGTTAGCAGTGATCCACTATTCAGGAGGGTATGCACGCCACATACTCAAAGCCATTCTGAAGATTGTCGCACGTCAAAAGCTCTCGGATTGGTAGTGCGATTCGACTAGGAGCTGGACCGGAGAAATCGAGGTATCGTGCGTTGAGGGGGTTGAGCTCCAAGCACCGGGTCGGAGGTGGACCAAAATTTCTGAATAATTGGTGGTGCCTGCCAGTCTGGGGGACCAGAAGCTTCGGTTCTCGGTGATGAGATATTCCGGATAGGCTCACCGCTCGCCAGACAGCTGGAGCCTGCGCTGAGGGTACCCCGCCATCAAAGAGAGTTGCCCCTCCATGACAACACACCCAAGCGCTGAACAGGCAGGGTTCCACTCATCCCACTTCCATTACCAGCACAACTGACGTGCCATCATTTGCACCTTTTCAACTCGTCGGAGATACCTCGACTCGTGATCCACAGTCAAACAACACAACATGCAATAACACCTTTCTCCAACACCTTCAGTTCTCGCCACATAAAGCGAGATTCTTCCCTTTCCCCCCGCATCCCGAGTCACTCATCATTCCTCCGTCAATCGATCGCACGACCACCCATCACGCGCTAGCCACTATCCAGAATGTCGCGCCACCAAGCAGTTCGCAACCTCGATTATGAGGAAGTTCTCGACGAATACGACGCAGATTCCGGAGATCAATTCGAGGGAGATGAAAACGAGCAGCTCAGTGCAGAGGATCGTGAGGCTTTCAATATCAACACGGCGCTCGTCGAGAGCTCGCTTGGCTCTGACGCCGAGAAAGTCACGACAAAACAAATCCATGACGCACTGTGGTACTATTACTACGATGTCGACAAAACAGTTTCCTACTTGCGCAATAAGTTCGTCGCACCCCCAACAAAGCCGGAACCCAAGAAAGTCAAGCATGGTAAGTCATTTTCTTTTTTGTTATGTGCCTAAGGGGTTTTCTCTCAGGGAGCGGCGAAATGGGCAGACGTTGAGCGTTTGGCAGATGGCTTGGGTCTCGGGGGGGCGGTTGACGGGGCTGGGTTTGACGTAGGCGTCACTTCGGCGGCCATGACAGGGTATCCGGTTGCCAAAGGCTCTCCTCTTTCGGCAGCATCGTATTTTTATGGTATTCCGTGGATGAACATTCCCAAGCACCGCGAGGCAGTTTTGATCGCACCCCCTCCTCGTCCTGGTGGTCTTCTTGGTGGCGGAGACGGTCCCAAACTGTCTAAACTTCAGGCCTTAGCGGCCGCCCGCAAGAAGAAGACGGACGTCAAAAAAATCGACGACAAGGTGGATCGAGCAGAGAAGAGAATGTCTTCACTGGCCATAACCGAGTCGGCAAAGGAGAATGAGCGACCTGGTTCCGGCATCCTGGCCAAAAGGCAGAAACTGTCCGGCGAAGAATCCTCTCAACCGTCGACACCCCAGCAAATCTGGTCGACCTCGGATGCGCAATCAGCCATGGATATGGACTCGGTACCAGAGGCGGCACAAGAGGAGCAGCCGGAGGATGAGTGCATTGTTGTTTCATCTACGAGGCCTTCGGTGTTTGCCCAGACCCTCTTCGGGTCTGCCCAAGACTCTGCCACCGCCCCTCAAACGTACAGCATGCCGCATCTGGCCTCCTCTGCCTTCGAGCCCGAAGCCTTCTCCCAGCCAAGTCCAGATGATGTCGTGCTCGCTGCTCAGGCGAAAGGTTCGCGATTTGCGAATATACAGTAAGAAGCTAACTCTAATTCCTCATAGCGGGCAACAAATTCGACGCTGCTGCTGCCAAGAGCGCTACCAAGAAGGTTGTCGGCAAACCCAAGACGTCCGACGATGCTCCCTCGGGCGAAATGAATCGGCTCCAACTGGACCAATCAGCGGTGCCTAAGAACAAGAAGCTCGACGTGGTAAAGGAATTTGAGAAGAGCAACAACAAAAGGAGCGCCAGTTTTGTTGTAGTCGGTATGTGAAAGCCTTATCTACGAGTGTGAGTCTCGCCGAAAGCTGACGAATGATAGGACACGTGGATGCTGGCAAGAGTACTCTTATGGGCAGGCTGCTACTTGAACTCAAGTTCATCGAGCAGCATGTCATTGACAGATATCGCCGCCAAGGAGAGAAGATGGGCAAGTCGTCATTTGCACTTGCGTGGGTAATGGACCAAAGAGAAGAAGAACGCGAGCGCGGCGTGACCATCGACATCGCCACCAACCAGTTCGAGACAGACAAGACGCGTTTCACCATCCTCGACGCACCTGGTCACAAAGACTTCGTGCCCAACATGATTGCCGGGGCATCTCAGGCTGATTTTGCGATCCTGGTCATCGACGCAAACACCGGAGCTTTCGAGAAGGGCCTGAAGGGTCAAACTCGAGAGCATGCCCTACTGCTGCGCAGCTTGGGCGTCCAAAGGGTCATCGTCGCAATCAACAAACTGGACATGGTTGGCTGGTCCAAGGAACGCTTCGACGAGATCGAGGAGCAAGTCACAGGGTTCATGAAGGGCAACGGCTTCCAACTCAAGAACGTTGCTTTTGTGCCCATTTCAGGACTCAACGGTGACAACCTGGTACAAAGGCCCGATGATGAACGTCTTTCTTGGTACACAGGCCCGACGCTCATTGAGGCCTTGGAAGAGTCCGAGCCTATGACAAGGGCGCTCCAGAAGCCCTTCCGCATGTCGATATCGGAAATATACCGCACGCAGCAAGCTCAGTTGACCGTGTCTGGACGGATAGAATCCGGAACAGTACAAAACGGAGAGGGACTGATTGTGCAGCCTAGTGGCGAGCCAGCCTCGATACGATTGATCGAGGTGGATTCCGAGGTCCAGGAGTGGGCTGTTGCTGGGCAGAACGTTAGTATTGGTCTGGCCGGCATCGATCCCATTCATGTGCGGGTGGGCGACATCATCAGCACCAAGGCGGCACCGATCGAAACGAGCGATACCCTGACGATGAAGGTGCTATCCTTTGACCACCTGATGCCGATGCCCGTTGACGTTCACCGCGGACGTCTCCACGCGGCAGGCAAGGTACAAGCCTTGCCAGCAGTTCTAGACAAGACGACAGGTGCGACGGTGAAGAAGAACCCCAAGATCGTTCAGCCTGGCAAAGTGGCGCGGGTGGTGGTGAAGCTGGAGACCAAGGTTCCGTTGGAGGCTGGGCAAAGAGTGGTGCTGAGAAGTGGCGGCGAGACGGTGGCTGCTGGACTGCTCGAATAGAGGTGGAATTAAAAACATCAGGTGAAAGGACGCAAACCTTTCAATATTCGGTAGCTGGCGCTGAGTTCCAAGACGTTGATGAGTCATTGGCTGCCTAAGCGTAGCCATTATAGTGTCTCTTGATGCCGTTGAAGAGTCTCTGTCGAATTGTGAACGAGTCGTGGTCAAAAAGAAACGTGGCTGGGCCGGGGTCTACGCAGGGCGGCGGCGGCGGCGGCGCTGGTGGTGAGGCTCCTTTAGAGTTGGCTGCACCTCGGAGCTGAGGTACGAGCCAGTGCGTATGAGCGTCCGGATACTCAAGAATGCGCTTTTCACATATCGTACGCAACTGGGAATTCAATAGCTCCCAGAACGACGTGAAGCATGATACTTTGTTTGAAATCAGATTCATGTGCTTCGTATTGCTGATTACAGCATGTGTACTCCATGGGAGTCCGCCGACATCATTAAAGACACATTGTCTTTGCCACAGAGACCGGGTACATGTACCCGATGTATCTCTTTTTCCCAGGTTAGCAGGTAGAGAAGGGCGAAGGAAATGACGCCGTCGTGTTGGCGACGGCACCCCCGTCTTTCGCTCTCTCGGAAGAGCATGGGCCAATACCCAAATCCAAGCCATGTCCTCACCCCCTGCATGGCCCCTCCAACGTTGCCCCCTCATCTCAGGCGAAGACGGGATGGCACTGCTAAAGCCACCTTAACTGAGGTAAGGTAGCCGCGCCTTGCCCTGCGTCGTCACCTCTTGCCCTTCATGATTCGGCAGGTATCGTCGCCTGTCTTGCCGCCGGCCCCCGCTCCAACCTACTGCATAGTGGTGGGAATATTCTGGAAGGACAGCATGAATGTATCGCCGAGATAGGTGCACCAACGGGAGCGGAGTTGGCTTGGTGAGAGCAATCAAGTTGAGGCCACTCTGTTCGTTTTGAGAATGGGAAGGAGGCAAACGCGGAATTGATGAGATGTGACATGGAAAGCATCGATTGCGGTCCACATAGTATGTTGTCGCATGTCATTGCCGCCGCCATGCGAGTCACTCAAGTATCTGGACAGATACGCAGCATTTTACACCTATGGATTACCTCAAGTAGTATGGTTACGCACAAGGAGAGTCGCCGCGAAGCATGAAAACGTGCAGAACAAGAGATGGAAAGGCCACCTCGCGACTCCATCACCCAGCCCAGGCTGCACGCGTGCCTGGATCAGAGCAGCAACAGTCAGCAGCAGTGGCAGCAAAGGCCACATACCTAGCCAAGGGTCAGGGGATGAGGCACCATCGAAATCTCCAGAATCGCAACGCAGCCTTCCATTCATAGGTGGGGCCGCCCCTGGTCAGAGCCGTTCAGGTACCTACAAATAGTACTTGCAGTAATACTCTGCTAGGCAGGAGCGGCAGCGGTGAGGCGTAGGATTGCTGACTCCCGTGGCTAAAAGTGCACTGCGGTACATTTTTTGCACTGTAATGAAGACTGTGCTAGGCCAGCGGAGGCAGCTATCCCGCTCCAACCTTAGGTGACCCCATTACTGTCATCTCCCGTAAGACTGCGGTAACCAGGCACCTTTAGTCCCTGTGAGTTGTGGTATAGTTGTCCCTTTCTTCCCGCCAAGTAGCGCTGTAAACCAGGACCACACAGTGTGAAATAGAAAGGGGCACCATCCCACGAACCTCCGCGACCCCTGTCACGTGTGGCGCCGCTTGAGGTGAAATCTGGCCTTTTGTGCAATCTGGACACCTCGACATTTTTTTTTGGAGACCAGCTCTTGATAAAGCGTGCTGTCCTTCCCTTCCACCAGCATTCGTCTTGCCCTCCCAATTCACCATCTGCCAAACCACCTCAATTCGATTGGGTGTGCAGCTAGAAGGGAATCCGGGAAACCACCATCCTTTTCGTCCATCAACGATACCCGAATCTTATCTTATTTTTGCTTTTCTACAAGGCTCAGCAATCTAAGCTCGAGTCGCACGCAAATAACCATACATCAGCGGGGAGAGCTTTCTAACAGCACCAACTCTCCCAACATGTCGAGAACACGCAACTCGATGGCTCTGGGCTTCGGCCTCTTGGCCTGGATGTGTCTCCTTTTCTCGCCTCTGGCTTTCGTCCAGACGGCGCAGGCTCAGGACACTGACAGCTACGGAACCGTCATTGGTATTGTAAGTTGTTCCTCCCTACCTCAACCCTGCCACCAAACTCGACAGAAGAGGTTTCATGCCGATGCGCCTCGCCCCAATACCATCGCCTATCATCATTACTCCCATCGAGCTCTGTCTAACGCGATGTTTCTCTGCAGGACTTGGGCACGACTTATTCCTGCGTTGGAGTGATGCAGGGTGGCAAGGTTGAGATTCTTGTGAACGACCAGGGTAAGTCTTGTCTACCATGAGGAATCCGAAGTTTGGAGCGGTTTGAGCTGACTACTTGGTTACTAGGTAACCGTATCACGCCTTCTTACGTCGCTTTCACCGAAGAGGAGAGACTCGTCGGTGACGCCGCCAAGAACCAGGCTGCCGCTAACCCGTACAACACCATCTTTGACATCAAGTAAGTTCTTAATCGTTGAACCTCACTGCGTCGGTGGGTAGAGTTCACGCGCTGACTGCTGCTTCTTTAGGCGCATGATTGGCCAGAAGTTCGCCGACAAGGCCGTTCAGTCCGATGTGAAGCACTTCCCCTACAAGGTTATCGAGAAGGATGGCAAGCCTGTCGTCGAGGTCGACGTCCAGGGTAGTGCCAAGAGGTTCACTCCTGAGGAGGTCTCGGCCATGATCTTGGGCAAGATGAAGGAGGTCGCTGAGAACTACCTCGGCAAGAAGGTCACCCACGCCGTCGTCACCGTTCCCGCCTACTTCAACGACAACCAGCGCCAGGCCACCAAGGATGCCGGTGTCATTGCTGGTCTCAACGTCCTCCGCATTGTCAACGAGCCCACTGCCGCCGCTATCGCGTACGGCCTTGACAAGACTGGCAACGAGCGCCAGATCATCGTCTATGACCTTGGTGGTGGTACTTTCGATGTCTCTCTCCTTTCCATTGACCAGGGTGTCTTCGAGGTCCTGGCCACCGCTGGTGACACTCACTTGGGTGGTGAGGACTTCGACCAGCGCGTCATCAACTTCTTCGCCAAGTCCTACAACAAGAAGAACAACGTCGACATCACCAAGGACGCCAAGGCCATGGGCAAGCTCAAGCGTGAGGCCGAGAAGGCCAAGCGTACCCTCTCCTCTCAGATGTCCACTCGCATCGAGATTGAGGCCTTCTTCGAGGGCAAGGACTTTTCCGAGACCCTTACCCGCGCCAAGTTCGAGGAGCTCAACATGGATCTCTTTAAGAAGACTCTCAAGCCTGTTGAGCAGGTCCTGAAGGACGCCAAGGTCAAGAAGGAAGATGTTGATGACATCGTTCTCGTTGGTGGATCTACCCGTATCCCCAAGGTTCAGTCCCTGATTGAGGAGTACTTTGGCGGCAAGAAGGCTTCCAAGGGCATCAACCCCGACGAGGCTGTCGCTTTCGGTGCTGCTGTCCAGGCCGGTGTCCTTTCCGGCGAGGAGGGCACTGAGGAGATTGTTCTCATGGACGTCAACCCCCTCACTCTTGGTATCGAGACCACCGGAGGTGTCATGACCAAGCTGATTACCCGCAACACTCCTATCCCTACCCGCAAGAGCCAGATCTTCTCCACGGCTGCCGACAACCAGCCCGTCGTCTTGATCCAGGTCTTCGAGGGTGAGCGCTCTCTGACCAAGGACAACAACCAGCTTGGAAAGTTCGAGCTCACTGGCATTCCCCCCGCCCCTCGTGGTGTGCCTCAAATTGAGGTCTCCTTCGAGCTTGATGCCAACGGTATTCTCAAGGTCTCTGCCCACGACAAGGGCACTGGCAAGCAGGAGTCCATCACCATCACCAACGACAAGGGCCGTCTTACCAAGGAGGAAATCGACCGCATGGTCGAGGAGGCCGAGAAGTACGCCGAGGAAGACAAGGCTACCCGCGAGCGCATCGAGGCTCGCAACGGTCTCGAGAACTACGCCTTCTCCCTCAAGAACCAGGTCAACGACGAGGAGGGTCTTGGCGGCAAGATCGACGACGAGGACAAGGAGACTGTAAGTTTACCTGCGCGTCTATCTGTGAATTCCAGAGAGCTAATCCATTTCAGATTCTCGAGGCCGTCAAGGAGACCAACGACTGGCTCGAGGAGAACGGCGCCACTGCCAACACCGAGGATTTCGAGGAGCAGAAGGAGAAGCTGTCCAACGTCGCCTACCCCATCACCTCCAAGATGTACCAGGGCGCTGGTGGCGCTGGCGGCGAGGACGAGCCTCCCAGCCACGACGAGCTCTAAATTCTATAGATTTGTTGTTGCTTCGTTCGGGTTTCAAAAGAGACAGTACCCAAAGATTCCATCATGTGTTTTTCGTCTCTGGTGTTGGCAGGTTAATCGGCGTAGGCAGCATGGAGCCCGACTCCATCAATGTGTAAAGTATACAAGGCATAAATGAAATCTATCGAACACATTGAACGTCCTCGAGTACCTTGCTTGTTTTACAATTGACAGGCGCGTTGAACTTGCTGTGAAGACGATGGCCTAATCATGCTGGGAAGCATTCACCAATTTGACTTCCTCTCTTTGACGTCCTTCCTGCTGCCGTACTCCGCGTCCTCTGTGAACATTTCGTATCCGTGCCTAATAAGCTTGGCAACGATTGCCTATGACATACCATGTTCCCCCCGTGTCATCTCAGCCATCGAGGGAATACAATTCGGAATTTTCAACATCTCGAGCATGAGACAAACAACATTAGGCTTGGCAGGGAAAGCCAACAAATCTAACAGTGGTGGCTTACCGCCAGTTCTTTTCATGCATGGGTCTCCCTCGATGTAGGTCTCTATGTGGCGATGACTTGGACGAAATCGGCTGTGGCACATACATGGTTTAGGCTACGTAGTACTCCGTACATGTCGACGGATCAAGGCAAGCCAGACGCAAAGTTAACCTGAGGTCTAGACTACACCAGTGCATCCTGTCATCAACTAGTGTATACGCCATACAGCTTGAGCCGTGGTCGCAGGGAGAGGGGGGAGATGGGATAGGAGCTGAGGATTTGGGATTCGGATGGGATCGGCAGGGGTTCGGAAGTTCGGGCTCACCTGCGCCTGACTCTGCTCTACTATACAGCATCGTAGGATATCCTTTGCAACTCCGATATACCTATACTACCTAAATCTCAAGTCTTAGTAGGCGAAGACGTATCTCCTCTCTTATACTTCGATCAGCAACTTGCTTAGCTTGCCTTATAGCTATGTCAGAAAGGTGGATCAGGCCAGGAAGAAGATTAGCTATTTTTATCAAGTGTCAAGAATCTGTAAAGAATTGAAGTGCTACTTTTTTTCAAGTCTGGAGTATGATGTTTCCAATTAGCTCATTGACACCAAAAAAGCTCTGGTGTAGTTGAGTTGTTAGCTCCTTTAGATCAGACCACAGGATCGCGGATCTACTGTGATGAAAGCCACTTCGATGAGTGCTGCTTCGATAAATACTACTTTAAGAAGAAGGGAATAGGAGAAATAGGAATGATAGAAACTCTTTTACTTTACTACAGGGCTTTTATATCTAATGGAGGTTATAGCGAGGCTCTAAGAATCCAAGGGTTAGGTTGGTGTCTCGTAGTAGTAGTTGTAGTAATAAAGGCCTCTTGAAGTGGGTAACAAGAAGCCATGTTACCAGTCTAAAAACCTCAAAAAGCGATCAAGCATGGATAGCGTAAGTGGCTATTGCGTATGAACCCGAGCTCAGTAGCCAGTCCAAGCTTAAAGGGTGCGAATCTCTGTTTCCAAGGGCCCTGTGATTTGACACAGTTGCTGCCCTCGGTCCTAGCCTACCTGTAGCTATGGTACTATATGGTTGCAACTCAGAACATGTCCCAGCGGATTAGACTTGGCAGGGTAACATTGCACCTGACAAAGACAAGAAAAGGTAACAGTTGAGACTGTTCCGTCTTACTGACAGCACGTGGAGTGTACTTGCCATGAGACATGGAGTGAGGATGTAGTTCTGTTTTGGGGCTTTTTGCCTGGAACATTGGAGTCAGAAAGCCATTGGCGACCACACTTGCAAGCCTTGGGGGGGACACTAACCAATACCAATACATCATGCATCTGTATCTCCTGATCTCAGTTCTTTTGGTAGGAACTAGGAATACATACTGCCTTTTGGATTTTTCCCAAATAGGCAATTCCAATAGTATTTACATGCAGAGAGACATCAAATTTAAGCTGGCAGTGACAAATCAATCAAGCATCCAAGAGAGCCGACATGTGATAAGAGAATTGGTGGATTGACATGATGAAACAGAATATGAGAAGAAAGTCAAAGAAACTTGGCTATTCTAGGATGTTGCCATATTCTTTGAGTTGGTGGAAGGTCTGAGTGATACTGGTGGTTCCTGTGTCAAGCATCCTTACCACTGAAGTGAGAGACAGTTAGCCCTGAGCTCCAACTTGATGGAAGATGAAGAGAACGAATATGTGAAAAGGGCAAGCACTGGCAACAAAGGCAAAGCCTGTTATCGCTGCTGTAAAATGCCTGCTGACGAATGGTGTATCTGGGTCCGATATCCAGACACAGCAAGGCTATAAGGGATCCTTCTCCTTACGATCGGCCTGGCTCCAAGAGTGAGAACCTAGTCTCTTGGCGACAGAGAACACCTTGATTCCAATGATTTTAGGGTATGTATAGATTAGCTGTCCGGCGTGGGGAAACTTATCATATCCATGGACACTGTGATGAATACTACGAAATGGAAACAGCTCGTCCGGCGAAGGAGGTATGGTTGTGCAGTTTCTAGCACCTGTCCACTTGAATGATATGGACGGACCCGATTGGGAAGAATGTGGAAGTATTTCCTCTGCATCATTTGCAAGCAACTTTTCAACAACACCTTCTCTAAAACCCATGGCATTGTCTATTAGGTATTGTTACTAGTGTGGATGCCTCATCATGGACGACGCGTTGGACTCCATGTCGGAAGACGGCCATTTGGATGTCTATTTCTTAGGTACTCAACTGGGACAATTGGGTCTGGACAGTCCGCTGAGACCGCAAAAATCATCCCTTCTCCAGCACTCTGCTCATACAGGACCATGGTGATATTTGACGCCCGCGGAGAGAGAGCTATGACTGGTTGCGACCCTACTTCCTGCACCTGAAGTACATTCACGCGTCAAGGGCAAGGTGTAATCTTATGATTTACAGCCTGGCCACACTGGCGACATGGGGACGCAAATGTTGAAGGCGAGGCGCTTTAGGTCTTCCCAGGACTCAAAGATTGGCGGCACGGTCGTCATCGAGACGAAGCTGGCGGGCGATGACCTAGGCTCCCCAGGGGGTCGGCGGACATGATAAAGGGGTTTGGCCTCAGGGCCGCGACGGCTGGGACCGTACGTCGTGGGCGCAGCGTTTCCAGGCTCACCACATCAGGCACGAGGTCAAGAACAGGGCAGCTAGGCTGATGTCTGCGTGTCGTCATCCGCGATTCCAAACTCGTGTTTCCTCACGACAAGGTGTGGTCCCGCACTCAAACGATCGAGTTGCGGGAGAACAAGATGCTCGCCTGGTTGCAGCTGTCGCAGGGCATGCTTGGTGAGGTCGAGGGCATGCCCAGGGATGAGTAGGTGATTGCGGAGGTGACTGCAGAGCCAGAGAGCAAAGAATAAGATGGAGATTAAGCAGATGAAGCTGGATCAACTTCGCTTTGTTCTTGTATGTAATAAATGTACTAATATGGGCGATCAAGTCCCGTTGATCTGGTGGATTCTTAAAACAGCACCGAGTGGCATGAGCCCCTAAAGCAACTGACGCTGATGCTGCTGACTGTGGACTTGAGATACTCGAGGCTCGGTGTGTAATAGGTATAGTCGGTAGACATGGAGAGCATCAACGTGACTCCCTCGAACGCCCATAGTCAGAGCTGTGAATTGAAGACCCGTTGGGATTGTGCCGTTGGGGTGTCTTTGTATGGTTTGAGAGTTCCTGTGGGATGGGGATCGCAGTTTGAGGCGGAGAACACCCACATGATCATTGCTTGTAAGAGACCTCAGGACGACAACGGTGAGTGGTCGCCTCCGCGGGTGCTGCTCGATTGAGCTTAGGGATTCATTCATTCGGCATCGAAAGGTCGGCTACCCGGTGCCAAATGCCAGTTCATAATGAATGGTGACAGCTCCTCTCGGTCTCGGGTCGCGGGCGTGGCGGCTTCCAGCAAGCATGTACCGGTCTTGGTATGATGTAGACGTGTACGTGGATCGTTTTGTTCGAAGCGTCCCGGCGGGCTGGGTAATCTCAAGCGTCCTCGACGATGAACCGGATGTTCACAATACAGTCGTCTGGGTCTTCGTCGAACGAACAGCCCCCTCTGGAGAACAAAGAAGGTTTCTTCTTGTATGCCCACACGGCAATGTCTGTGATCTTCTTCACTCCGAGGGCGTCCTTGTGTTGGATTAGCATCCAGGCGGCCCCGGCGCCATGAGTGCTCCCCAGGATGGCGGCTGCCTCCGGCGTATCAGTTTTGAAGACTGCTCTTTTTTTCCAAAACGGATATTTCTTCAGTCCTTTGTCTTGGAGGGCTTTCTGTAGGACTTTCAGAGTGGGCACGTATGTGATATGGGAGCGGAACATTAGCTTGAGCTCTTTGGGATTGAAGCCGCGATCCTGGCAGGCCTCGACCCATTCAAAGAAGGCAATGTCAGATAGGTGGTCCAGCTCGGGGACGTTCCCCTTCTTGTACTTCTTCTGTTGGTATCGGGGGCTCCAGTTCTGGTCAAAAACAAAGGCACCGGAGATGGGAGCTGCTACGTTGTCGTAGTGTCCGAAGGACGGCTGAGGAAGACGTTTGATGTTAGCAGAAGCGCAGATACAACGTACTCGGAAGGTTGGGTGACACTGACCATTACTTTTTCCAGACTATCCTTTCCAAAGAACCATTGGTCGTGCCAGTAGGCGACCACAAGCATTTGCCTCTTGAGCACCGGATGGTCAGGGTCCTGGAACGCATCGTCCAGGAAGTCCTCATAAAAGGGTGCTTGGAGACTGCCTGGACGGCTGTCGGTGTAAGGATACCGGAGAATGTGACGGGACCATCCCCACCTGGTCAAGTCCTTGAAATTCTGGAACGGGCTCACGACCGAGGCCCCTCCGTTCCTCTGTGCGGCGCCCGCGTTGTCGACGGACATGAGGTCCAAGAGATACCTCCCCTTTTCGACGCGACCTTGGTAGTGGCTCGGAAACTCGGGGTACGGCTCCGCCCGCCTGGTGAGGCCGTCATCGGCGTCAAGAGAAACTGGTGGCGGCGGCGGCGTCGTTGCCGTCGTCGTCGGAAGGGTGCTGATTACGAGGACTTGAAGCAGGAGGCACATAAGCGATAGACGGGGCGGGCCCAGCAGCCCAAAAAAGCTACCGTTGTTAGATCTTGTAGACATTGGACTGGTGCGTCGGTTGTCGCTTCCAAGGAAAAAGGAGGATGAGCCCAAAGGAATCACACGATGGGCATTCCTGGGGCCCGTCTGTACAAGTAATGGACGGAGAATGTGTGCTTTGGAGCTGGGCACCTTGAAGGTACAAGACGACGGTGTTGAATGATTAGTTGTCTATCAAGCGTGTAGTAGCATTACGATTACGGGCTCGAAATTGAGGATGGTTTCGCAGATTGGCCAAGCTCTATCCATGTGCTCTATGACTATGTAGGAGAGACTCCTTCCACTCGGCTTGAAATGATTCCAAGGGTCGAAGTAGCATTGCACAAATTACAACTTGGAAATCCACCCCAACATGATGCAGTTGATACGCGGCGAAAAGTAATCTGGCGGGACATACATTCTCCAACAGACCGTATCATCCGGGCCCACACTTGACAGCTACGCATGAAGCAGCCAACAGGCCTCCGAAGGCTCCTTTGTACGCGGATTTTGAAGTCGTACAATGAGGGTATAGTTCACCCGACCATTGGGTCCTTAGTTCACCTGACCTGACCATTGCTATGGGGCACTGGTCCCACTTATTTTAAAATGAAAAATGGGCCCCTGGAACCTGATTGGCTTAAAGATACGGGTTAGGGGGGTAGGGTTAGGGTTAGGCGTTAGGGTTACCGGTTAGTTGTTAGGGGAATATGATTATTAATATGGGCCCACTTAATAGGATTAGTATTACCCATTTAAAACCCCACTTATAAGGCCCCACATCAATGGTCAGGTCAGGTCAGTAGCAATGGTCAGGTCAGGTGAACTAAGGACCCAATGGTCGGGTGAGATGTAGTCTCTCGTACAATGGTTCGACGAGCGTCACACCAAGCTGATGCTGAGTTGGGCCGACAGTGATGAACGTCCTCTAGACGATGGCGTTGCCGTTGAGATTCCGGATGTGAAGCGGTGTTGGGACGGTTTTTGGCCACAAGGGATACCATCCAGACACTGCGAAATGTAGGTGTTCGATTGTTTTCGGCGATAGACGACATCGAGTCCTTCTACCGCATCCATTTCTCAAGGAGCGACATGCTTGGCAACATGGGCTCAGCCTCAGGACCGGCCGGTCAAAACCTTAACCGACCCCACGGCCGAACCTCACCTACTTACTCTTTGTAGAAGATGGGAATAGAACCAAATACCGGCATCTCACGCATACCGAGAATAGGTACGCCAGGAACGTGTTTTGATGCTCTTGTCTGCTATAAAGAGGCAGCTAGTTGACGTTCGGCGAGGGACCTAGTCGATTGAGGTCATGGCCGGTGATTACTCCGACTCCGGACTTCGCGGTTTTTGTCGGTCTGTTGACTACTTGTAGCTTACAGGCACGGAAAGGCCGTGTGAGAGTTTGCTGCGATAGTGGCCCGCCTAATTATGAAGCGTAAAATTTCCCTTGCTGACTGATTATGGGACACTAGCCTTGAGGAAGTAGGCATAGACCCCAGCCTGTTTCTCATGCCATTTCTCTTGCTATCTTGTATTAACCCTCAATTAATAGATGGCACCTTGATGATTAAAAAGCTTTCCCGGCGAATTCTACATCGCCTACGGATAGATCATGGCAAGTGACAAAACAAACAACCCATCTCATCCATTTCTGGCAGGCAATCCCATGATTGCCCTCTCAACGTCAACATGCGATTGCCTGCCGGAAATCATCAAGGAGATGACTTGTTTGTTGGCTTGGGTCAAGAGCTCGACGTTCTCCTGGAATATTGGAATATTGAATACGTTCCGATTTCCACTAGCACGCCATTTTGATTCAAGAAACGGCTCTGCCAGCTTCTTCATTTGTACGTGAAGCAGCCTGGAGGGAGACCTGACGTCCCTGTGTCGAGCCTGCGTCAATCATCTCTTCCAGCCATGGGATGACGGAATTCTTCTTTGCTCGGTTCGTAGCGATGGTATCGTCGACAAGGGAGCCGCGTCGTCTTCGGTTGCTGTGATTGTCAGCAGCCACCCGACGTGTGGTACACGGGATCGTCTTTGCGGCTGTTTTTGAAAGTTAAATATCATCTATTATATTAATCTTTGTATCCGTACGCTCAGTAGTTATGATTAAAGTTTTCAATAGAAGACATGAATGGCGAAGCCAAGGGGAAGATGATGTGACGGCTGAAGGGGCAAGCTGTTGTCGTGATGCCGGCTCTTGGACAACAACCGCTCTGATTCCCAGCCATGTGTCGCAAATGTAACGCATTCACGAACTCCTTGTCTTGCAACTGTGCGAGGTCCAGTCAGGGTGGTCAAACGTAGGCGAGGGTCAGAAACGAATTTGGTTGACAGTCACCAGACTGCAACGTCGCCAATGACGGCAGGTCTTGGAGATGCGATACCAGTATGTGACTCGACGCCTGCGAGGCCCTTCAACATCCACTACCGCCACATCACGGCCTGTCACCGTCGGGAAACATCAATGCCCTCGGGCCGGGTGACGGCATGTAACCGCCGGGAATCATGAGTGGCATCTCGGGCCGGGTCACGGAAGCAATTGACATGGACGCATGCCATGCGGATCGACAAACCCTCATTACCATACCCGCAAGACCTCATTCATCTCTTCTACATGGGCTGGCGGTCCGAAGAAAAAAAAGGCCGAATCCTGTTTTTCCTCATTAAACGGAACACAAAAGACCCCTCCGTAGCGATTCAGCAACCGTCAAGTCACGATATCCGAGACCCTTTGCGTTCCGGTACGATCGTCACGAGTCGACAGTGGACACGCATGCGCAGTAAGGAGCACGCGCCCCATCACTCTTCCAACTGTCCAGCGACCGCCAGGTGCACTGGAAAGGTCCCGACTCGGAGAGAATGGGACGGACAAAACGCGAGGCCGAGGCGAGCTACGAGAGCTGGGGGCGGTGGGTGGTTCATCTCGTCTCGTCCCTGTTGGTGATCGCCCTCGAATGGAAATAACATCCAAGGCGGTGAAAATAACAAAAGGATATACCCATCAGGCCAAGAAAGAAAAAGCGTGATCTGCACACGCCATTCTCGGTTCAGAACACTCACCATGTAAACAATTTCCCCAGCTGACTGTTTTGGCGTACGTGTTGTCCACAAGAAACAGAACCACGATGTTGTTGTTTTCCCATCGCGATCATCCCTCACCATCCCTTTCACGAACCCGCAATCCGCGCTGCGCTAGGCTACCTGCCCATCCCCATCTGCGCTTCTGAAATTGGGTTTCACCGAGAGCTATCCGTATTGAGGATTTGAAAGAGGCAGGAAAAGGAAGCCCACATGAGATTCGACGGGAGCCCCTTGCCGTTGATTACGCCCGAATCTCTTCCGTTCCATTTCGCACTTTCCATCTGCGGCGGCCGATTGTGCGCGCTCCGTGTGAAACGGACCACCACCACCACCACCACCACCACCACCACCACCACCACCACCACCACCAATAGCTGCCGGTGGGATGAAGCGGCGCGGGCAAAGGTGTGCCGTCTTATCTCTGGCCTGCACGCACGCACGCGCGCGCACGCGGTTCGTCCATTCACATCGTGATGCCCGCTGTGTTCCTTTTGCGATCTGCAAAACAGGCCGCTGCACGTAGAGGTTTTTCTGGGTTCATCACACGCGCCATCTGCGTGACCTCGACAATCAACTTCCGCATCCGCCGTCGCAGCCGAGGGGCAATATGCCGATCTTTTGCGTGTGGACGCAGGCCTGTCATGGATGATACGGTAAGGAAAAGGGAAGGGGGAAAAAAAGGAAGAAAGGATACGGTATCCGTGCTCCCTTGTCTTCAAAAAGTGCCTTGGCTTGTGTGGGCTGAGATGGGTCCCTCCCCTGGTTCCCCTCCTCCCCTCTATGCAAGGCACCAGGGAAACTGCAGTGCAGCTGGCTGGCTGGCGTAAATGTGCAAATGTAGACGATACATCTCCGCCTTTTTCTTCTTCTCTCCCCTTGCCTTACCGCAACAAGGCCATGGGTCCCATCCCCTCCTCACCGTAACATCTCCATTTTCCGTCTTTTTCCTTACCCGACTTGTCCGACGTCTCGTCCGACTCTTTACCCGGTTTACGAGTTTGTATCCGTACTACAGTAAAAAGGCGGGGTTACGTGGTTCGACAGACAGCTCACCGTCGCAGCAATACGGAGTACGCAGTAGGGATAAAGATGAAAGAGGCCCCACGTTTTACACTTAGAGATACAGTTTTCCTCTTGTATTATGCGACATACTCGGGTACATAAGACACATCTTTAAAGAAAAATGGTGTGCCGTTCACGTGGCCCCCTCCCAGCAATGAGACGTGGAACCCGCCATCAGAATAAAGAGGGGAAAAAGGGGCGCGTCCCCTCTCCCTGTGGTTGTGTGTTGGGGGGGGGGGGGATAAAAGTGTATTTTTGTGTTGCTCCGATGCTTCAGTGCACTAGGTCTCTGTTTCCGTACGTAGATTTCTTCCTTTTTCTTTCCTCTTGTTTAATGTACCTACGGAGGACGCCGAGCGTGGTTGCAGCCGAGGTTCGCCCCCGACAAATGGCGTGCCATGGATAAATTGTGGATAAATGTTCCTCTTCTTTTTTCTCGCTCGCTATTCGGCTCTATGCTCAAGTGATTTGTTGCGCATTTGGGCAAGAGCTCCGGGGTGGCCGTTCTCAACGTCGCATGGTTCTGCCTCCCTTTTCGTCCAGTGCTTGCCATGGTTGTTCCTCGGATCATTGCCGATCGGAGAAGAATTAACCCAATAGCAAGCATGGCACCAAGAGTCACAATTCGAGCCCACGTCATGATGTCAATGTTTGTTTTTGTCGGATCCTTGTCTGAACAATGTGCTGGTATCACAGAAATTGACCACTGCGCCTGCTAAATCATGAAAGAAAGACTAGGTACAACCGTTGGTGTACGAGACGTCCAAGAAACTGCCCCATGTTATGGGATGGACCAAATAGACAAGATGTATGCCGGGAGAATACATTACGCGCCAGACCACATAGAGCTTCGAGATCCGAGACTGATGAGCGGCCCGGTGGGATAAATACAGACAGCGCGTGAGATGCTCAGGTCCCGAGAGTGACCTCGAGGCTGGGCGGGATATCCGGACAACCTCCGCGCGGACTCCGTCGTCGGAAACGTATTCCAAAAGTGACGAAAAGCAAACATGTCTTGCTCTCAGCACACCCGAGCCGCGTCCTCCATATCCCTTGCATCCTCAAGTTCTCAAATTTTGGACCCGAAATAGCTTATGCCATGATCGCCATGGAGACGGCCAGGACGGAAGCCGCGACGAGGCCGAAGCTGGCGGCGAGCGACGCCGGGGCGGCGCTCTTGCTGTTGTCCGAGGCCTGCTGCGAAGCGGCCTTGCTGGCCTCGGTCGTGCCGTTGGGGCAGAGCTTGGTGCCGTCGAGCGCCGAGAAGGGGATGTAGGCGCGGGGCTGGCCCTTGTTCATGTACATGGTGACATTGCCGGTGCCGTCGGCCGTCGTCGTGCCGCACGTCGTGAGCTCGACAACCTGGTCGCCGGGCTGGAAGCCGCCGACCGAGAGCTGGTACTCGTCGCCCTCGTCGCCCTTGTTGGTGATGCAGAAGACAACCTGGGCGCCGTCGGGGCCCTTGCGCAGGCAGAGATGGGTGTTCTCGACAAAGAGCTGCTCAGAGGCCGTCGTGGCGAACTTGGCGTCGAGAGACTGCAGCTTGTTGCGGGCGTGCAGAAGCGTCGACGTGAGCTGGTAGAGGGGCGCGGCTGTGTCGTACTTGGACTGCCAGAGGGGCTCACGGTTGAAGGGCGTAGAGTTGCCGTTGAAGTGCTGCTCCTGGCCCTGGTAGACTGGAGGGTGTCGTGTCAGCTTAGTCGCGGCTACTGATTCCGCACAGTGTCAAGGATACTCACCAGTAGGGATGCCGTCCGTCAGAAGGATGTAGGCCATGGCGTTCTTGGCGAGAGCCATGTCCGAGTCGTAGACGGCGAAGCGCGGTGTGTCGTGGTTCTCGATGAAGGAGCCGAGGGCAAAGACGTCGGTGCAGCCGTCGCGGGCCTGGGTGCGGAAGTCGACGAGATCGTTCATGTCACCCTCGAAGAAGACCGAGTTGAGCGGGTAGTACTCCATGTAGTTGGGCATACCGGGGAGCAGGTCGAGCGTCTGGTAGCGGCAGAAGTCCTCCTTGCCACCCGTCAAGACTTCACCGAAAGCAAAGACTCCGGAGGCGTTGACAAAGGTGGGAAGGAACGCGTCGTTGACGTGCTTGGCGGCGTCGATACGGAGACCGTCGATGGAGTAGTTGGAGACAAGGCCCTTGATCCAGCTGCTGAACTCGTTCACAACCGCGGTGCTCTCGGTGGCCAAATCGGCGAGGGCGACGCCGTAGGGGTACAGCCAGCAGTCCTGGTAGTCGGTTGTGTTGTCCCACATGGTGACATTGCAGTACGGGTGGAAGTACTTCTCGTCGTTGAAGGGGTTGAAATTGGAGTAGTCGAGCTTAGGCGGCAGCGAGTCCAGCTTCTGGACCATGTTGTTGACGACGACGTCAACCATGATGTACATGTCGCGGTCGTGCAGAGCCTTGACAAGCCCCTTGAAGTCGTCTTCGGTGCCGAACTTGTCGTTCAGGGCGTAGTTGTCCAGGGACCAGTAGCCGTGGTAGGCCTCGCCGACGGCCGTGTCGTCGTCCATGTTCTTGACGATGGGAGAGATCTGGACGGCGGTGAAGCCCATATCTGAGCCATGGTTAGAATGCCGTCGTCGCTCATCGGTTGCGGGGTGGGCGAATGTGAATTGGCGCGGATGGGAACTCTACACGACGACGCAAACGCGGCATTCGTAGTCTTGTCACTCACCTTGGATGTAGTCCAGCTTGTTGGTGAGACCCTTCCAAGTACCACCGCAGAACTTGTACAGCTCACACTCGTGATCGGTAGAACCATCGTCGTGAGCGTAACGGTCAATCATGATCTGATAGATGGATCGTGACTTCCAGTCCTCGACATCGGCGGCGCTGACGAGGGCGGAGAGGACCGAGGTGGCGGCCCAAGCCAAAGTTGACGCGCGCATCTTGACAGTGAGGATTATTACAGTGATAGAAAACGAATGACTGCGCCGCGGATGGGCGTCGAATTAAACAAACGATTGACTTTGATCTGACTTGCCCTTCGTGCGTTCGACTTGAAAGGAGTGAATGAGGTCGGCGCACAGTAAACGATATAGAGTTTGGAAGTGACGGAGGTGAGAGAGAGAAACAACAATAAATTCGGGGATGGGCCGACAAAACGAACGAATGGGACTTCCTTGGATGGGACCTGGCGAGTCGAGTCTACACTCTCTAGCAATACGAAAGAAGTCCTGTACCAAGAGCGGCGACCTGGTCTGGGTTCCTGACGGTCTGGTCTGGGAAAGGGAAAAAAAGGGGTGGGAAAACTGGGCTCGGCTTGATTAAACGAGCCCAGTTCGGCACGATCTGACCTGTGAGGCGTGGAGCCGAGTTGGCGGAGGGGGCGAAGCACAGCGTCCTGTACACCTCAGTCGCCTTTGGCGGCATTGTATCCGTAGCATGCTTTGATTTGACGCAACAGAGACGAGGATCTTGGCATCTCACTCTGGACGCTACCATTGTGTAGTAGATCTAGTGACAGCCAGTCATCTGATGCGAGTTGCCCGGAATCCACGGCGCGGAGAAGGGTCAACAAGCAGCGGGGACGAACACGAATAGAATAGACGGATCAAGGTCAAGGGCACGACGGACATGCAGGTACTGTGTAGGGCAAAGTGGGACATGGTGACGAGAAATAGAGTATTCGTTGATGACTGGTGCTTTTTAGCCACTGCGTTACACGCACCAGAGATATTCAACACATCATGGCTGCTAGGTTAATGCTAACAACAAAAAGTCGACGAGGATGAGTGTGGTTTGCTCGGATGGGATGGATGGATGGGTGATGGGAGTTGGGACGAAAGGGGGCCCACACTAGACTAGAGGCTCAGGGTGGCCAAGAACAACAACCAACAGGAGAGCGAGAAGGAAATTGAGCTCAAGCGAGATGGTGCAGGTAAAGACGGGGTGAATACGACGCTCTGTACGGAGTACGGAGCCAGGGGTTGTCAAGAGCGTGGGTTCCGTGGAAGCACCACGAGTGACGAGACAGGCCGGGGAGAGATGAGACGCGAGTCGGCCCCAACACGCGGAACTGCTGTGACTTGACAGCTTTGACAGGCTGAAGATGAAGAGCAGAGACAGAAACAAAACAAGCAGATGTCGGGTGAAGGTGCTGATTGTGCATGGCCAAGAGCTGCAATGGCAAATGGACGTGTGTAAGCAGCAACGCGACTCGCGAGTGAGGGGATGATGCCCGATGGTGTGTTTATGAAAGCGAGGATTCGGAGAATCGGCACAATTGACGGCATACCTAACTCTCTGCGCCGGGCCCATGGACATTGCAGCAGAGGGAGGCCAGCAGATGCCGAATGGTGATGTGTGTGTGTGTGTGTGTACGTGGCAGGTGATCAAGTTGTATCTTGGGAAGCGTGCTTGCTCTTGCAAAGTACTACGTATACATAGTACACCAGAATGGGCTGCGAGGGATGGTGGCATGGCAAAGCTGACCTGCATTGGAGGCGACTGGATGACTGGCGGGGAGTTGAAAATGAAAAGCTCGTTTTCCCCTGCCAAGGCGACGCCAACAACGCCAATGCAGCCCACGACGGTGGCCTGGAAGAACCTTGGAAGGACCTTGGAACTTCGTGAAATGAGGACACACCAAGGCAAGCTTGTCCCGATGTGGCGTGGTGCAACCATGCGATGATGGATTGGCATGGGACGTTGGTGTGCGGCAGAGGCACTGGGGACTTGGTCAAGCGCCGATGGCCTCAACGTGAGACCAAGTTTGGGCCCAAGACACCAGCAAAAGCTTCCGTGTTGCTTGTGGTAAAGGCGACGTTCCCAAGCATGTCTTGTATCTTGTCTGGCGCGGCTGGAGTGCTTGGAATGCTTGACGGACGTCGTCGCTGCTTGGGATGAGGTTAAAATTTGCTTAATTCGAGTTTGCCTGTTCGTCAATCTGTACAACAAAGGTAAGGCAAGATAAGGCACGTACCGGTACCACACGTGTCTGCTGACGAATGGCAACCGCAACTGCAAACTGCTGCAGCACTTGCCAGCTTCTGGCCACCTCCTTCCCGCACATGCAGAGGGGAAAAACACACCAGAATATCCGTACCGGACGTATCGAAACTCTCGATATCCGTGAGGTCCCCCAGAGTCAGCGGAAAGGTGTACCATGGTTCCATTGGCCACCGTTGATACTGGGTCCTGCAAGACGGTGACAGCCAGAGTCGAGGTGCCTGCATACCTACTTGTACGCGTGTACACTGTACTTTACAGAGTGAGAGGGGAGAGAAAAGAGAGGTGCGGTACCAAGAGAATGTCGTCCTGTATGAGTAAGCAACTGACATCCAACACTCGCCTGTGCAAGTAAGTAGTCACACTCTGCTCGGCATACTACGTAGTACCTACCTTATTATGGTACCTTAATCACGAAGAGAAGGTGTTTGCATCTCTTTGCATCTTCCGTAGCCCAGGTGCCCAGGGGCTTTTGTCGCAATGTCTGTCTATTAATGGCTCGGACGACCCCTCTCCGTGGTCTGGGAACCGGCTGCACTACGTACAGCTTCGACCTCATGTCCTGCCTTCCATGCGGCAATTCAATATGGGGCAAGTTGTATAGTGTCTTAAGAGTCGAGTGCGAGGCTACTAAGCAATTACTCCTGGATCCAGCGAAAGCTCCTTATGAGATCTCCCAGACACATGCTTCTGGAACGCTCAGCGGCGGTAGGGAGGCAGAGACAGGAATAAAAAAACGCTTGTTTTTGATGGCGTACCTTGCACCGAGCTGTCTCCGTAGTCCGGATCAGGTGGTCACGTAGGCGAGCATATCCCTTCTTCTTCTTTTTCTTCTTCTTCTTCTTTTTCTCGTACTACGGCGCTCTGCCATGTACCGCACACCACTACTCCGTACATTGGTGGTATACGGATAGTTGACTCCAGACTTCGACCGCCAACACAGAATCTAAGGTAGAAGAGAGATGGACGCCAATTTGCCCTGTTTCAGCAGGCCGAGAAGAGTGCCCAGCGCCGCCAGCCAGGAAGCAGGCCTGACTCGCTCGCCTTCCATCACCGCTATTGTACACAGGACCGAGGAGGAACCACGGCAAGTGCAGTGGCCGCCCCTTCACCCTGTACCATAAACCCGGTCAGTCGGCAGGTGCAGCAGCCGACCCTGGCCGCAGTTGCTCTTCACCCATGTGATTCGCCATCAGCCCCTGAAAGTGCCCTTTCCCATTTCAGGAGCCCTCCTCGTGCCCAGGTGGGTTTGAGATGGGGGTCGACAGGCGCCGATAAGGTCGCCGTGTGGTCAGTGAGGCCGCTTGCTGCAAGGGGCGTTGTGCAGGATCAATTTGGAAACCATGCACTCTGTGGCTGGTACACGGTATCAAAGGATTGTCCACAAGAGACTTGGGAAGCATGCATACTTGTAGTTTATCCACAGTGGCTTGGCTGCCCCGTGGCAACTGAGAACCTGAGGCCCCTACTACTCTATGTACATTGTACGGATAAGGTAGGGACACTCAATGCAGGTGCAAAGAAGGTGATGTTGCTGTTGCCAACGACTATCGCCAGGTTCTGCTCTGCTCTGGCGTACGGGAAGGCTTGCAACGGTCAAGCCCTTCATCGTGTGGCTTGCTCATAATTGATCCGACCGCATCACCACCTCGCTAGGTGCCGCTGTCATCGTCTTCGCTGCAAGCACGCCAACTGGAACCAAAGTACCGCCGTCCGCCTCCCGCCGCGCCCACCTTAGTCAGTACCACCACCTCCTGCTAATGTCAACCACCAACCACGACGGCCCGACATCCAGGATCGCTTTCTTCTTCGTCCATCCTTTTTTTCCCCCATGGAAGCCATTGCGCCAACCAGCGTGGCAGCTTGTCTTAGCTTCCGCCAATCCGACGTCACAATCATGAGCCAACGGCCGTTCTAATGCCTATTTGGCTTGGCTTCACTCACCACATGCACACGAGAACCGCCATCACGCCCCCAACTCGCCAGGCTCAACCACCAATGCCTGCCAACAAACAAGCACTCCGCACACTGCCTACCTACACGTACGCAAGAAGGGCGAAGACGCACCGCTCATGGTGCAGACAATCAAGCCACAGCCTGGCAAGCATACGCAGTGAACGTTTATGCTAGTTGAGACGAACCAGTCCATTCGCCCGCTCGTCAATACCAAATTTCCACCGTGCCTAAACCCAGCCGGGCCCCTTGGCCCTTGAGCCTCAATCGTTACTCTACGGGAAATCAACGGCTCTCGATAATCTCCTCGCACATGGATAATCCGTCCTTGACAGGCGAGTCGGTCTCCAGCCTCTCGTATTCCCTCGACTTTTGCTATGGGGGCCACCCACGACACCAAAGTAAAACTGACTCGACACAGGAAAGCACATCCAGGAGCCGGGGTTCGTAACTGACAGCGGAGCCCTCGACCGACGACGGAGCTCGCCCGAATCGACCAACAAAAACCGCTTCTTCGTGCCGGCTCATCCTTGCGCCACGCCGGCATCCCTGTTCCCGCTGACCTCGGGGCCACCGGATTGGCCCTCCTCCATTGCGGGCTCGTCCAAAGCGGAAATCCTCGATGGAGCCTGTCAATCTCCCATCGTCTTCTTGGTTCGCCGCCAGCCAGGCACTTGCCTGCTGCTTCTGCATATCCATATACCAAACTTCGTATAGCCAGAATTAGCCCAGGCCACCCCCGGAGCCACATTACCTCAAAGGTACAGAGTACCATGCCTCTGGACGGTACCTCGACCCTTGAGGGCCGCCTTTTCTGCCAACTCTGCCACCGCCCAGCGGCTCCGAGAGGGGGTTTTACGTAGTAGGGTCTCCCACCATGGAGGGACCTGAGGAGGAAGAGCTAGCAGCTCGGCTGGTCCGTTCCTGCAGAGGAAGCCCCATATCTCATCACGAAATCGGCGCCCTGCGGTCCTGATGAGGGACACCGCTGCCCGCTGCCCGCGCCGCACCGCGCCGCGACTCGCCCGGACTGTGAAGGACTGACAGTGCTGTGCGGATAGCTAGCGCCTGAAAAAGTACAGACTATGTGTATTCGTAGAGCTCACAGGCTGGCTTGGACGGGTGGATGGAGCCTTGGGGGGCGAGGCGGACGGCGGGACAGATCCTTTCGACGACGCTTCTGCGGCCCCAGCCACTCCCTGATCCCCCTTTCCGCCCTTCAGCCTGGGGCTGCGGGCATATTGGGCTGATCCGGGCTTCCTTGAGATTACCCCCTTTTTCCCTCCATCTAATCCAACGTGGTGTTGACGGCCGAGTTTTCTTCCCATCCGTTCCCACGCCTTGTCTTGTGCCCATCCTCGTCATTCGTTCTTGCTGCTTGCTGGTCTGCTTCGCGGCCTTTCACACTCCCTCCCACCCAAGCATCACCACAGTCTTTCTTTCTTCACTTCGTCACTCATTTCTGTCTATTCTTTGTACGCCATTACTCACTCGCCCACCGGCGAGTTCGAGTCACAATGTCTAATTCAGTATTGGGTTGGGCACTTACACTCCTTACCGCCTCGTCCACCCTCGTCTCCGGTCTCAAGTACACCGCCAGCGAAGTCGATTACAACCTCAACACAAACCGGTTAGCAAAAAACGCATACGAATACTCGGGGAAGAGAGAAGACCACACATTCAATAAGTCCCCCGCAAATTGGCGCTTCCCGTTTTATACGCTCTTCATCGACCGTTTCGTCAATGGCAACCCGGACAACGACAATGCCAACGGCACGCTATTCGAACATGACATAATGAGCAACCAGCTCCGTCACGGAGGAGATCTGGAAGGACTCATCGATACGCTGGACTACATCAAGGGTATGGGCATTGGCGGTATCTACATCGCCGGTTCGCCCTTCATCAACGATCCGTGGAAGGCCGATTCATACTCGGTACGTTAGGACGTGACGCGTTAAACGCCACATCTGGACTCAGCTGCTAACTTGCCCAGCCCCTCGATCTCACTCTCCTGGACAAGCACTTTGGCAACATCACGGCATGGCAGACGGCCATCGACGAGATACACAAGAGGGGCATGTACGTGGTATTGGATCAGACCATGGCAACGTAAGTAGATGTTTGTCGGCGGTGACATTGTCGTTGCTTACTCTTCGCGCAGCATGGGTGATTTGATCGGCTTTCAAGGTTATCTCAACACATCAACACCCTTCCTCACCGAGGAACACAAGGTCCAATGGAAGACTTCGCGCCGCTACCTCGACTTCGACATTGGCAACGAGTACAACCAGTCCTGCGAGTACCCGACCTTTTGGTTTGAGGATGGCACCATTGTCGACGTCTCGGACAAGCTCAAGGGCTGCTACAACAGCGACTTTGACCAATTTGGTGATATTGAGGCTTTCGGCGTTTTCCCCGACTGGCAGCGTCAATTGGCAAAGTTCGCTTCCGTGCAGGACCGTCTTCGTGAATGGATTCCCTCGGTCCGCGAGCGTCTCCAGCTCTACTCCTGCATGGCCATTCAGATGCTCGATATCGACGGCTACCGTATCGACAAGGCTGTCCAGGTGACTGTGGATGCCCAGGCCGAATGGAGTACCGCAATGCGAACCTGCGCCAAGGCTGTGGGCAAGGAGAACTTCATGGTCGTGGGTGAAATCACGAGTGGTAACACTCTGGGATCCATCTACCTGGGCCGCGGCCGTACTCCCGAGATGGCGTCCAAGCTGCAGCTCGCCGACGCAATCAGCATGAAGTCTAACGACTCGGCAAACTCGGGCAGCTTCGTCCGCGAGGCCGGCAAGAGTGCCCTTGATGCTGGTGCTTTCCACTATTCCATCTATCGCTTCATGACCCGTTTCCTCGGACTCAGCGGTAACCTCGAGGCTGGGTACGATCTGCCCACCGACTGGGTCCAGACTTGGAACCAGATGGTCCTGACCAACGATTTCCACAATGCAAACACTGGCGAATTCGACCCTCGTCACCTTTATGGTGTCACCAACCAGGACGTGTTCCGCTGGCCTGCCATCGAGCTCGGGTTGGAGCGCATGCTTCTCGCTTACTTCATCACTACCATGCTACTCCCGGGCGCGCCTCTTGTCTACTACGGTGAGGAGCAGGCGTTCTACGTTCTTGATAACACGGCAGAGAACTACGTTTTCGGTCGTCAGGCCTTCTCCGCGGCTCAGGCTTGGAAGTATCACGGATGCTACGTAGGAGACAACTCTGTATACGTCGGCTGGCCCATCACCAAGGGTAAGAAGGGTTGCGAGGACGACACGGTCGCCCACGACCACCGTGACCCCTCGCACGCGGTTCGTAACTTCATGAAGCGCATGTTTTCTTTCCGCAACACCTTCCCCGCTCTCGAGGGCGGATGGCTGGTCGAGGAACTCGCCAAGAAGACGGCCGGAGTTCAGTACAACGGTAGCTCTGTCGCCACCGAGACGGGAATTTGGAGTGTTGTGCGAGACTACTTTAGCGGAGTGCAGTCCCAGACCAGCGACCCCGTCTGGCTGGTCTACCACAACAGCCCCAACGAGACGACGTACACTTTTGACTGCACCAACGAAGCCGATGCCTTCATCGCCCCCTTTGACTCCGGCTCCAAGCTCAGGGACCTGTTCAGCACCGATGGCGAGATCACTCTGGAGAGCTCGCCGAAGGAGAACAGCTTCAAGGGAGCTGGTCATACTGCCGGCTGCTTGAGCTCCATTACCATGGCACCGTTCGGCTTCCACGCTTACGTTCCCACTGCCAAGTGGCCAAAGATCAAGACTTCCATCACCGGATTTGAGCCCGGCCACGACACCCCCATCGACTCGACCGACGCCAACGGCAAGATTCCCATTGCCTTCAAGTTCTCCACCGAATTGACTTGCGCCACCGTTACTGAGGCTGTCAGCGCCTACGTCGTCGTCGATGGCAACACAAGGACCAACCTCACCTTCGACACCCCCGTCTGCGGAGCCATGGACCCTATCGAGAAAGAATCGTTCATCGGTGCCATTCCCTCCGTCTGGAAGTGGTCTGCCAACCTGCAAAACGTGCCCGACGGCATCATCAAGATCACTGTCGCCGAGAGTGCCGGAACCAATGCGACGGATCACTTCTTGCTCCGTTTCGGCAGGCCCATCAACCCCGTCGTCTTTCCTTCCACCGCCAACTACTCACGTTCTCTTATGGAGGAGAGCAACGGGGAGTACTTCATCAACCACGCTGCTGCCGGCGCCGAGAAGTGGCGGTACAGCACCAACTGGGGTTCCACCTGGAGCAACTGGATCACCTACACTGGCGCCAAATCTCGCATGGTCGACCAGGCTTGGGACGGTACCGACCTGCAAAAGTGGGAAGGCAAGCACTTGATGGTTCAATACTTCAGCAAGCCTTTGGGCTCTTCGTCTTTCATCCAGCACTCTGACAGCTCTGACATTCCCTACTCTCGTCGCTGGCCTCACATTTTCCTCCACGGCCCTTTCAATAAGTGGGGATACGACGCCGGTCTTCCCAACCTCATGGACCAAATCGGCGACAACAAGTGGCAGCTTCACTTCATGTACGAGTGGCCCGCGCAGGTCCAGCTCAACCTCTGGGGCATCAATCCGGACAACCAGCCCGATGCTTCCTTCATCTACGGCGACCCCAACGGCGATGGCGTTCTCGATCGCCTCCCTCCCAGCTCCCTGTCCGACAACGTGGTCAACCTGACCAAGCCGCCTCCGATGCCCTACCTCTCATACAACTTGATTCTGAACGACGCCAACTGGAACTACATTGCCGAGCCTCAGGGCAACATGTG
This sequence comes from Colletotrichum spinosum, assembly GCA_004366825.1. Taxonomy (NCBI): domain Eukaryota; kingdom Fungi; phylum Ascomycota; class Sordariomycetes; order Glomerellales; family Glomerellaceae; genus Colletotrichum; species Colletotrichum spinosum. Next base: position 44,758 of record QAPG01000016.1, on the reverse strand, counting down.
GATCCAGATCGTCTTCTTCTTCCTTCTCGGTCTTTTACCAATCATTTTGGCGCTCTTGGCGACATGGATTTATACGAAGGGATTTTATCAAGTCAAGATTAACAAGTCTGGATTCTCCAAGAAGGGTTGGTTACCACTCAAGCTCGGGAATGAGTCCAACATTAACTTCGGCGAAAAAGGCAAAAGTCTCGAGATGTCACAAATTCCTCCATCACCCACCGTCACTCCCGCCGGCGCCTTGGCCGTCACTGGGGGTCCTGCCCGCAGGAAGGTTCTCATCGCCACCATGGAGTACAACATCGACGACTGGAAGATCAGCATCAAGATCGGTGGTCTCGGTGTCATGGCCAAGCTTATGAGTCAAGCCCTCACCCACGTCGATCTCATCTGGGTCGTACCCTGCGTCGGCGATGTCGACTACCCGCTCGAGAACGAGGCAGAGCCTATGTTTGTCGAGGTTATGGGCGACTCTTTCGAGGTCAAGGTCTACTACCACGTCGTCAAGAACATTACCTACGTTATCCTCGATGCCCCCATTTTCCGCCAGCAAACCAAGGCCGACCCCTACATCGCCCGCATGGACGATCTCGAGAGTGCCATCCTGTACTGCGCATGGAACAGCTGCATCGCCGAGTCGATTCGCCGCTTCAACGTCGACATCTACCACATCAACGACTACCACGGTGCCGCTGCCCCCCTGTACCTCCTCCCCGAGACCGTTCCCGTCTGTCTGTCGCTCCACAATGCCGAGTTTCAGGGTATGTGGCCCATGAGGACCGAGGAAGAACAAAAGGAAGTATACAGCGTCTTCAACCTGCCCTCCAAGGTCGTCAAGGACTACGTTCAGTATGGTTCCGCCTTCAACCTGCTGCATGCCGCCGCCAGCTACCTGCGTATCCATCAGCGTGGCTTCGGAGCCGTTGGTGTGTCCAAGAAATACGGTGACCGCTCGCTGGCTCGTTACCCCATTTTCTGGAGTTTGAAGAACATTGGTCAATTGCCTAACCCCGATCCCTCCGACACTGGCGAGTGGAACCCCGAGGAGGACATCGCCAACTCAAGCGACGAAATCAAGATCGATGAGACGTTTGAAGCCAACCGCGCCACCCTCCGAAGACAGGCTCAGGAGTGGGCCGGCCTCGAGGTCAACCCCAACGCCGACCTCTTTGTCTTCGTTGGTCGCTGGAGTTTGCAAAAGGGTGTCGACTTGATTGCCGATATCTTCCCTTCCATTCTTGAGAAGTACCCGTCCACCCAGCTCATCTGTATCGGTCCCGTCATCGACTTGTACGGCAAATTTGCCGCACTCAAGCTGAACAAGCTCATGGAGAAGTACCCCAAGCGTGTGTTCAGTAAACCCGAGTTCACCCAGCTGCCTCCCTACATCTTCAGTGGTGCTGAATTTGCTTTGATTCCCTCTCGTGACGAGCCTTTCGGTCTCGTTGCCGTCGAATTCGGTCGCAAGGGTGCTTTGGGTGTTGGTGCTCGCGTCGGCGGTCTCGGTCAGATGCCTGGTTTCTGGTACACCGTTGAGTCCATGACGCCCGCTCACTTGCTCCACCAGTTCAAGCAGGCCATTGCCTCTGCGCTGGCCTGCAAGCCGAGAAAGCGAGCTCTCATGCGTGCCTGGAGTGCCAAGCAGCGTTTCCCCGTCGCCCAATGGATCAGACAGCTCGACACTCTGTACAACGATTCGATCAAGGTTCACAAGAAGGAGGCCGCCAAGCAGAAGAAGGCTGGCGGTATCCGCAACCTGACAGACTCCTCTCTCCGATCCAGTGTCGCTGTCAGCGAGTACGGCGCCGAGCTCACCCCCACCGGCTCCCGAGCGCCGTCTCCTCTCCCGCCTCCGACTCGAGTAGCCAGCCCAGCTGGTCGTCTCAACTCACCCGATCTGTCTGTGCCCAACGTTCCTTGGCACAGCATTCCCTCGTCTCGCCGCAGCTCTTTCTCTAGCTCCATCGGCGGTGGCCGTGAGAGTATGATGAGTGTCGACAGTTTTGCCATCCGCGCCCAGAACGACGTTTCTTCACCCCAGACTGGTACGTTTGGCGAGTTGGGCCTGCCCCAACCAAGCTTCTACAAGCAGCAGCGCAACAGCTCCCAGCTGTCTCTGCCCGATGTCGTTGGTGATCGCCACGACCTTAAGCTGCAAAACGTCGACCAGAACTTTACCGACAAGAACGGAGAGTTCTACAATGAGTTTGAAGCCATGTTGAAGGAGTTGACAGCAAAGAACTCCATCAACGACCTCTGCATCGAAAACTACCTCCAGAAGAGTGAGAAGAAGTGGTTTGCCAGATACCGAGACGCCAAGCTCGGCCGCAGAGATCACAGCCGTTCGAGAAGCCCCGCGCCTAGCCGACCCGGCTCCAGCAATGGTCTCGGTGCCAAGTTTGACGGTGAGCGTGGCCGTAGCCGTACACCCAGTGGACTCACTGGTGCCTCTCGCTATGATGACAGCCCCGTCGACGACGAGTTCCTCTTGGGTGACAACTACCACGCGCCCGGCGGCCTCAAGAAGTAAGTTGATCCTCCGCCGGTCCATCATCTCTGATACTAACAAAAGTCTAGGATTCTCTCCATCCGCATCGGTGATTGGCCAGTCTATGCCTTCTTCCTCGCTTTCAGCCAGGTCATCTCGGTCAACTCGTACCAGATCGTCCTCCTTACGGGTGACACGAACCAGACGCCGCTCAAGCTGTACATTGTCGCCGCCACGTACCTCGCCACGTCCATTCTGTGGTGGGTCATGGTCCGCCTCACCAAGGCGGTCTACGCGCTGTCGCTTCCCTGGATCTTCTTCGGCTTCGCCTTCTTGCTTCTCGGTATTTCCCCTCTCCTGTCTCCCTGGCAGGTCAGCGCCGCCGTGCAAGACGCCGCTACGGCTCTGTACGCGGCTGGCGCCAGTGCCGGTGCTCTGTCCTTTGCGCTCAACTTTGGTGATGAGGGTGGAGCTCCCACGAAGCAATGGATCATGCGTGCTCTGGCTGTCGCCGGTGTCGCCCAGGTCTACTCTTTGATGCTCTGGTGGTGGGGATCGATGGCTCACACCCCGGAGACTTCCCCCATGGCTTTCATCAACGGCACCAGCATTCCCTTGGCCCTCGTCATCTGCATTCCCGTCGCTGTCATGCTCTGGGCTATTGGTGCTATCCTCTTCTTTGGACTGCCCGACTACTACCGCCAGGCGCCTGACAACATCCCTGGCTTCTACATCTCGCTCATTCGCCGCAAGCTGGTTCCTGTCTTCTTTATCATGATCATCATCCAGAACTATTGGCTGTCTGCTCCTTACGGTCGTAACTGGGGTTTCCTCTTTGCGTCTCAGTGGATTCCTGGCTGGGGTGTTGTACTCATGGCACTGGGCTTCTTTGTCGTCCTCTGGGCCATCATCCTCTGGGTCTTTTCCTACTTCTCTGAGAGCCACACGTGGCTGCTACCCATCTTCGCCATAGGACTCTGCGCTCCTCGCTGGGCGCAAATGCTCTGGGGTACCAGCAGCATGGGCATGTACCTTCCCTGGGCTGGCGGACCGGTCGGCTCTGCCATTCTCTCTCGCTGCCTTTGGCTCTGGCTCGGCCTCCTGGACAACATCCAGGGTGTCGGTCTGGGTATGATGCTGCTCGCCACGTTGACTCGTCAGCACGTGCTGGCGGTGCTCATTGGTGCGCAAGTCATTGGCAGTGCCTTTACGATGCTGGCGCGCGCGACGTCCCCCAACGCGCTGTCGCCTAACACGACGTTCCCCGACTTCTCGCAGGGTCTCATGCCCGGCGTGTCAAGTTGGTGGTTCTGGATCTGCCTGGGCTTCCAGCTGGTGATCCCCATCCTCTTCTTCAAGTTCTTCAGAAAGGAGCAGGTGTCGAAGCCGTAAAGAAGAGAGCGGTTGCGAATTTCAAAATACCCCAGGGTTGGCGACAAAGACCATCCCAGTCACATCATGATGGGTCAGGGCCGGTTCTCTCACTTTCATGGAGCCTGTTTGTTTTTGGTTGTATAATGATGTAGAACTTTTTTTATATACATGGAAAAAGCGTTTGTTAATGGCCCCACGGACTGCGAGCATTATATCACAGGGAGGAGGGGGAAGATGACTCCAGGAGAGCGGTTGGACGGAGAGGAAGAGGGGTTCACACAAGATGATGAGCTCCCCCCCCCCCGCGACGTCCCTTGTATGTTTTTTTCTGAATCTCTTCGACACATACCCAAATAGGGAGGCGAACTATCTTGACGGCAACACAACGGTCATGGATAACATTTAGATTAGACTCACGTTATGTCTTTATTCAATTTCAATCAAATCACGAGTGATTAAATCCTGCCTGCTTGATATGTGAGATGTGTTGTGACCCATGTGGATCGGACCTCGGCTTTGTTTGACCTGATGTGTCTGGCATCCTCGCGATCGATACAGCCAAGCAACGGAGTCATCCAACCCGTGAGCAATAACCAGCAGACCGTATCTCAGCTACAGCTGCAGAAGAGGGTCGGCGTAGAAGATGGCCCGCCAAGACCCCAAGAGCTGCAAGGTCCCAGGACCCCTGGCACCCGCACGACATTCCCCTCTTCGAGAAGCAAGCATGGAATTTGCCTTGGCTTGCCCTCGCGGTCTTTTACGTGATAGTAGGAAGCTTTGATTATGCGCTTTTGTTGCTTCTTGACGCTCGCTGGGTCCTTTGGATTCTTCAAATCGTCGGGTGCGAGACGCAGTAAGGACTACGAAGTCGGGCTTTGAGATGGAGCGATGGCACCATTCCTCGCAGGCTCGCCACCACCCACGTAAGGAGTGCTTTACTCCGGAGATGGTCGTCTTGTCACGGACACCTCCGTTCAACGCCCAGATTCAAGCCGGCAGTCCGGAGCATCTACCGGCGAGCGTTGGGACGCGCCCAAGCCGCGCCTCCCCGCTCGTCTCGTCCCACTTTCCACCGCGGTTCATGCCACCGCTCCAAAGTCGTCGTTCGAATACGAAGCTGCACTCTGTTTTAGCGCCAAAGATTGCTGCACCCCTTATATTCTTGGAATGCAGTCGAGGCGGACCAGGCTCAAGATGGCAGGTCGCTGCACCGCAGTCCGGTGGGATTTTGGGTAGGCGGGTTGCAGGGCCAGCGAGAGCTGCTTGGCCTGCCGGCGGTGATGTTGCCTCGGAGGTGGAGATGTGCGTCCGAAGACTGCCGGAATGGGACGTGGTGGCCAGGGGGGCGGAGGGGGGAGTCGCGATGTTGGAATACGAGGAGGAAGAAGGCATCACGCGACGATGGGGACTTGTCTGCGAGACGGATGGATGTCGGCATAAAGAGCGTCTCGTTTCCCAGCGAGCGAGCGTCTTGGTGAAGGGAGGTGTAAGGGCATCCCCGTACCTTTTGTCCAGTCGTTCGTTTATTACAACAAGCCCGGGAACCATGCGCGTCGTCAACGCCCTCGTTTCCGCCCTTGTCTTGGCCGGAACCGGCGCGGCCAGGATTTCTCGTCGTGATGTTGACGATGTTGGCCCGTACAACGCGACGGTCGTTGAAACGAACAAGTTTATCCTCGAACTCGAACAGGTGAGACAGATTGTCCTTCCCTCAACCCCCGTTATCTGGGTACTTTCAGACGGGGGGACCTGACACTCCACACACACACACGTAGGGCGCAGACAAGGACGCCATCGTAAGGGAAATCGAAACCAAGGGAGGCAGGGTGCTCAAGGTGTTCGACTCGCTCGTGTTCAGCGGCATCGCCGTCGAGTCGGAGACGGAGAACACGGACTCGCTGGAGGCGCTGGTGCCGGTCGTCAAGGCGTGGCGGTCCACGCGCATCCCGCTCGCGCCGATTGTCGCGGGCGAGTCGTACAGCGAGGACGCGGCGGGGTTGAACTACTCGATTCACTGGATGACGGGCGTCGACAAGTTGCACGAGCAGGGGATTCTCGGCAAGGGGGTCAAGGTTGGCGTTGTTGACACGGGGACGGAGTATACGCATCCTGCTGTGAGTCCACGGCCTGCTTCTGTTCTACGTGATGGGCGAGATGGCTGATGGAAGTAGCTGGGAGGATGTTTCGGAGAGGGGTGCAAGGTTGCGGGTGGTTATGACTTTGTTGGTGATGATAGTAGGTTTCCTCTGCCTCATGCTTCACGTTCCCACAGACAGCCATCTTCGTCATCGTTGGTGGCATGCTCGAACATCAGCTGACATGCATCAGACTACTGGCCCTTCCCCGGCGAAGAACGTCAGCCCGACGACGACCCGATGGACCAAGCCGGCCACGGCACCCACGTCGCGGGCATCATTGCCGGCAAATCCGCAGACCTCACCGGCGTGGCCCCAGAAGCGACGCTCTACTCTTACAAAGTCTTTGGTCCCAACGTGAGTCCATCCTCTTCCTCCTGACCTCTCTCCTATTTCATATCTCTTCCTCCTCTTCCCTCCCTCCCTCTGTCTCTCTCTCTTACCCGCTCTCTTCTCCTCGCCCAAATTCGCCCTCTCACACAAACAAATCACAGGAGGGCACCGGCGAAGAAGTCCTCATCGAGGCCTTCCTCCGCGCCTTCGACGACGGCGTCGACATCATCACGGCCTCGGTCGGATCCACCGGCGGCTGGTCCAATAACGCCTGGGCACTGGTCGCGGACCGCATCGTCCAGCAGGGCGTCGTCGTGACCATCGCCGCCGGCAACTCGGGCGACGTGGGGCCCTTCTTCGCCAGCAGCGGCGCCGCGGGACGCCACGTTCTCGCCGTCGGGTCCGCGGACGCCTCCATCGTCTCCGCGCGCCAGTTCGCCGCCACCTTCGCCCTCGACGGCGTTTCCAACCGCAGCGTTCTCGGCTACAGGCCCGCGGAGGAGCAGTTCCCCGCCGACATTGTCGGATGGCCCATTGTTCCCGTGACGCTGAGCATCAACGTCGAGAACGACGCGTGCGAGCCGCTGGCGGAGGGGCTGAACTTTACGGGTCAGATTCCGCTCGTGCGGTTCGACGAGGGGTGCGAGGACTGGGAGCGCCAGCGCTGGGTGCAGGAGCGCGGGGCGGCGTTTATGCTGTTCTATCTGACGGACAGGCCGGTTCTGGGACACTCTGGGCGCGGGTGGGCGCAGAGCAGGTGGGGGTTGCTGTCCAAGGATGCGGGTGAGGCTATCGTGAAGACGGTGATTGCGGGGGGAAACGTGACGGCGGACTTTTCGCTGGATCAGGAGCATAACTACGTTGGCATGTACAACTCTGGCGGCGGGAAGCCTTCTGTCTTTACGTCCTGGGGAGGTAAGTCGGCTTCCGTTTCTTTTCATCCGAGATGCTGGGATACAACTGACGATGGGGCGTGGGAAAAGGCACCTTCGACCTCGAACTCAAGCCGGACATCACAGCCCCCGGCGGCCGTATTCTCTCCTCGTACACGGGCGGACGCTACCGCGATGCCTCGGGGACGTCCATGGCCTGCCCGTACGTCGCCGGCGTCGCGGCGCTCTACATCTCGGCGCACGGCGGCCGCTCCGTTCACGGCGCGGGTTTCGCGACGACGCTGCATGACCGCATCCGCGCCTCGGGACGGGCCCTCCCCTGGTCCGTAGGAACCACGCGCGACTTTGGCTTCTGGGCGCCGCCGATCCAGGTCGGCAGCGGCCTTGTCGACGCCCTGGCCGTCGTCAACGCCACCTCCCAACTCTCCGGCGAGACCAAGTTTGCGCTCAACGACACGCACCACTTCTCGCGGTACCACGAGGTCGACATCTCCAACACGGGCGCAACCGAACTCGAGTACAGCTTCATGGTGCAGGACGCCGGCGGTTTCGAGTCGTACTGGACGGCCGAGCAGGCCGGCAACCCGGACCTGATTGGCGTGCCGCGCATCAAGGATTTCGTCGAGATCGAGCCCTTCAAGATCCCCGCCGTCGTGAGTCTGCCGAGTGGCGTGTTCAAGGTCGGCGCGGGGGAGACGAGGACGGCAAAGTTCTCGTTTGGTATACCGCCCGGGCTGAACGCGACGAGGCTGCCCATCTGGAGCGGCAAGATTCTGATACGCGCGAGTAATGGAGACGTGCTCTCCGTGCCGTACTATGGTAAGATGGACGCGCCATGAGAATGAGACAACATGTGTAGGCTGACTTTGACTGGGGGATTAGGTATTGGTGGGAGTATCAAGCACGAGATTTCGGACATGTTTTACACGTCGATGGGATATCCGCGCGTCGCGTCGGGTGTCAACAGGACCCTGATTGAGGAAAAGTCAAGGTGAGCAGGCAATATTTCTGACCCTTTCGGGGACGAAGAGGGGCTGACGTCTTGATAGCTTCACCTTTGACCTGTCTCTCGACGCCCAGGACTTTGTCCGACTTCAAGTTGCTCTGACGTGGGGCACTCGCGAGCTGCGTTGGGATGTAAGTGGCTTTTCTTTTGCGCCATGGTGTGCCATCTCTGTCTCTTCCCTGCGTTGCTGTTACCCATCAGCTTTTCTCGCCCATCATCATCCATGTTCCTCGTCTTTCGCACCTACGCATCCTGACCCTCGCCAGATCTACGAACCATCCTACCAAGAACGCGAATGGACCTACCCTCCCGTCGCAGGCCGGAACAAGTACGTCGGCTCCGTCGCCGCCTACGACGTCTACAACAACGCCGACTACCCCGTCCTCGACCCGGCCACCTACGACCCCAACAACACCTTCTCCTACCCGCTGCAGTACCAGCCCCGCGACTCTCCCTACGAGTCGTGGTGGCTCGGGAAGCTGGCCGACGGGTCCCGCATCGAGCCTGGCAGGTACAAGTACGTCCATCTCCAACCCCTCAGCATCTTCCGCGACCGACCGTGTTTCTGACCCCCACAGGATACGAATCGCGGCCCTGAAGCCGTTTGGAAACCCAACGGCCTCGGACAACTGGCAGGTTTACCAGACGCCCGAAATCGAGGTTTTGCCGAGTGCTGAGGGTAACTCGAGCGCGGCTGTTCGTCACAGGAGGAGCTGACAATGTTGATGGTGATTCAAACGCTTCACTGTAACTAGGCCTACAGCATATCGCGTTCTCGAGTACGAAAGCAAGTTTTACGCTCCAAAAACCTGTTCTTTTACTTTTAGGGATCTAAGGAGAAGGCCTGGGTTTCTCGGGCAAGACGATGTGTGGCAAGCTGCATCGCAGCGGCATGTTCATACTTGTCACTGTACCGCCATTCGACGACAGTGCCCACATCGGAAAAAGATTCTTGATGGAATTTGCCAGGAAATGGAAAGTGAATGGTTCGCGCATATTGATCTCTAGCGTTTCCGACGCTGACACAATGGATGGATCTGGCGCCCGACTTTCCAGCTCGGCCGAAGGTGTGGTCCTCAAGAATCGATCGAGACCTGCTGAGGAATGCTTGAAAACGATGTGTGAAACTTGGCAAGTTCTTCATGGCGACAGGACTACTGGCCGCCTCGAGAACAAACTGTTCGGGCGGCTTCCAAACTTCGGTACCTGGGCTGCGACCAAGATAGCGTCTGTTTCGTAACGACTTCGCTATGGTGGGCCACGTGCACGACAAAACAGGACCCATCTCGTGACCACTTGTCAATTATTCCCGAGAGTTTTAGTTGTGCAGGTTGAAAGATAAACAGAAGGTGATCAGTGCCTACTCATGGGAAGTGTTGCTGCTTGACGATGCTGCCGGGATATCGGGTTTCGGGCATCGGATACAGGTGGGGCCATTTGTACCGGAGGACCCGGAAATGCGGCGTCCATCGGCCCGGAGTGGAATAACGGCCGGCAAGAAGATAATGATATGAGGCGTACACATCGTCGTCCATGCGAAGGCGTACCAGGGGTTGAAGACTATGGAAGAGTTTTTAGTGCCACTGGGGCAGGTCCATCCGCTGCCAGAATCACTGTTGAGCGTTGACTTGAATGACTCGACTTCTCGTGCACAGCATCAGCACATGAAGCCTTGGTGATTCAGCTCACTTAGAATACTCACGTCCTACGGGACGTGACCTGCGTGACGTGAGAAGACTAGGAAGAAACAGCCGGGATATACGACCCCATCTGTTGCTTCTCGGAACTGGATGCCAGCTCGGTGCTGTCATGTTCAACGCTAGTGGCGGACGAGAGGCAGCGAATACGACGCCATGCGTGCGGAATACGACAATGCGAGCGGAAACCTTGATGACGAGGCACTCATCAAGGCACTTGCATTATGCTTACCGCGCAACAAATGCCAAGCGTACGGCCCGACCGTTGCGGAATTCTCCGAATAGCAGGCCAGCATGCAGCTCTCGTAAGTACACAATATACACAGTACGCGCGAGTGAACTTTCTGCCCTGCCCGACGACGCTGTTTCAGCTGCCGACAGATGGGCATCTCAGAACCCGTCGTGGCACGCCACCATCGACGAACAACCAAGCTTATCCAATAGTGATGCATCAGCACACACTGCACCATCGGCCGTGGCTAGTTTTTCACCATTCATGCGCTGCGATGTGCATGTCGGGATGGAAATGCATCTTCGGCCACCTTGGTCCGCGCCGACCTCTGTCGACGCCCCTGCTGCATGGAACTACCACATGCCCCTCTGCCGAAAACCCGAGTCATCGCAGGGAGACGCTGAGCAATGGACCTCGGGAGATGGAAGAGAGCCGCGTACGCAAAGTCTCTTACATTCGCCGTTGAATCGAGGCCAAGAGAGGAAGAGAGACGAGGTTGGCTCATGACCGGTTATTTCATCCTCTCTTCTTCCCAGACAAACGCACCCTTCCCACCCACTCATGACCGCATCGGCATGGCCAACGCCTCTGCGCAGTAGCCGTCATCCCATCCTCGCATTCGTCTTCGTGTTCTGCTTCACATCCCAGCCCTGATCAGCAGCAGCTACTTGCAGTAGAGACCTTCCCCGCAACGGCCCAAACACCGCTAATCCTGGTCTGGCATTCAAATCTGCCAGTCCCGTATTCGGGTACATGCCCCGGCAGCTGATTGGCACAAGTCCACCAGAAGCAAAGGACCATATCTCGCATTCTCTTTCTTCCTCTTTCTCCCCTTCCCCTTTCCCCTACCTAAACCCCCGTAATAATCACCCTGTTTGCACAGTATCGTCTCCCACTTTCAAAAAGCCCTCTTCTCCTCCCGCCACATACGAACCCGAACCCGCACTTCGCGAGCCTTCACCCCCAGCGTCCTCTGCCGCGATCCACAAGACGTCTTCTCCGCCATGGAAAAGCGCACGCGCCGGCTGGGCCACAAGAAATCGAGAAACGGGTGTCAACGGTGCAAGGCCCGCCGCGTAAAGGTACGCAATTGAGACCATCAGGCCGTCCCCATTTCCGCAAGGTGTCGCACTCGTGTGTGTACTCCCATTTCCGTTCGGCCCATTGTATCCAAGCCCGAGAACAAAGACGCCGGGTGGAATAAATCGGACGCTGAGCAAAGCAATCCAACCAACAGTGCGACGAGAACCGCCCGTGTCACAGATGCGTCGCCCACAACACCCACTGCAGCCTCCTCGACGCTCCGCCCCCTCCCCCGTCCATAACCGCCCCGTTGACACCGCCGACCGTCTCCTCGGGTCAGTATGCGACTGTGCAGGGAAGTGCTGCTGGCGGTGGCATCGCCCCGAGTGACGCAAGTTTGAGTCCGGCGGTGACAGGTAAGATGAACTGCCATCTGCGGTCCCGCAATTCCCGTTTGCCAAGCTCTCGGGGGTCTGTGTATTTGTATATGTGAAATTAAGGTGCTGACATGCGTCAGCGAGTGCATTCACTTCGCCGTATGCCCCGGACCCGGCACCCCACCCGGCCGCCTCCGCCTCCGCCTCCGCCTCCGCCTCCGCCTCCGCCTCCGCCTCCGCCCCGGAGCCTCCGGACTTCTCGGAGGACTGGCTTCAGAGCCTGCGTCTGATGCACCACTACAGCACCAGCGCATGTATCGACCTACCACAAGACGCCTGCACGGAAGAGCTTTGGCAAACGGCCATTCCAGAAATGGCCTGTTCACACGTACGTCCGCAACCACAACCCCATCTTCATCGTACACGTACTACGCGCACATGGCACTCACACAAACAATTCCCAGAAATTCCTCATGCACGGCCTCCTCGCCCTCTCCGCCCTGCACTACGCCCACTCCCACCCCCGCGAGCGCCGCCGCTGGGACCTCGTCTCGGTCCACCACCAGAACCTCGCCCTGCGCTTCTTCGCCACCCGCCTCGCCGACATTGACAAGTCCAACTGCGAGGCCTACTTCTTCCTCGCCTCCCTCATCTTCATCGTGAGCGTCTACCCCGTCGCCCACGCCGACCTCATCCGCGACCGCCCCGTCGGCCTCGGCGACGTCGCCCAGTCCTGCCGCTTCCTCCACGGCGTCAAGGGCATCCTCGACTTCCAGCCAATCGACGAGTGGCGCCAGCGCGGCGGGCCCCTCGACGTGCTCCTCCGCCAGCCGTGCATCAGCCCCGCCGTCCGCGGCGCCGCGTCCGCCTCGGCCTTTCAGAAGCGCCTCGACGTCGTCACTGCGCTCGCGCGCGAGGTCCCCGCCACGTTCAACGAGGTCATCAACGAGCAGACCGTGTGCGTGCTCGCGCTGGAGAGCCTGCGCCGCTCGCACCAGGTTGTCAAGAGCGAGGGCGCCCAGGTCGGCGGCGTGTGGGGGTGGTGCGTGACGCTGCCGGCGCTCTTCATCGAGATGATTGACAATGCGCATCCCACCGCGCTGGTGATCCTCGCGCACTTCGCGGCCTTGTCGAGGATGACGGAGCGCGGGGATTGGGCCTGCGCGGGATGGAGTCGCGGCGTCATGCTCATGATTGACGAGGAGATTGAGGCGGAATGGAGGCCCTGGATAGAGTGGCCCAAGAAGTGTCTGATGGAGGAGATGGATGTCGACGATATGGAAGTTGCAGATACCCCTGTGTAGCACCAAAATTTGCATCTGAGCGTGCTTCATCATCATAAATGCTCTCATTGTGCGACCCAAACGCTCTATAGTATGCTATACAAAATTGTGACCAAGGGAAACAAGTCAAACGAGAAGAGTTCCGTTCAGAGTTTCCTAATCATGATGGACTTCTTGGGATCGGGGATTGCCTGGGTCACGTTAGCTGCGTTTCACGATGCGCATACAGGTTTGACTCACGCTACCACCAAATACCAATTGGGGATATCTTTCCGTCAAACCATCGGGCATCTTGACCTCGTAGTTCAGTACAAGGTTTGCCATGATCATTTTGATTTCGTTCGCGGCGAAGAAGCGACCCGGGCACGCGTGCTTGCCGTAGCCGAATGTAAGGTGCGCGGTACCGACGCTAACAAACTGGCTCTGGGCGACCACCTCTGCAGCCTTGGTGCCGCACTCGGCGTCAACCTTGGCCTGGCGCAGCTTGTAGAAGCGGAGGGCGTCGAATTCTTCTGCGTTGGGGAAGATGTCGTCGTCGAGGTTCACACCGCTCGCGGGTATTTCGATAACGAGGCCTCCGGGAATGGTCTGCCCGTTGGGGAGCTTGATATCCTTGAGGAGCTTGCGCTGGAAGGAGGCTACATGCTGTTAATTGAGGTTTCCTTATGGCGAACAAAGGTTAACATACCGGCGCCGAGAGGAGAGCAACGAAGGACCTCCTTCAGGAAACTGTCGAGCTTCTTCATGTTTTGGAGGGCGGGGCTGGTGAACTGGCCGCCGGACTCCACGAGCGCCTGTTGGACGTCGTCGCGCAGGATCGGGGCAATATCGGGCTTGGCTGCGAGCCAGTACAGGGCGTTGGTGGTGGTCATGGAGGTCGTGTGAATAGCGGCGAAGCTCACACCCAACTGGAGCTGGGCCAAGTCGCGGTCGCTCTGCACGCCGAACTTGTCCTTGGCGTTGAGAATCCACTGGAGCATGTCGTCGGGCTGCTGGTGGTCGGGGTTCTCGCACAGCTTCCTGCGTTCGGTGACGATGGGGCGAAAGACGGCCTCGGCCTCGTTGATGCGGCGGTTGAGCTTCTTGATGGGCGGGAGGAAGGGAGCAAGTATCGGACGCAGCCAGACGGGCATGAAGCCGACAACGTGGACGGCGGTCATGAGGTCGACGGTGTAGTTGATGGACGCATCGAGGTAGCGCTCGTCGCGGCACAGTTCCGGGCCGATGAAGATGCGGCCCGAGGCCATGGCGATGACACGGAGTAGCTTGGAGTTGATGTTGACCGCGGTCCATTCGCTCGACTGGGGGAGTTCCATGCGCATGGACTCTCCGACTTCGTCTGCGATGCTGGCATTAAGACGGGCTAGTGGTGGTGTTAGTCGCTGTTGAGCATTGGTGCCACGCGGGGTGACTAAGGTACTGACGAAGGGCGGGTGTCAAGGAAGCTCTGACGGTGTGAACCAAGATGGGGTTATCGGTCTTGATCTTGGTGTACTCGACGTGCATAGACTATTTGGTTAGCAGAAGACTGCACGAGCGGTATGCTCTTTGAGATACCTCGTCAATGGCCTTGTTGAAGCTGAGAACATCGTCGGGGAGCTTCTTCAACTCGGGGAGGTACTTGGGAGGGACGCAAATGCTATCGCTCGCTGTAGACAAGTTAGATCTGTCTGGCTTGTACTCATACCGGACACGATGAGGCACTTACACCTCGTTGTCGTGACGCGGAAAATGCTGTCCTTGAACTATGTCAAGGTTAGCCTCCAAACTCAATGAAGAGGGGGAGGAAGCTGGCCAACTAACCTTCCTGTAGCCCTCGGTGTAAAAGTCGACACCTTTGCCCATAACGAACTGCTTGCGACGGGACAGCTGCCCACCCTTCCCCATGACTGGGACATTGGCGAGCGGGTCGACCTTGAGCCAACTCTGAGCCAGCCACACAAAGACGAGGAAGACCACGCCGGCGGTGGCAGCTGGCACGTGCTTGGAGAGGTAGGCGTCAAAGACGCCTGAAGACGCGAGAGCCTCTGTGATGTTTGCCATGTTTGCTCGTGGGGGAAGAAGGTGCGGGTCGAGGCGTTGAAGACAACCACATCTCCAGACGAACCGCCGAGGGCCTCGTCTTATGTATGTGACCGACCCATCATCCAAGATGGCGGAGCCCGCATTCGTAACAGGCCATGGTTGACGACTACCGCTACCTAGCGAGAGACCGCGACCGACGGCGTCGAGACCGTCGCGGGGCCGTCGCGGGGCCCCTGACGTGCTGTTCAGTGCTCCTCAGACCAACGGTTCCCTGGCGATGACCAACTAAACCTGGCAGAAGGGTTCGGATTCCGCATAATCCCATCTCATGTGGTCCTGATTAGACGATGGATGCATATGCTCCACCGGTAGTTGGTCTCGTAAAGTACGCAGTGCGACACCCCCAGTGCGTAGCACTCGCTAGGAGTTGTCTGACTGAAATCGCGATGCTAAAGGGGGCAGATCCTTGATGTTCGCCGGGACATCGTCCATGGGTAATCGGATTCGTGTTCGTATTGTGGGTCGTCTCGTAATTGCGTACAACGTCGTTCAGTCGACGGTCCCATACCCGTGGATGGACCTCTTGGCGTCCCGGCCTGTCACGATCGTACGGGATGAACTTCGGGTCTTGGATTAAGCGGCAAAATGATGGTCCGACCATTTGCAGTCCACTTATCTAAGTGGGTCCAGTCCATGATATCGGGCAGAGTGAGGTTGATGAGGTAAATGTATCACGTGACTGATGACCATTTGCCAGGCGAAACGCCGGCAAACAATTTGAAGTACCTGGGTACTCCGACAATGGTTGGTGTCACTCCGCGGAAGCTGGTAATTAGTCGAACGTCCGTCGCCAGGCACTGCTTCATTCCATCTTGACCAAAAACAGACACCAAGTTTGTTCGCAGCCTCGTCTTCGAGCCTCATCTTGCCTTGTGCGACACTCGAAATAACCATCGCCGGATGCAGTGTCCACGATTGACCCCATCCAGTCCAGTCACATACACCAAACAGACGGCACTGCTGTTAACCGGAGATAACACGTGAACGGTCAGGTGAAGGATTCGCTAACAGCTTCCTCTCTGGCATCTCCCTGGACCCTGGCGAATACCATTCCGAGCAAAGCAATGCAGCGTAACGCGAAGCGGTGTGCCGGATCACGTACCCGCTCCCGCTCGGCCATCTTCCATCCACTGTTCTACCAAATCTTTGCAGTTGACGACCCCGCCGCTGGCCGACTTGATGCTTCCGCCGAGTAGTTCCACACGTTTCAACTCGCCTTGCCCATAAGATCGTCCGTCTGTAGCTGCCCAGCTGCCAAACATATCTCCGTCATGGGGTTGGACGCAAACTTCGAGCATGTATTCTCTGATCAGCCCTCAAGTGGAAGAGGTTCCATTGACGTCGATAAATATGTCGCTATCCAGCATGTCTTTGGAGGCAGCTCGACGTCGGCCTCGGCGTTGCTGCATTCTTTTCCGCAAACCTATTCGAGCGATGCCACCTGGGCCGTCGCCATGATGATCGAGGCAACCCAAATCCTACAGCTCACCAGTCTGGTTGGCGCTGCTATTGCTGTGTTTTTACTGTTCCTTGTCGTTGTTCGCCCGCTGATCCGCCGCCGGCCGGCCTGGTGCAACTCCTTCGCCCAGGAATCCCGTCACTGCGAAACTGCCTACCGTCAAAAGAATAAGTCATGGACCTTCTGGACTGTCTATCTCAGTGTAGTTGCAGCTGCTGGTCTGCTGAAAGCTGTATACGAAGCCGTTTTGCCGCCTCACGATTTGTTGATCATTTCGGACTTGGCTCCGTGGCTGATCGCCGTTTTGATCACCGCCATTGACCGGCCGTCGAAGACACCAAAGACTTTGCTTTGCCTCCATCTCAGCATCTTTGCGTGTGGCATAGTCTCCACGGCTTTCAGCTACAGGAGGCACAAGAGGTTACCCATCCTAGCATTAGCTGATCCCTTGATTAGCTTTGCTGGCCTGGTCGGTATTGCTGCCATGCCCATGAGGGATCCTAGGCTTGGAGACGACGGCATCTCCGCCTCTGACCCGACATATGAGCTTCGCAGTCCGGAAGACAACCTCACCCTGTGGAGATTTATGACAGTCTCGTGGATGGCGCCGCTGATTGCCAGAGGCTCCGAGAAGCAGCTCAGCAACGAAGACGTCTGGCAGCTGCCCTTCGACTTTCAGCATGACCGACTTCATGTACTGTTCCGTGATCTTCGGGGTTCAATGATGACCAAGCTCATCTCGGCCAATGGGATGGACCTCATCATCCAGACTCTACTAGGCATCGCAGAGATAGCCGCGAATCTATCCATCCCTCTCCTGCTGAAGCAGCTGTTGCGGTCCATCCAGCTCGGTTCTCGCAACATTGAGGTGTCCATCCTCTACGCCATCGCGATCCTGGCTGTACGTCTCGTGGCATGCCAAGCCGCTGTCTTCCAGTTGTGGTTCTCCCGACGCTGCTATGAGAGATCACGTGGCGAGATGATCACGACCCTCTACGCCAAGACGCTGTCACGCAAGTACTTTGGCCAACCCGCCGCCGAGAAGATGCCCGGCGGTCACGACGTAGACGATGATGCTGAAGATAGCGACACAACTCAAGTGGATGGCGATGAGCCCCACGGTCGATTTCGAAGAGTCTTGGCCTGGTTTCGACCCCGTACGAAGAGCTCCCCCAAGTACAGACCCATCCCACAGCAAAAGCAGCCTGCTACGACCGGCAAGATTCTCAACCTCATGAGAAGCGATGTATACGAAGTTGCCCAGCGATTTTGGGAGTTCCCTACGCTTGTAACGAAACCACTTCAATTCATTCTCTCATTCGTCCTGGTATGGCAGCTTCTCGGATGGTCATGCGTATTGGGGATGGCTTGCGTCATTGTCACCCAACTCCTCAACACCTTCTTCATCGCTCAGATGGTGAAAAAAGAGCGCATTCGCCGAGCCGCGACAGATGCTAGGCTGCAATCGACGTCCCAATTCGTCGAGGGAATCCGACACCTTCGCTGGTACGACTGGCAGTCCAAGTGGCTCGACAACGTCATGGTCTCCAGACAGCACGAACTCAACACCAGGATCGTGACCGGTCTGTACCGAATCGCCATTGCCACGCTGAACATCGCATCCGGCACCCTCTTTCCAGTTGCCACCTTCTTCGCTTACACGTTCCTAGCTGGCGAAACTCTCACAGTCGACGTCGCCTTCCCCGCGCTTCAACTGTTCGCGATGCTGGAAATGAGCTTCAAGGATCTGCCAAATCTCATCACAGTCGTCCTCAACGCATCGATCGCCGTGGGCCGTATTGAGGAGTTCATGAGCGAGCCCGATAAGGAGGGCATCTACGCTGACCATCTCACAAATGACATCCAATTCACCAAGGCTAGCTTTGCCTGGCCTGGTTACGATCGAGCTGTACTGAGGAACCTTGATCTCGGCTTTCCCCAAGGGCTTACCGTCGTCTTTGGCAAGGTTGGCTCAGGCAAATCGGCTCTGCTGCAGAGCATTCTCGGAGAGTTGGACCGCCAGACAGGTCACGTCATCATTCCGACCGAGCCCATAGGATACTGTGCTCAAAGTCCTTGGTTACAGCACATGAGCATCCGCGACAACATTCTGTTTTCGGCACCCTACGACGCTGCTAGGTACACTCAGGTACTGGATGCTTGTGCTCTTCTTCCAGACTTGGCCAACTTCAAGCATGGCGACCTCTCCGACATGGGTGAAAACGGCATTGGGTTGTCGGGCGGCCAGAGAGCGCGCGTTGCTCTCGCTCGCGCCGTTTACAGCCAGTCTCGTGTACTGCTACTCGACGACCCTCTGGCCGCACTCGACCACAACACGGCCGAGTCCATCGTCAAAAAGCTGTTCCAGGGATCCTTGGTAGAGGGCCGTACAGTTGTCCTCGTCACCCACAGAGTCGACCTCTGTCTTCATCTAGCCAATCAGATGGTCGAAATCATCGACGGCACCGCCAAAGTACTCACCTCAGAGGAGGCCACTGCGGAGATTGCCAAGTTCCTTCGCGAAGATGAAGAGGCGGCGCATCACGAAGAAGAGCAGGTTGTCGACGAAGTACAGCAAAACGCCGCCGTTCCAAGCAAATTCATCGAAGAGGAGCACCGCGTGCACGGTGGTGTCATGTTCTCGGTTTATTGGACCTACATCAAGGCCGGCAAACTCAAGTGGTGGGCCGCGCTCGTTCTTGTCTTTGGTTTATTTCGGCTAGGGAGTTTATTCAACTACTGGTTCCTCAAGGCCTGGGGTGAAGCCTACCGCGAAGAGGTTGTCAGAAAGGCCGCGCCCTCGGACGTCGACTTCTCACACCTGTTCGACCAGTTGCCAAGTCCAGATGCTGACCTGCGCCCTTGGTTACTGGTATACCTTGGTATCGCCATCTTCCAGGCCATCATATTCACTGTCTCTGAAGGCCTCGCTTTGCTCATGATCTACAAGGCGGCCAAAAACCTCTTTCGCAGGGTCATAGAAAAAGTCAGCCGTGCCACGTTTCGATTCTACGACGTCACTCCCGTCGGGCGCCTGATGAACCGTCTCGTTTCCGATATTGGCATGATTGACGGAGGCATCATGTCACCCCTTCAACAAGTTGCCTGGTGGTCACTTGCATGGTTCTCGAGCATGGTCGTCATTGCCTCCGTCACCCCACTGTTTCTGGTGTTCTCCATTGGCATGACTCTCTGGTTCGTCTACATCTTTATGCGGTTCCTGCCCACGTCGCAGAGCCTCCGAAGACTGGAAATGGTTTCCTTGAGTCCGCTCATGTCCAACTTTGGCATCTTGCTGGAGGGCCTGGCGACTATCAGAGCCTTCAAGGCCCAGCACCACTTCCAGAACATGAACATTGTCGTCACAGACGCCTTTCAAAAGATGGACCACTTCTACTGGAGCCTGCAGGCCTGGCTCATGTACAGATTCGACGCCCTCTCGGCCGTGTCCACATTTGCTCTGACGTTACTTGCCCTTTACAAGGGTCTTTCGCCGGGCTTGACCGCGTTCGTTTTAACGACGGCCTCGTCATTCGTCGAGGCAACCCACAACCTCTGCAAACAGTACGGCACTCTGCAGATGGACTTCGTGTCGGTCGAGCGTGTAATTGAACTCCTGCACATTGCCGAGGAGCCCTGTGGGGAAATCAAACCCCCTACGAATTGGCCTCATCACGTTGACGACGTCAGTTTCGACAACGTCACACTCAAGTACGCCCCCGAGCTGGACCCCTCGCTTTCGGACGCCTCCTTCACGATCCCTGGCGGCTCGACTTGCGCGGTGCTAGGCAGGACAGGGTCTGGTAAGTCCACCCTGGCGCTAGCGCTTCTCGCAACGATTCATCCGTCCGAAGGCGCCATTCGCATTGGAGCGTACAACCTGTCAGACGTGGATGTCCATCTCTGGAGACAGAGAGTCAGCTTCGTCGCGCAAGATCCGGTCCTGTTCCCGGGAACTCTCAGGGACAACCTGGACCCGCTGCACCAATTCACGGATACCGAATGCGTCGTTGTCCTAGAGCGTGTTCTGGGGCCAGAATGGGACCTGTATTTCCACGTCGAAGGTGGTGGCAAGAACTTGAGCCAGGGACAGCGTCAGCTCGTCGGCATCGGCCGGGCTGTTCTCAGAAGAAGCCCGATCGTGGTGCTGGATGAGGCGACTGCCTCGATTGACAAGGAGACGGCAGCGAGGGTCCAGGAGGTGCTCCGGAAGGAATTGACGACGAGCACCGTCATCACCATTGCTCATCGGCTTGAGGCAGTTCAAGATGCCAACTACTTCATTCGCCTGGACAAGGGAAAGGTTGTTGAGCATGGACCGACGTCAGGTATCAGCTAGTCTCATCTTGGGGGGATGTATTTTTGAAGATTGTTCATTCAAAACTGTGCTTTGGTTTCTGCGTCATCGTAGGAGCTGGCTTGGACATCTGGAATCGTACCATTGCTGCTCTCATTGCAACCAAAGACAAGTTGACAACTGGTGAAGGCAGACCCCCAGCTCTCTGCGAAATAAGCCAAGGCGTCGCAGCCGCGCGGAACTATGAGCTCGGCGTTAACTTCCCTAGCGCTTCTCGGGCTTGGCGGACCAACGGCAGCCCCGTCACTCCGCACATTGAGGCTCAGCGGGGTTCTCGAGAGAGTGAAAATGAGGCTTATTGGTGAAGTTGGAGCAGATAATGGTATGCGCTATACCCCCAGAACCGTCAACTCCAAACGTCAGGGGCGCAAGGCGACCCCTGTCGGCGAAGACATCAAACAGACGAACAGCCGGGAGGAGCCGACAACGTGAGAGCCCTACGGCTGGAACGGCCTCGGATCAGTCCCAGAGCCATGTCTCCTTGGGTGTCCCTCGAGTAGGATAGCTTCCAAGGCAATTGAAACCTCGCGTGGAGAGACTCTATCATACTTCGTGTAGCATCAATCGCCTAGTCGGTATCGAGCTATAGCCTGCCTTCAAGAGATTTCTCATTCTTAGCGAGAATGCCGGGTTGTGGCTCACGGCCACCGGGTAACGGACACCGGAGTCGGCGAAATGTGCGAGGAAACTCTATTCAAATGCGCTTGAGTCGTGATCCCGGCCAATAAAGGGGTCGGCCCAACATCTTCCTATTTTGAGAAACCGGGGGCTCCGCCACGGAAGGGGGAATAATCAATTTACAGAGTAAATTGGAGCGCAGACGTGGTCCAGGCATTCGGGTCCGCGGGGTGACGGGCGAAGAGAGAAACGGGCTTCTAGAACGTGTGCTGTTTTGATGAGGATGCGGTTTGTTATTTAATTACCTGTCGAGTTCGCGTTTACAGGTTGAGAGTCTCACTCTTCGCCACCCGTCTCTCACTCACTCACTCACTCACAGTCACTCACTTGCCTGTAATTCATTCACTCCAGTCAACACATTCATTTCATTTTTTCAACCCGTCTCACTACCTCACTGAACACCATGAAGTTCACCGCTCTCGTCGCCGCAACGGCCCTCACTTCGTCCGTCTCGGGCCTGGCCGTCCGCCAAACCACGCCCGTCTGGCTCACCCTCCCGCCGACACCCGAACTCCCGACTCCTATCTCCCCCACTACAACGCCCATCAACGGCATCAAGATGTGGTTCCAAAAATACAACGAAAAGGCCGGCGGCGTGCCCATCGTCATGGACCACGGCGGCCTCGGGTACTCGGCCTACTTCGGCGCCGTCATCCAGAAACTCGTCGACGCGGGCCGCTACGTCATCGCCGTCGACCGCCGCGGCCACGGCCGCAGCACCTTCAACGCCGCCGACGTCTTCACCTACGAGCAGATGGCCAAGGACATCCACGCCCTGCTCGAAGGCGCGGGCGTCAAGTCGTACGACGTGGTGGGCTGGTCCGACGGCGGCATCACCACCCTCGCCGCCCTGCTGGACAAGACCATGTCGGCGCCCATCAACAGGGCCTTCCTGTACGGCGCCTCGGCGAACCCGGACCAGACGAACGCCACCTTCACCGACACCAAGGTCTACTCGGAGTTCGTGGCGCGCTGCAAGACCGAGTACGCGACGCTGCAGCCCGGCGCGGACTTCACGGCCTTTGGCACAAAGGTCGCGACGATGGAGGGCACGCTGCCGCAGTACACGGACGCGCAGCTGGGCACGATCGACGGCGCAAAGGTCATGATTGCGGGCGGCGATCACGAGGAGGCGGTCAACATGGACGTCCCCGGCAAGCTGAACGCGGCGATCAAGGGCAGCAAGTTGACCATCCTCAAGGGCGTGAGCCACTTTGCTCCCATGCAGGACCCGACGCAGTTTGCAAACGCCGTGTTGGGGTTTTTCAAGGCGTAAGGAGGGGCGGTTGTTTGCTTGGTGGCGGGGAAGGTTGTAGGGCGGTTTGAAGGAGGGGTTAGGTTGAGGTAGTTGAAACCAAAGACTGGAACCAATTGTTTGCTGTTTTCGTGAAGAGTTGAAGAGAGCGAATGTGTGCCTTTGGTCATGTTTGTAAGTGTTGGTTGACTCTGCCTGCTCGTATCACGACATGAGTGTCCCAACGCCCGCCATGACGAACAAACATCGGTTCCCCAACGACATGTTGTAGAACGTCGGAAGAGGTTGAACAAGCTTATGGTGCTTATTCCAGAGAACAGGCCGTTTAATTTGACTACACTTTCTCTCATCCTAGGCATACCGCAGACTTGCCAGGTCCCACAAGAAAAGCACCCCCGTCTTGACTTGGATTGTCTCGATACGCCACAACTTCCTTCTCGACAGACCAAAGAGAACACACAGCAGACCATTCATCCACACTACCACGCCATGTTCTTGATCACGTTACGGTGAAGCGCCACTCCAGGCGCCGAGTACGCCGGGTCCTGCTTCGACATGGGCAGCGGCTCCCGCGTCAGGCAGTCAGTGTAGACGAAAATCACGGTGCCGTCAGGGACCTCCGTCGCCTTCTCCTTGTCTTGCAGCGTCCACAGCTCATCGACGCAGTAGTTCCCCGTGTGGTGCACAGAATCCGGATCGTGGGCGCAGTATCTGCCCGACAGCCACTTCCAGTGCACATCGGCTGCGGACAGCGTGCCGCTAGATGGAACACAAACAAAAATGGTAAGCCACGGAACACAAGCGTCTCTGGTAATGTCGGGAAACTCATACCAGATCACCTTCCGGACGGGAATGTAGCTAAAGTAACCGCACTCGCCCGGCTTCATGTCGATGGCCCAGTTGCGGCCGAACGCGGTGCTGTGTGTTTGTCTGTAGCCGCCGCTTATCGCGCCCTTGAGGATTTTCCCGAGCTTGGCCGAGAGCCCGACGCTCCAGCCGACGCTGAGGGAGTCGCTGTTGGTCATGCCGCATTTGACGCCCGAGTGGCACTGGGAGCCGGGGAAAGGGTGTTCCTGGCCCCATTCGAAGTACGTGCCTGCGAGACGCGTCGGGCTGTCAGTATCGGTCTGACAAGGCGAGAGATATCGAAATTTCAAAAAGCGAGAAAAACGTCTACTCACGAACTTGGCAAAAGGTGTTGCAGTCGTTCCAGAACTTGTCCCAGTCCTTGCAAGTGCCGTCTTCCTGGATGTGCCACCTCGCGGGACAGTCGGCCTCTCGGTACTCTTGGTAGAGCTTTGGGGGACCGTCTCTGTTCTCGCAAGGGTTACCGTTGCGCTTTTCGAGGTAGGCCGTCTTGTTGGAGAGGAAAGTCTCTCGCTCCTCCGGACGAACGGTCCACGAGGGAGGGTTATTGATGTCCCATTTGAAGTCGACGTCAGAGATAGCGCCAGGGCCGTTGTGGGCTGAAACCATGACCATGAAGATGGTAGAAATAACTGGAAGGATGAGCATGATGGGATGACCGGTCATTGTCACGGTTCTCTGACACTTGAAAAAGACAGGCTCAGGCGAAGAAATGGTTATTGCAGATTATAGCAAAGCAGGGCAAAGAAGAGGGAAAGGTCAAGTGGGAGCAAAGTCATAGATATTTATGCCCGCCAGTCAATGCTAAAGAGCAACCTGTGTATCTTACCGTATAGCATACATTTGAAGCGGCCCTTGGGGAAATTTTGAGCACCTGACCAAAGACCCAGCAAGTGTGTGCGACTCGGGTATGTCAGTTGTCGAAATCCAGCTGTGTTTTCTGGGCTTCACCTCCATCTATCTGTAAGCAGGATGTAAGGGGTTCGACCCGACGACCACAAACTGGGCACAAAGATTTTCGTTGCATATCGTTGCATATCGTTGCTGATCTGGTTATCGCCACCGTACTTTCTGTGGCCTTCAAGTTTTGCCCCGGACCGAGCCACGGTTGATCAAAAGCGCGTCTTCGACATCTAACAAAGACGATGTGCATGGCATGGCACTCATGGTCGCCGAGGTCCAGCATCGGTCTTCACGACTACAACCGGGGGGGGGGATATCATCACATGAGCTATTGTGGAAGGCGTGCGATAGCATTGGTCGACTTGCCCATTTCCAATGTCGACTTGGACGTGTCTTTCTCTTGATGCACTCGAATGAATAGGTTAATACTGTCTAGAGATGGTCATTGGTGCGCAGACACCATGTTGGTATGAATCTTCCAGTGGGTCGGAAGCCCCTCGACCTCGTCGCGGTGTACTAATTATCCATCAGAGAGAATTGACGAGGATTTAGGATGTAGAAAGTCATGCATGAAAATTTGTCTTCAATCATAGTCAGTCGCAATCTCAACCTATTAAACAACATGCGGTACAACAAAGATACACTTGGCCCAATACTTCTCCGATTCTCGACAGTCCAAAGAAAATTAAGAAAATCACACGTCACATATCAGGTGTAGATCCTATTCCGGTCTCAAGAACATACTTCAAGACCCCTGACTCTCAGGCTGAAACATTGTAGATTTGTCATCGAAATCATAGAATGAATAAGGGTGCCTAAGTTTCGTCTCAAGTGACCTCCGAAGTCGCCCGTTCCACTGTTCCCAAAATCAAACCCCAGAAGCAAAGAAGGTCACAAACATGAGTGGCAATGTGGTGACCTGAAGAAAGCGCCAGAGCGCTAGAGACGAAAAGTGCTCTCCGTCTTGGTACTTGATGATATCCGTGCTGAAAAACGTCTGTCATCCAGTTAGCGGTAGTCTTAGCTGTGAGAATACCAGCCTTACGGCCGAAAAGGTTGCGGGAGGCTAAATCAGAGTAACGATCGTTACAACACACACACACACAGCTATCGTTTCGATGGCGCTGCGGTCCGCTTTGTCATCCATGCTAGCTGAGTGCCTAGAGGCTTCCATACTGGCTTCACTCGATGCAAAGCTAGAGAACGCTTTCGCAAAACGAGACCTTGGAAGTAAACCACTTTACCTCTGGAAGGCGTATCGCTTTTCTCTATGTGTATCTGGTTGACAATGGAACGACTATGGCCAGTCACTGGGAGCAGGTTTGCCACCTGCTTGAAGTTCTCGTTTGGAGATCGCTCGGCTACGACGGTAACGGGATGGAAATGTATTTCACAAGCCCAGACACCTGTCCCAGCGCCGTTGTCAAAGAGTCTTCGAAGCAAACAGTCAAGAACTTCATGGATGCCACGGATATGGCCAAGCCCAAGGCAGATGTCAGAGTCCTCACCAACACACAACCCGAGTTGGAGCGAATCATCAACGAATACACCAGAGCGAAGATGGGAAGGTCTGAACCTCGAAAAAAGACTATCATCATTGTGACAGATGGCGTCTGGGAGGGTATGAACAGTGAGTATGACCTGGACCAGTGTCTCATGTTGACATTCCTAATCTCTTGGTCCGAGTCGGGATATGTAAAAGATCCAACCGACATCTCAGAGATTAGGTCCATCACCATACAGTTTATTCAATTCGGCGCGAATGGGAGAGAAGATGGGCGACTCGAACGACTTCATGACGACTTGAAACGTTGGGGGTTTTCGTAAGTCTACCTAACTCCACCTTCCTCCACGTGTTTGGCGCGGAGTCGAGTACTGATGGCTAGGTTAGTGACTTGATCGATGCGGAACATGCCATGGGAGACGTCTATAAGATGTTTCAGGGAAGCTTATGCGAAGAAGAAGACTTGAGACCAAGGTTCAGTATGACTCTTGTCTCTACAAACTTGGCAGGCGCTCAACACCCAAGCCATAGCCCGTTTTCTTCCAGCCCTTCCGATCCTCAACTCAAAAAACTGGAGACGTCTCCGTGACGCGGTATGCTACCAGTTTCTTTGGGAACGGCAGCTGACTCTGAGATGGACATTTCAAAGTCAGAGTCGTCATTACCGTAACCCTCCAAGATCACGCCATGGCTTTTCTGCGAGGCGCTCCGTTGCTGAGGAACATGCGCAGTCTGGATCACCAGATTTGCCCTCCGCAGTCGCATTATCACACCGTCGCACATTTCACCACCCTGGGGAGGATGTAAAAAAAGGCAGTCATTGCACTCTCTGCATTCTCTAGGCCTTATTAGATGAAGTGATAAATGAATTTAAACACGCTATACCGTCAAAGCCTGAATTTCGTACCCGCGCATCGAGAAAGGCAGATTTCGATACATCCAAGGAAACAAAGAAGTCAAATTTCTATAGGAGTCCTACTATCTTCAAGAGTGTATATATAAGAGGGCAGACTGTATGTAGGGAAAAGACTCCTAGAGGAGGAAGGTATTGGGATTATCGAGGAAATTGTCAGGTTGGAGTTGGCGTTAAGCATGGAGTTCTATATAGCGACCGTGAACACAAGCCTGAGCTGGATCAAGTATAACCTCAATCAATGACAGTACGACATAAGGAGACGATGAGACAGTGAAACGATCACTTCTTCAGATCCGGAATGAAGCGCAGGCACGGCACAAACATCAGCAACTTACGGAACCTATAACGAATATAAGTAAAATACTTGAATGATCCAGCGAATTTAAAGACGCTCAACTACATCAAGTATCAACTGCGTGTCTACAAAGTCGAAAGTCTCTTGCAGTTACCGAGCAGCTGAATCCCGCGCTGTCATGGTGGCTACTCCGGCCCACCTTCGGAGTTGTGACCCACCATGCGGGAGCGATGCGGCCCCACATCGGCTATTAGAACAGAAATTCGCCGAGAAATTGGGTTGCGGGGGGGGCCGACGTATCAAAAGGTTCAGCGTGTCCTTTTCATCCGAATCATAGAGTTTAGAAGGCATGTCTCTCTCAAAAGACTTACATTTCACTGCGCTGCTGCCTGTAAGTGGCCGTCACACTGTGTTTGTAACTCACCGTCGGAGCGATATCCACCGACGGCTTCGGCAGAACCTCGGCTAAGGGGCCTTGGCGCCACAATGCCCGTTGATGACACCTGTGAGGTACGACGACGGAGCCAATGCGCGTTGCAAGCGTTGCGACCTCCCGTAGTAAGCAGCTTAGGGAAGTGTGTCGAACAACGTCAACCTCCCACCGCTCTCTCCTTCACACTCTACATGTGAGATATCCCACTGAACACACGGCACGATGCGCCGTCTCAATTTGATTTTCTTGGCGACAACCCAGCTTGTCGGGGCCCGTCACCCTGGCTTCAGCATACACGACGACCTCGTGGCATATCCCCAGGTACGCCCGGAAGCCCAGGGTTGAGCTTATCGTTGAAGAAGATCTGACCAGCGCGCAGTACGAGATCGTCTTTTCGGAATCTTTCATTTCAGAAAACGAAGCGCAGGCCCTTCTCGACCGTGCGAACCCTCACCCCACATACTCAGCCGAATTCTCGACACCTTCCGACGTCTCTCAGAATGTCCGCCAAGCAACCGACGCCGACAACGGCCGCGGGCCCGAAATCTTTGAGCGATACGAGTTGATGAATATGGCTCCTTCAAAATACCTATGCTCGATACCAATCGTTGAGCCTCAGACCCCAGAGAATCACACGGCGACGGAGCTCGCGAAGCAGGAGGAGGCCCGCGAGCTGGCCAAGGCTTCGGCGCATGGCTGGGAGCTGCTGAACGAACTGGATGGCAGCTGTCTGTACTTTATGTCAGGCTGGTGGAGCTACAGCTTCTGCTACAACCGCGAGGTCGTTCAATTCCACGCGCTACCTACGGTGCCCAACGGACAGCCACCTGTCCGCGATCCCCATACCGCCGAGTACGTCTTGGGAAGAGCGACGAAATCCCCCAGCCAGCGGAAGTCGCCGGACCACCAACCAGCGACGACAAAGTCGGGTGATGCTCCGGCGAACACGGACCTGCAGATCAAGGGTGACCAGCGTTATTTGGTTCAAAGGATGGATAGCGGGACCATCTGCGATTTGACAGGCCGCGAGCGGACGATCGAGGTGCAGTACCACTGCGTTCCAGGCATGAAGGGCGACCGTATCGGCTGGATCAAAGAAGTCACAACGTGCGCCTATCTCATGGTTGTGAATACCCCGCGGCTCTGTGACGACGTCGTTTTCATGCCCCCCAAGGCGACGACGGCAAACCCCATTAGCTGCCAGCTCATCCTCCCCTCTGACGACAGCGCCGGCGCGCAGGCCGAATGGCACCGGCAGAAGACGCTGGAGGCACAGCAGGCTATGGTGGGGCAACCGGGGGTGCCGGAGGTGCCGGCCGCTAAGGCTGGTGATCAGGAAATGCAGAAGCAGGGCCTGCAGGACCCCAAGACCAAAGACAAGACGCAGAAGGGCATCAACGTGGGAGGAGTCATTGTCGGCGCACGCAACGTACTCGCGGACGCCGACCAAGAAGGCCAGCCACCGGCCAAGCTTGCACCACCTCGCAGCTACCTTCCCGGACGCGGCCACGGACCCCTCGTGGAGATCATCGCCAGCGCGAAGAGCAAGGCTGACGGCGGTGAGATGAAGATTCTGAACAAGGAGGAGCTGGAAAAGCTTGATCTCAGCCCCGAATTAGTGGAGGAGATGAGAGCGGAGCTGGAGAAAATTGCCGGCGACAAGGGCTGGAAGCTTGAGGTTATTGAGCAGCCAGGAGACGGAGACCCGCGCGAAATCAGGGGCACCGTCGATCACTCGGGCGAGAAGGGTGGAGATGGCGGCAGAGAGAAGGGTGAGGATGGTAAGGCTGCCAACAGCAAAGACGACGAGCCGCAAGAGGGGAGCGAGGAGCACTTCTTCTTTAAGGAGGAGTTGTGAGCAGCGTTGAGGAGCTCGCAATGTTACTGGCTACATATATAGCATTGGCGTTTGGGATCTTACTCTTGTATCGACACATCCACGAAGCATCAAGATAGACAATGAGCATTAAGCAAGAAATCGTCCTCACCTCTCGTGTGCACTTGACACGATACGCCCGTAGCTACTGATGAGCCTGCTGAAAGAGCAAGCACCATTGGTACGCATATTCTACATGTATACTGCGCATTATCAAAGAGACAACGTACCATTTTCTGCCCATCTTCACTTGCATTCGGACCGTTCCTCAATGAAAGCAACGCAGGCGTCCGCGGCTACCTCCACTTCGAAATTGTGCCTTCCGAAAATGGATAGTCCGCGACCCCTTCCTGCAAGCCGCCTTCCCTCCTGCCTCTCTGGCCCAGAAAAATGCTGAGGAAGGCACGCCCTGTACGGCAGATGCCGGGCAGGAGCGAATAAAGCCTTACAACACGCAACCGCCTTACGTGCGACCTGTCATTCCTACCTGGTACTTTGTCCACGGAGTTGAATGAACTCAGGTACCTTACAAGGCAAAAAGATCCCGGCCGCCTTACTCGGCATAGGATCGCCTGTGGGGTACTTCACTCTATGTGAGAAGTTCTTCATCGCGGCAAGGAATCGCCGACACGTTTCAATATCGCCAATTAAACGTTATTATCACACTGCGTTCATCGCCGAGCGCGATCGTCTCCGTTTAGATCGCAAAAATTGCTTTCGACCCCAACGGATTGGCATGCTCCAGACAGAAGCAAACTCTCCCTACCTACGAAGAGAAGCACCGCGAGTCAAGCTATCCCTAGCCAAAAGAACGAGCCCCTGCACCACCACGTCTGCATATGGCTTGTGCCGTCAGGAGGCACATGTCGCCGAGTTCAAACGGCGCGCAAGACTACCGACGTCGCATCAAATCGAATAATCAAAAAAGGGCTTTTGTCTCCGTAATCCGCACAAGAAGAATATCTCACCTTGAAAGCTGCTCCTTCGACAACACCCTCGACGCTCAAGGATGCCTTTCCCAAAGATGTGGTCCCGACTCCATGATGTTGTGTCATTGGCTGGTGCGACGGAATCACTCGCCCGAACTCAAGCTTCACAGCAGGCTAGTCCCGTCCAGCGCACAGCATCTCCATCTGGTGCTCGTTCAATCGAGGACATCAACAGCCGTCGTCTCCCATCCAATTCAGAAACACCTGAGTAGCATCTTTACCGTCCAAGCTGCTACGGTATGGTTCCATGTTTGGTCCCGATCAACTAGGTGTTGTGTCGCACGTCAAATCTTTTGCCCAGATATGTTAGCTCACGGAGTAATCGTACTGCTGTGATACGAACCATGTCCACTATGTTGGTTGACGAATCTGATCGCACGGCAATCGAGCAACACAAGCGGTCGCCTACAAGTATGCTTTCTCTCCAAACATGCCTGGTTGTGGTACGGGCACAAAGAATTCTCCCGTGGCTATTCGAGGCATGTCTTCATGCAAGCTGCCGACAGCGTCTGCGCACGAATGAAGGCGACAGGATTGATGATCTCGGCTGCGGACCCTATTGTCGGGATCGGAACGTTCTACCGATCATGACAAGCCCACAAGCACGTATCACGGCGCAGCACGGATGAGACGACTTCTCGCAAGAAAGCAAGAAAGCAAGAAAGCAGCGACGGTAGTTGAGGTCACGGTCGTTTGCCCTTTGAATCATTATCAGGCCAGATGCCATCATCGGGCGATGCAATGGTCTCGGGAGCGTTGCCGGAAGGAGATATCGAAACGTGGCACGCTCAGCAAAGTTTGGCCAAGCGTGTGAAGTGGCAGTCGCAACAAAGACGAGGCTCGGCCGGGATGCCCATTCACAGTCAGAAGCATACACTCGCACTTGTGGCCCAATACGGCGGGGATCACGCCTGCGGTTGGATCCGTTGGACGGCACTCAGTGGATAACGGTGGATTTGTTGATGGCTCCTCGCATGGAGCATGCAGCGTGTCATGGAGCGTGTGGGTTTGTTGCTGAATCTTCTGCCCACGGAGTACTGCGCTGGCCTGTCGTCTACGCATCTCTCAGGAGGTCGCGGTGCAGGCTAGGAGGAAACGATCAGAAGAATGGCGCCGTTTGAAGAGACGCCGCAATAGTGCCGCTGCCGCGATATGCATCGACAGCGGACCCGGACCGGTCGAGTCGAGTCCCAAATGGCAGACGACACAGCTCCCTCTCTCTTCCAGTCTCTTCCAGATGTCGTTACGACAGTTGCCAGACGACGGCCTAGGGAGTTGCGTAACGCCTCAAAGCAACGGGATCCCTTTTAAGGCGCAGTGCAGCTCGTCCGAAGTTAATTGGTCTTGATGTCGAATCTCCCTTCGCCTCCCCCGCATGAGACGCCATCTCCAAAGACGTCTTCCCTACACCTCGCCCGACAGCTCCAAATCACAGGGCCATCGCAACCCGTCAGCTGACTCGCTCAGCGCCTTCCCAGTGTTCCACGCCCACGATTTGCGCCTCTCCTCTCGCCATCAGGTCTCTCTTCCCCGCATTTGCGCTGGGCACAGCTCACAGTCACATACGGCACACACGCACCCACGAGACCTGAACGAGCCACGGAGCCCACCGCCAAACCTGCCAACGAGCAGCTCGGAATCTGCCTACAGCACCAAGTACACAGCTCACCTGCCTTAGCCTCGTGCTTCCATCCATTCGGCGCCATACCTACCTCACCTTAGCTTGCTCCCTTGCTGATGAGGGGCTGAGACGAGAAGACCAGAGTGGATTCGGGAACCGGGACTGGCTTCTGACTGACTGGGGTGCGAGCCTGGGTCTAGGTTTCCTGGAGTCGAGATTTTGCGCCGCTTCCTTACACTACGTACTCCGTACTGCGACGACTTGTGTGAACCGCTCTGCGCTGTGCTGCGTCGAACCCGAGCTGAGCTGTTTAACAGGCTGCGCGGCGCTTTGGCTTCTTCAGATTCGACCTTTGCCTCGCTTCTACCACCACCACTACGACGACCACCACCACCGCCGCCAAAGCTCGTCTCGTCTCCACCGCGAAATCTCTCGCTCAAATCTTTAGAAGCCCGGCACCCCTGTGGCAGAAGACTTGTCTCTGCATCTTCTCCTCGAACCCTTTCTCTGTTTTCGTTGCGTCATGCTCAAGTGATGGACGGCACAGAAACCGCGAGAAATGCTGCGAACAGAGCGGGCTCTGCAGAGGTCAAGGCCGAGTCACCAGGCGCGAGCAGCGCTACCAGCGTCCATCAGCACCTCTCTCAGCACCAGCAGCAACAGTCAGCGCTGCCGAAACGAACAGTATGCGATCACTGTCGAAGGAGAAGTACGATGTTCCACTCCATCTCTCCGTCTTGTCACCGTTGCAATCATAGCTGTTGCTCCCGAGTCTTGACTTGCTTTTCCCCAAGTCGCCGCGTTCATGAACTTTCGTGCGATCCTCCCTCTTCCCAGCAGTCTGCCGCCGGGCCAGTCCATCTGCCGATTTCATGGTACCATCCCGCCTTAGCTGCTGCTGTTGCACGTCGTCGTCATTACTGCCATCACCAGCACCAGCACCAGCACCACCACATTCAACGCTCATGTCTCTCACCCGCCACCACTTCCCTTCCCTTTTGGTCAAGGGGACACCAGCTGACTTTGTGTAGGAATCCGTTGCGATGGCAAGTTTCCCTGTGAACAGTGCGTGCACGCCTCTCTCACTTGCAAGCGCGATCACGTCCCCAAGAAGAGAGGTCCAAAACGTGGACATGGCAGGGTGATCAATGAGCTGCGCGCCAAAGAGTCGTCGCAAAAGCAGCATCAGCAGCAGCAAAAACAGTTGCAACAGCAATTGCAACAGGCTCAGAGACCCTTCAACGCTGAAAATGCAATCGAGAGCCCTACAGAGTATGTTCGGCGTCGCTTATCAGCAGCCTGCCCACCGCTGAACGTGGACAGCGTCGACATCGGAATGAGCGGGAGCGACCTGGGTGAGGTAGCATCACAACATTCGTCCAACGCGTCCGCGGCATCGACGCCGCCAAACTTCTGGGCCGCCGTCACCTCGAATCCGGCACACAACGTGCCAGAGCCCAGAGGCATCTTCTCGAGCGATGAGCTGCGGCCACGGACACGTCACTACTTCAACTTGATACCCCAGTTGGTCGAACTGTACTACGAGCACATCTACCCCATTATGCCGCTTATATACATGCCCGCCGTCCGCGAGACGATAAGCCGCCCCAACATGACGCCCAGCGAGAAGAACCTCATCTACGCCATGTGTGCCCTAACGTCCATGCACATGTCAGGCAAGAGCATAGGCGCACCGGGACCGACGTCCTGGGAGGTTGTAGGGCGATTCTTCCTTGACGAGACAATCTCTACGAGGCAGTCTTACGACTTTCTCGAGGACCTGTCTTTGTCTGCAGTGATTTCGTCCTTCTACCTGAGCACATCGTTTTTTGAAATCAATCAATCGCGGAAATCGTGGTACTACTTGCGAGAGGCGTTGACAAACGCGCAGGATCTCGGACTGCAGGATGACTCGACGTACTACGGGTTGAGTCGCGAAGAGACGCTCTGCCGCCAGAGGGTCTTTTGGATCCTTTTCGTGACGGAGAGGTGAGTTCCCTCAGCCGCGTATCCGGACAGACGTTTGCCGCATCCTCAAGCATTGCTGACGCGTCGTTTGTCGACCTACATAGATCATTTGCGATCCTGCGCAACAAGCCGATTACCTTCAAGAGGACGCCGTCACTACCCACGACGCGACATCCCTACGAAGGGCCCGACATTCATGCCGGGTTTCTGCAACTCGTTTCATCCTACACACCGCTCGACGAATCGTTCGTGACGGCTTGGAACGAGGGGTCCGATCCCCGCGTCAGCGCGACAACATTCCTGGCCCTACAAAACCTTCTCTCCCTCCCTCCCGCGTTTCTTCGGCCGCGGAACGCACGGGGTTCCCCGTCGGCACAGCAACAGCAATTCGTCGGCTCATTCGGAGCAGCATCGGCTGGCCGAGAGTCGGGTGCGCCGGAGCCGACCGACATCCAGAAGGCGGATTTGTTAATCACGCAGCAGTGGTTAAGGCTGATTGTGTGGCAGTCGTCAATGCGGCAGGGTCTCTTGAGCTGGGCGAATCCGGCAGAGTCCGGCGGAGGGGTGTCGTCAGGGAGCAGCGTGGGAGGAGGCAACAGCATGTGCTTCTCGTTCCCGCTGACTGTCGCCCGCGATACGGCTTCCATATTGGCCAGCTTGCCGAGCAAAGCCGTCGAGGTTCACGGCATGGGCATCATGGAGAAGATCTTTGAGATTGGAACCTGGTGCGTCAACGTTTTGGGAGCATGCGAAAGCGTGGGATTCTCGACGGCAATGGACTTCACGTCGGGCGAGATGGGCGTCTTGGGAAGCGGCAGAAAAGGGGCCAGCCTGGACCCGATCGAGTTTTTCGTGCGGACTCTCAGCGCAAGCGACAACTCTCGGGCCCAGTTTGCCGAGAAGCTCCTCGCGGCTGCTGGAGAGAACCCCGGGAGCATGAGGACACAGCTCAGCCCTGCCATGTCCGGCATGAGCACCATCGCCGCGGCCATGATGGGTCACCACGGCCAGGCACCCGGTGTGATGGAGTCAAACTCATGGAGCCAGCAGAGAGGAACGGTGGTGGGCGAAGTCTTTGACGACAACGAGGAAAACAACACTAGCAATAGCCGTGCACAACAGGTGCTCGCCATGGGCAATCCGCCAATGCATCATCCTCAAGGCATGCAGAGCATGGGGCAGAGTATGGGACTCGGGATTGATCTAAGTTCATCGGAGATGGGGGGCGGCCTCGGGGGTGTGGACATGGACGCCCGCAGTGTCGATCTCATGAGTCCTCTCGGTCTGACAAGAAGCAACTCGGACATGGCAGCAGCCATGGGAATGCCCGGATTCGAAACCGCCTGGAGTCCGGGCAGCGCAAGCACGGGACCTAGAGACGGCGGCTATAGCGATCAAGGCCCACCGCAACAATACGGCCACCATCGAGAAGGCTACCCTGACATGGCCAATAGCATGATGATGCACGAAGGGATGCGACCGGCTGGCGGTCCTATCGGAGGGCCTGTAGCCGGACCTAACAGCGCGGATGATAGCAACGCCATGGGAGAGCGGCAACAGCAACAGCCGCCAGGTCAAGGTAGCAGTAATCCATACGACAGCAGCAGAAGGGACGACAAAGAAGGAGGATACCGAAACGGCGGCATGGTCGGTGTTTGGTAAAGGGGTTCCCAGTGCTCTTGGTCGGCACCACAACACATTGCGACTTTCTTTAGAGAAAAAAACATGGCATGGGAGTAGGCTTGGGCCGGCGACTATGGGGCATTTATCAAAAAAAGGGGGGCGGCGAGGCGCGGTTGAATTCAAAGGGAGGTTCCAATTGGCCGGCAATGCATTGTTTCGGAGGAGCATTTATCCCAAGGCGGACCCTATCACGCCCAAGAGCGGTGGCGGACGCAACAGCAGCGTATTCTATGTATACCTTGTATTAAACTTGTGGAAGAGGGGAAAAAAGGAGACACGACTGGGAATGCAACCAGACCTGAGAACACTATGACTCTGACGCGCCTACTGTTGTATGTGCTGCGTACGTGGCATTGTGGCGATAGCGGTGATTGATCCAAACCGACTTCCACACCCGTCACTTGAATGGACATCACTGGGACGGACAAAAGGGACGAAGTAATGTGATCATATCCTTGGGCCCTGCGACTCCCTTGCCCGCAGACTTCGTATGCCAAATTTTTATCTCTCTCTTCTGAAGCCCAATGCCGAAACCCACGTCTATACCGATACGCCGTCCGTCCATGCCAGATGTATGTGTCCCCGTCCCGTCGTACTTGTGTATGAGGGTATCAAGATGTAGCAAAACAGCTCAAAAGTGGTAAGGGAAAGCAGCACAGTGCACTCGTCAAAAAAGTCGAACCTAGAACCGTCCACCGCGACGTCCGCCGCCACCCCCACGGCCTCCACCTCCGCCTCCTCCGCGACCGCCTCCACCGCGGCCGCCAGACCCGGCGCTGCGGCCCTCACCTCCACCTCCTCCGCCGCCACCACCGCCACCGCGTCCGTGGCGGGCCTTGGGCGCATCGGCCACGACTACGAGTCCTCTAGTGCCGCGCAGACCCATCTTGCCGACGGTGCTCTTCTGAATGGGCGGCGTCTCGGGGGAAGCGAGTGCGTCGTGGGCAAAAGTGTTTCCCTGGGCGACGAGCTCCTCCTTGTCCCACTTGAGCTGCTTCATCCAGTTCTTGTAGTAGCCCAACCAGGCCTGGTATATCTTGGCCTTTTGGCTCTCGTCGATGCGTTGCTCGGCAATGTTGTACACCTGCTCAGAGCAAGCAATATCGGCTGTGCGGGGTTCGAACTTGATCTCCTTGAGGGTCCAGCGGGGGAAGAAGTCCTCGAGCTCGGTGACGATGAAGATTCCGCGACCCTCGGCGCCGGCACGGGCTGTGCGGCCGAGACGGTGAATGTAGGACTCCTTGTCGGCGGGGATACCGACCTGGAATACAGTGGTCACACCGGGAAAGTCCATACCGCGAGCAATGACGTCCGTGGCGACGAGAATGCCAGACTTGGCGTTGCGGTAGTTGTTGGTGATCTTGGTGCGCTTGCCTTGGGAGATGCGGGAGTGAAGAACGGAAGCTTCGGGCACATCGGAAATGTTGGCGAGGACATCGCCGTAAAAGTCAGCCAGGGCGGCCGTGGGAGCGAAGACGATGGCCTTGAAGGGTTCCGCGCCAAGGGAAGCAACCTCCTGGCGGATGGCACCGACCATGGCAGGTGCAACGGCGGCAAAGGTAGGAACCTTGATCAGATGTTGAGGAACGCGCTCGTGGGTGTTGGCTTCGCCGGCCGGGATGGTGGAGATGAACTTGTAGCCGGGGGAGAGGACGAGGTGGGCAACCTGCTCGACGTGGGGAGCAATGGTGGCGGAAAACAGCATGCCTTGACGACCACTCTTTGTCTTGTCGGGGAGGGCGCGGACAATGTCCTTGAGGGCGGGCATGAAGCCCATGTCCAGAAGGCGGTCGGCCTCGTCGAGCACGAGAGTGTTCAGGCTGCTGAAGGCATCGTGGATGTACTCATTAGCCAAATGGTCAATGAGGCGGCCAGGGGTGGCGATGAGAATGTCGCAACCGGCGAGAATCTGCTTCTCCTCGCGGTCCTTGTTGGTACCGCCAATGGCTACGCAGACGCGGTACTGAGGAAGGCGCTGAAGGAGGCCCTGTGCCTCCTTGGCGATCTGCATGGCCAGCTCGCGGGTAGGAGAGATGACGAGGAGGGAGACGCCAGGGCCGCCGGCGCGCCTCTGGGTAAGGAGAGTTTGGATAGCCGGCAGGAGAAAGGCAATGGTCTTTCCGGTACCGGTCTTGGCCTGGACGAGGCAGTCGCTGCGCTTGGGTGGCAGAAGCTCTTCAAGGGTAGCGGCCTGGACGGGCATCATGTGATCGAACTTGAGGTCCAGGGTGATGGCCTGGATCAAGGACGGGTGTACACCGACCATGTCGGCGAACCTCGGTGTGTCCTCGGGAACGGCTTCGGTGAGTGGCGGCGCGATGGTTTGGGGAGCGACAGCTGGCTGCTGAGGTTGCTGCTCACGGTGGGGATGGCCACCAGATCTGGGAGAATCGTTGCCCGAGGCATCGCCACGACGGTCGCGTCTGTTAGGGCGACGCTTCTGGCCAAAACCTCTTCCTCTCTGATCCATGGCTGATATTGGTGGTTTGGCTTTTTGGCTGTGTGTGTTTGTGTGATGTTTGATTTTTCGGCGAGGAGTCCAGGCCGTTGTTGATGTCAAGGGGAAAATTTCCCTGGTGACGACAGGGAACTTGACGAAACCGTCTAGGCTTGGCTTAGTGGGATGCGATAAGCAGCTTCAGGAGGGACCGATAAGGGTGTTTTAAGGGTCCTGCATTCACGCCCGCTCCACTCTGGCCCCTGTACCTGACCCGACCCACTGAGTTGGAGGCTTCAGGGAATGCACAGCCAAACAGCCAAGGAAGGCACTGCAAGGAAACGTTGTCGCTGTCGCTGGTGCTGCCGTTGCTGCATCTGCGGATAGGTACTTACCTGCTCAATCCTCATGCTTTGTTGTCTTGCATTGGAGGACAGGAGTAAGAAGAATACGTATACATAGTAGGATGCTCCTGGTCGAAACCTTTCGTTTGTTACCTAATTACGTACCTACCTAGTAATTAATTACCTTCTTACTCTTGCTTTGTCTTGTTCCTTGTTTTCAAAGGATGTGCTGCTTGGCTTACTCATCAATTTCTTACACTATGTACGGATACTGTAGGTAATAATGCCAATTGACCTCTCTGACGTAAGCCGAGCCTACATAGCAGATACAGCTAGCTGCCCTAGCAGTGTACAGTGTACAGGCGCCTTGAGTCTTCAACGAGAACAGTCAACAGGTTCTACGTTACGGTCATTCAACGAAGATATTTCGCCTGGTTATTATTCTTGCTCGAGAGCTCGAGGGAGTCTGCTTCTTTCAACATTTCTTAAATACTCTGACGTCTGGCGAATCCTCCAATAGGCGCTTCGGCCCGGGATAACAACTCAATCCGTTGCACCCAAATGTCCCCTGAACCAACTCCATGGCCGACAATGGCCAACGATTCCATCACACGCATCGCCCTCAGCATCAATAACTGACTGCGTGGCGTCGGCTGCCTCAAAGCTCAAACGAACCTCCCGCCTCTGGGTTCCAAGGATTATGCAGGGGTTCGACAGCAAGCGACGCGCTCCGGCGAAGGCTCAGCTCGCCACCCAATCGTGAGCCACCATCGCGACGTGGACGAGAGACAAGGTCGTGATGGCATGTGCACACCTGCCCACTTCTCACCAGAAAAAGTCACTCGCATCGCAGCTGCTTTTTCCGACTGTGACACAGCTGTCCATACTTACAATAAGTCCGCCGCTGCCAGCGATAACGTGAGACGCGTTCCCGGCATGCTGTGCCACGTTGACGTCTTGTTCGCCCGTACCGGCGCGTCAGCCGGGCGCCTTGGACCCCTGTCACTCGCCATGCCTGTGATCATACGCCACATCGTTATTCTTGGAGCATGTTCTTTGCTTTGCCTTATTTCTGAGCTTTAAACCGACAGGGTTGGGTGCGTTAGGATGGAAGAAATATGATGGCTTTAAGTGACACATCAAGAAAGAACTATCCGCAACCTGAACAGATTTTCTTTTTGATATACCTTTCTGCCCTGACACGCCAAACGAGCCCAGAGACTTTGACCCAATCTTGAAGGAAGAAAGTCGTCAGATATCTAGAGCATAAATTTCTTAGACCTTACTTCTGGTAGGCTTAATTCATACAGTTCTTGTGTCCGTCAACAACAAACGACTGACTCCCTGACCTAGAGACTTCGAACGCCATGTCTAAACCCTCCACGAGGCCTTATACAGACATGGATCGACATCCAAGTACCAAAAGCAAAGCAGGAAATCTTCGCTACTCGGGGCAGAGTGCCTCGACCGACGGCGCGACAATAGCCGGCGCGTTGCTCCACATCATACTCTTCGCCGTCAAGCAGTCGTTGCAGCTCTGCTACGCCGGGACAGTCTTTACGGGAACTGCTTTCAGCGCGGTGGTCTTCTTCTTCGTCCTCTCTCTTCCTTTCGGCCGGCAATTGGAAGGCCTGCTGCGCTTGACATGCCACATCATCCGACTTGAGATGGAAAGACCGAGATCATTACTGCCAGCCGATGGAGGAACGATCAGGTATGGCTTACCATAAGATCTCATTGGAGGCCAGACCACGTGGGAAAGGTGGGCTTCTTTGGTAAGGTGAGAGATGATTTTCGGCTCGCCAGAGGTTATGAGACCAGGGATAATTGAGACTGGCACCAGAACGGTCACATGGCACATGATCAAGACTTGGGAGTGTCTGATACTGAGGAGACATCTGGATAGAGGATCTTGCAATCCAGACAATCAATCCTCCAAGTAATGAACTAGAAAGTGTGTCTCAATCACCGCATGTCTCGGGCCAGACGTTGATTCGCTATTCTCCCAGCACGCTTTTCCACACGCTTATGTTATTTCACAAGCTGGCCCTCTTCTCACGCTGTCGAAGAAACACTCTACTCTTGTTCGCTCGTCCACACAGCCTTGTTGCCCGCATTGTCAACGGCCTCGATGACGCCGTCGTCCGGTCCACCTCCTGGCCTAGCCATCAGCAAAACATCCATCTCCGAATTACGACACTTACCAGTGATCGTTACGAGTGCGCCCTCTGGGAAATGCGCGCCCTTGACAACCTTGTACGTCCCGGAAGCGAGCGCGGTATCTTTGTAGTGAACGACAGCCTGTTTAGACGAGCCGCCAATGGCCTCCTCGCTGGTCTTGTTGTTGGGGAGGTTGGCGGCCGCCTCGAACCCAAAATCGATGTAGTCCACTTCGGTGGAGGCCTGTGTCACGACGTAGCTGTTGGTGAAGTTGATGCTCTCCATGATGCTGAAATGTTACTGGGAAGACGTATTGAGTGCGGGTGAGGAAGATCGTCACGAAGTGCAGCTTTGCTCCAACTTTATACGATGTCGGCGGGCAGGTATTCCTGAGACATGCATGGCGCGTCCAGGCAAGCTTCATGTGATGTCATAAAGCCACGAAACCCAACAATTTCGAACCCCCCCCCCACCGAGCTGAGTCTAGCTTGGACACCTTGATGCGCCGAGACACTCCAGCCCGTGCCCGAGAATAAGAACTGGTCAACACCAGGTCCCTCTCAGAGTTCGCGATGAACTGGTTTCGCCAACGACGGTATTCTATGCGATTTTCCCCTCAGTTCTGTTTGGATCGGTTGATACAATATCCAACTTGTCATCTTGGTCGCCGTATACATATCACAAGCTCGTCCCAGCAACTCAAGACTTGGCGTGTCTCGGTCTGTCACCGAGAAATGGAATGGATAGTCTCAGTGCTGTGGCATGTCAAAGGAAGCGTTAACCAGGCAAGCAATGACCAGCTTGGGTAACCGCGGTAATGGCGAGTGTCCAGGAGACGATGCCGTGATAACTTCACCGACTGGTGACTCGGCCGCCGATCACGTGTCTGCATGGCGACAACACTTGTGTTTTGAACAGTACAGAATCGTCTACAACTTCGAAAGTGCTGCGTACACGGACTTCTCAAACTCCGCCAGCAGCTCTACAGCCTTCGGGTCTCCAGTAGGCGCCAGCTGCGACAGATACACCCCAGCGATGCCGTTCGCGACATCTACCCACTGATGCAGGGTTAGCTTATACCTCATCAAGCTGTCATAAAGGTAAGTGAAACCTACCCAGTAACAGTTGGGATATCCAGACCACGTGAGGGAATGCGACGCACGACCTCCAGGCACAGGAGCCAGGTTCAGCAGACCGCCCAGTCCAAATACAACCGGGACGTCGCTCGGGATGGTA
Source organism: Colletotrichum spinosum (assembly GCA_004366825.1). NCBI lineage: Eukaryota > Fungi > Ascomycota > Sordariomycetes > Glomerellales > Glomerellaceae > Colletotrichum > Colletotrichum spinosum. The sequence goes on along the minus strand of QAPG01000016.1, from coordinate 2,854 downwards.
TTATACGTGGCGTTGCGATCACCAACATCGAGCACTTCCGGGTTCTCCAGACCTTTTCGGGTTTCCAACTGAGGCTTCACCATCTCCGCCATCGTTTCTGGCTCCAACAGTTTTCCCTGGAGGAACCCCTGGTACAGCTTGAGCAGTTCCGTGACGGTAGTGTAGATGCCGCCGCCACCAATATCGTCCTCGACGGGGTCGGGCCAGAAGCTCTCAGTCTCTTGCAGCTCGGGACCGACACGCATCCAAAACTTGGCCTTGCGAGCCCGCAGGTCTTCCCGCTGTTCGAGGTGGAAGGTGACATCCGTGATGGAAAGAGGGTCGAAGATGTGCTTTTGCATGTACTCGCCCAGTTTCATGCCTCCGTTGACTGCTTCGACCTAGAGTTTGATCAGCCACATCTATCGCGAACTTGAAGGGAGGGATATCTTACCATCAATCCCGCCCATTCCAGGCCTGGTCCATACAGCCACTGGTCGCCTGGCTCGAAGAGAAGAAATGCCGGAAAGGCTGCCCTCTGCCGCGCTTTAGTTTACGTCGCGAAGCACCCCCTTTTTTTTCAAGAAACCTACAACCGTCTGTTGAATGAGCGGCGCTTTCTTGATTTCATTATACTTTGCAAAAAGGGGATGCATGAATGGGTACGCAAGTCCGCTCGAGTGTGTCAAGAGCTGCCTATGCAGCTTGTCAGCAGACATCACCAATCTTACCGCGTCTTACCAAAACCGCTAACCTAAGCGTGATGAACCTCTTCGCCGGCCGAAACTGGGCTTCATTCTTTTCGTCGAACCCGGTGAGGATTTTGGGGTCCTTCCACTCGGGCAGAATGCTCGAGATGTCCTCGTCCAGCTTTAGCTGGCCTCTTTCGACACACTGCAAAACTGCAATAGTCGTGACAAACTTTGTACAAGACGCAATCCAGTGAACTGCGTCCGTCTCGGCGTTGTCTCCAGAGCTGGGGTCTCCGAAATGCTTGGCGAAGTGAAGGGAGCCTGGATGGAAGGATCGTGTCAGTTCTTCTAATTGGTCGCTAATTGCACGGAACAAGCGTACCATCTCTACTTACAGCGCCCAAGGTGACGCGAGGTAGAGGCTGGCCCTCGGTGTGGCGGAGAGTTTGGACGAGGTGTTCTGATATTTGCATGATGGATGAATCTGTGCTGTCCCCAAGAAGGTTCCCAAACACACTTTCGACAACAGATATACTGGCTCTATCCTTTTATTGATATGTAATCAGGCGGTTCAAGCAACTGAATGCTTCCGATTTAATAATACAAGATGGGTTTTCAAACGGACTGAATGTCCGTCTAGCCGGAGTGGAGATTTGGTAGGGCCCGGATGGTAAAAGGCCCCGAGACGGGCTCAGTGAGTTTGCAGTCGCGGAGACTCACTCAAGTACCGAGAGATATCTCATAAGGGTGTATATGAGCAGATACTGAAATCAGTTGTAAGACTCTGAACCCTTCGTATCTCCATGATCCTGGTCCAGATCACCATCATTAGTGATACCAAAATAGAGCGACCCACTACAGAGAACCGAACGCAAAGCCGTGGTAGTGGTAGCCTTTCAGCTCTGGTACAGTAGCAAGTCCCCCAAAGAGATATTAGGGAATCAGCTGATAGATTTACCCGATGAGGTCGCTATTAATAGTGACACACTCTGAAAAAAAGGGCGCAAACTTAAGAGAAGCCCACATTGTATTTACGAGTAGTTCACTATCATAGTAAGTCGAGTTGATCTAGATATACTGAGAGACTGAAACGAGCTCAGACATCAAGATCTGACCATTTGGACTCTGAAAGATAAAGCGATTAAAAAAAGTCCAGCATTACACGAACTTCTCGACTGCAAGCAAATCACAAATCCCAAACCCCTCGGTCATGTACCAAACAAATTAGCTCATACATTTACCCGTGGACGTGGTTCCCTAATATAACGGCAATCGAGGAAGATGGGCCCAGCTTCCACCTCTTCAAGTTTCCTGGGGTGATTCCCAACCGTCAAGTTTTGGGATTCGCTCGATACGCTCGATCGATGATGGATTCAAGCTGCAGGCATCGAGATCCGGTTGTGATGTGGACGCCCCCATGCTCGACGACAACTTTCATATTCTTGTGCTAGGTCTTTCTTCATGTTGAGATAACATGCTTCTCTGGCTTCTCCTGAGTCAGTTGGAAATTAAATGACGTTGTACCAATGTGACGTGAGCAGTCCGCAGCTCTTGCCTAGTAAGTTCGTCACGCGGGCAATCGACCAGCTAAAAGAAAGGTGTCTCATACGTAGCATCAATATCAAAAGTGCAGTCCAGTGAGTTCACTCATGTATTCAAGGAGACTAGCATTCGCTCGCTAGGAAGCATGGCGCAAGCCATGTTGTCTATGTACACTGGTATGATGAAGTATAGCATGTACAACAGATTGTCCAGGAAAGATCCACGGACGCGTCACGATGAGACCGCAAGGGGTCGTCGTCGGAACCTCTCGCTCCAAGCGCCACCGGGAAAGCCCAGGGCAGCCTGGATAGAAGCAGCTGCCAGATTACTATTGCAGGCGAACAGTCAGCCAGCCGAAACCAACAAAGACGAGAGAGGCCTTGGAGAACTTACAGCAGCACCGGCGCTCTTGAAGGTAGAGCCGATGGGGCCAACCTTGATGTTGGAGAAGATGACGGTGGAGTCGGGGTTCTTGGCCTCGATGTCGGCGGGAACGCCAGAGTCGGTGCCGCAGGTGCCGCGACCAACACCGGGGCCGGTCTTGTTGGTAGGGTAGGAGGTGGAGTCGAGCCAGAGCATGTTGGCGTAGTGCTTTGCGTCCAGAGTCAGCATTCATCAGGGAGATAGGGGGGGGTTAGGGG